>JAOUQZ010000024.1:8460477-8480361 GCA_028564935.1 Neosilurus hyrtlii
TTTGGTTATTGCAAATTACCGTAAATTCTGTAAACAACAGTAGAATTTTGGTTATTGCAAATTACCGTAAATTCTGTTAACAACAGTAGAATTTTGGTTATTGCAAATTACCGTAAATTCTGTAAACAACAGTAGAATTTTGGTTATTGCAAATTACCGTAAATTCTGTAAACAACAGTAGAATTGTGACTATTGCAAATTACCGTAAATTCTGTAAACAAGAGTAGAATTTTGGTTATTGCAAATTACCATAAAATCTGTAAACAACAGTAGAATTTTGGTTATTGCAAATTACCGTAAATTCTGTAAACAACAGTAGAATTGTGCCTCCTGCAAATTACCGTAAATTCTGTAAACAACAGTATAATTTTGGTTATTGCAAATTGTGTAAACAACAGTAGAATTGTGGCTATTGCAAATCACCGCAAATTCTGTAAACAACAGTAGAATTGTGGTTATTGTAAATTAGCATAAGTCTCCAGTCAGATAAAGACGTTTCACACTCAGGATTTGAAAGACATGCATTTGCTTATGATAGCGATTACTTTCAGTTACTTTGACCTGTAAATTCATGAGCCTTGGTCTTGTAAGCCAATAGCAAACAAGTAGGCGGGACTGTTGGTTGAAAAATGACGGCTATACTTATTAATAAGTCGTGCTCATATCTGACTTTGCCTGAAAAAATACAACTGGCAAAAACATCAAGTAGCTTAAGTAGCTGCCTGCTAGGCTTTTATTGTTAGCAATGTTAGCATGTCTGCGTTCGTTTGATGACATGGATATCATCACTGGGAAACCAGGAGGAAACTATGAAGCCAAAGAAGTAGACAAGAAAAGCTTTAAATTCGACACCAGATTAGTTAGTTAATGTTTATGAATGTTAGCCTGCTAATCGCACAAGAAAAGTAACTGGTCCCGCCTCCAGGAGATTGACTGACAGCTGGAATAAAACTGCCTAGGGAATGACGTTGCAAAGAAGTGTATACATGAGAAAATATAGAATATGGGATTAATATAATAAATTGATGTTTAAAGCGGTGTGTGTGTGTGTGTGTGTGTGTGTGTGTGTGTGTGTGTGTGTGTGAGATGTGTGAAAAATTTATCAGCAGGAGAATTTGACAGAATTTGTGGTTATGTGAACAAATCTGTCCCATTTCACTGCGCTTGCATCAGCAAGAGTAAAAAAAGAAAGAAAGAAAGGAATGTCTCAATATTTTTACAATCTTGTTTTCACGTACGCACACACACACACACACTCTCTCTTTCTAAGCCCCTCTGTCTGTCTTTGTTTTCATCACTGTCTCTCTCTGTCTATTTCTTTCTCAATCCTTGTCATCGTTAACGTCTTTCTCTGTCTCTCTCTTTCAATCCGTTTGTCTCTGTCTGTCTTCTCTCTTTTCATAAGTATCTCTCGATGTTTTTCTTTTCCTTTTCTACTTCAAGCATACTGGATTCTCTCTCGCTCTTTCTGTCTCCCTCTCTCTGACTGAAATTAGCTTGTTATCTAAAACCTTTAAATATTCTGCATGCTCTACATATTCATTGTGACAAAAAAGGCTGAATGCTAAAAGATAATTGTTTTTATAATTGTTGCCATGGTTGCAGTGTGAGGATTGATTGAGAACCGAAATGCTGATTAGCTAAAGTTACAGCTGTATTCCGACCGCGACGATGCGTTGACCAGTGCAGCGTCAATGCACAAAATAAATGGGTCCTAATGGAAATGTTTTTCTTTGTTAAATGGCAGCACATTTATAGATGTTTACATTTCTCAGGTTATAACGTGGGAAGCACAGTGGCGTAGTGGTTAGCATGTCCGCCTCGCAGCAGTAAGGTCCTGGGTTTGAGTTCCGGGCTTGGCTCTGGTGTTTCTGTGTGGAGTTAGCATGTCCTCCCTGTGCTTGCATTGGTTTACTCTGGGCACTCCAGTTTCCTCCCAGAATCTAATTTGCTGTCCCAATATGCTCTTAGGTATGAGTGTGAATGGTTGTGTGTGTTGACCCTGTAATGGTCTGGCAAGCTTTCCAGGATGTACCCCACCTTCACCAGTGCCAGCCTGCCTGCGACCCTAGTAGTAGGGTTAAGCGGTTCAGCAAATGAGATGAGATTATAATGTAGAGTGGCAACATTGGCCAACAATTTTTGGCCGTCTGAAAACATTTTTATTTAATTAGGATGGACAATTTTAAGATGGGAGGCAAAAAAGTATTCCATGCAGAACTTTGATAAACCTACAGTATACTGTATAAACACGCCATTTTGGGGGTCAAACCCAAAGCCATTGACCATCAGTGTCAGTCATCATCATTTTCTTCTGCATGGCAGTGTAGTGGCCTTGGGGCTCTTCTGACTGGACTGCGCCGCAGTCACTGGTTGCCCAATTCGTCCATCATCAAGCCTTTAGCATGGTGGGTACTCGTAGGTACAGAAGGAATTCAGTCTTGGTCCAGATGTTCTTGGACTTACTAATATCAAACAAAACTAATATATAGATTTAGCTACTGCCTAAAAGTAGGAATCCACAATACGTGTCCGAGCCTGGTTTTGCTTTTCAGGACCTTTCTGATTTCTGCCTACATTTGTATCACCTGTCTTGTTAGTTTAATTATCCGTTCAACAAGTTCATGTTCTGACAAGCTCCTGATATCAGTGCTTGCTCCACTAACTATTAGTTACCTGCAAGTCTGTCTGCTTACCTGAGTTAGACTGTGTGTTTTATTCCGTGCGAGTCTGAATGGAGGGGGTGTATGGACCGCTTTTTTTAATATATATTTTTTTCTTTGTTTGAATTGCTGCTCATCATCATGCAAGTCAGTGATACACAACCATCAGTCAGCATCAACCCTGTGATGCGACAGCCTTATTGAGTTTCCTATGGTGGGCACACGCAGACACCGGACAACCATCCCAGCCATGTTCCATGTGTATGGTGCGTTGCTCAGGAGCTTCACTATAAATGTGTCCATTTGGTCAACAAATGGTGTTGGATGAAATTATGGATTTATTTATTATGGTTATTTCTGTGTTGGCTATATCCGTGTAAATAAATGTGTCTAAAGTTCTTGATGTTACTGCTGGATAGATATTTTTGCATCTGGTAACATCCTTGCAATCTTGAACCAAATACTTTTGCTTTTTATCTCTTTGCCAAATCTAAATCATCTGGTTCGGTGTTGTCAGATGAGGAAAATTAGGCATAACTTCAAGTGTTCAACATCTGGATCAGTGTAGATTTCCACATCTGGTCCATTTGTTGCTGCATCTTCATCTGCGTCATCTCAGCTCCATGTCTCTGGTGGATTTGGTATCATGTCATCATGTGGCATTGAAGGCATATTTGAGATATTCTTTAAATTTCTCTCTTTTTTGTGGTAAAGCCTCTGGTCAGTTGGTCAAACAGGAGCACTAATTTGTCATGTGACCCTTTTATTCCTGCTGTATCTTCTGTGTACCTCTGAGACAAGCTCTCAGGATGACTGCACATGTTGTGCAACAAACAATGGTCTGTTTTGCTCACTTGGACTGACAAACTGGTGGGCAGTTTACTATCTATCCGTCCATTAACTATACGCTTATCCATCAGGGAAGTATTGACCAGTCTTTGGACTGACGGAGGAAACCAGAGTACCCAGAGGAAACCCATGCAAACACTGGGAGAACATGCAAACTCCACCCAGGGAGTTTGCTGCCAGGGTTGAACCCAGAACCTTCTTGCTGTGAGGCTGACCACTGCACAACAATGCCACCCCAACAGGATACTAGTAGACTTAAAATATGGTTGAAAATTGGTTGTATCTACAACATTGTATGTGATGTCAAAATTGTAATGTGATTTTAGTGATCAGCAGACCAACATCCATATATATACCAATAAGTAGTTGTTACTGTTGCTGTTCTTGTTAAAAAATGAACACCTTCTGACCAATCAGAAGCAAGAATTCAGTAGTGATGTGGTGCGAACTGGTTTTCTTATTATGGTAAGTCAGTGATATTGCCTGTAAGGGCGGGATCATAATCATATCCTCAGCTTTCAACCAATCAGAACACACTTCTGGGTTTAAGTTTCGCTTGGCACTCAAATAAACAGGCTTTGTCTCCCGTCCACGTATCTGTGTGTAACAGATGCCAGAAAGGAGGAGGGAGGAACACAGAGAGTGAGAGAGGGAGATAATGTTTCTGTTTTCATTCTGGCTCTGATGGCCTTGAGATGGCTTGCTGAGAAAAACAAGGTCCATTTGGGATGCTGCCGCTTCCAAACGCGCCCCTGACATCCAAGACTGAGTTCCCTTATGGCTAACACTCACTCACACACACACACACACACACACACACACACACACACACACACACACACACACACACACACACACCGTCTGCTATAGTTTGTCATCTGATCAGTGTGAGGGGTGAACAGTGCCTGTGTGTAGCACAGGATCTCAGGATCCATTTGGCTAAACGGCAGCAGGTGCTGCTGAACACACAACTCCATCTCTCATTCCAATCAGCACAGCAGCTGCTAGCAGTGTGTGTGTGTGTGTGTGTGTGTGTGTGTGTGTGTGTGTGTGTGTGTGTGTGTGTGTGTAAAAGACCCAAGTTGTTTTTTCTATTGAGGTCAGAGTAAGGTCTGCAGATATAATGCAATACAAATGAAATAAATTAAAATATTAATATGAAAATTTGACACAAATTATTGATCGAGGTATCATTTTTTTCCTTTGGTAATATTAGGGGGCGGCATGGCGGTGTAGTGGTTAACACATCCGCCTCAAAGCAAGAAGGTTCTGGGTCCGAGTCTGTTTCTGTGTTCTCCCTATGTTGTGCTTGCATTGGCTTCCTCTGCGCACCCTGGTTTCCTCCTACAGTCCAAAGACATGCACATTAGGCTAGCTGGCTGTTCCAAGTTGCCTTTCAGTGTGAGTGAGAGTGAGTGTGTGTGTGTGTGTGTTGGCCCTGTAATGGACTTGTGTACCATTCTTTGCACAGAGTCAGCTGAAATATGTTCCAGCCTTCATTCAAACCCACTTTTCGGTCACCTTCTCTTCACGATCTGTCCATTGGAGCGTGTAACATTTTGACATTATCGAAGTAAGTTTTAATAACAGGTTACTATAAACTACTATCTATAGTATATCTGGATATCGGCTCATGTTACGACATGTTTTGAGTATGAAATAAAACACGATGGGAAACGGTGGCTTGGCACGAAGCAGACATGCTGTTAGAGATACTGTTACCACCCTGAAGTTGATTCTTTCTGTACAACCCCGAGGAGTTTCATCATTCTTACAACACAGCAATTTGCCAGCTAGGTTTGCATTAATTATAATGTGAGAGAACATCGTGCTGTACTTTTGATCAGTCTTTTCTTACTTGTGATACACGTACATTACACTGAATTTGAGTTTAACTGAGTTTGAGAGGAAAATTACTTATTTATGGTGCTAAATGGTCGGATCATTTTGTTTGGCAAGACATCTTGGAACAAGTTGGTTCCAGTCTAGAAATTGGAAGTTGGATTATCTCAGATTTGGTGTCATGTTCTCTACTACTACTCACTCACTCACTTCTGCTTACCGATCTGCTTAATCGTACTCTTAAGGCTGACACTGGGCAATGGTGGAGTACACCCTGAACAGCTCGCCACCTCATCACAGGGCAACACACACACACACACACACACACACACCTAAGGACAGTTTGTAACAGCCAGTAAACATGTTGTGTATGTCTTTGGACTGTGGGAGGAAACCAGAGTACCCGGAGGAAACCCACCAAGCACAGGGAGAACATGCAAACTCCACACAGAAACAGTCCGAGCCCGGGATTCAAACCCAGGACCTTCTTGCTGGGAGGCGGACGTGCTTCTTATCTGATAGGAAATTTGAAATCTTTTCAGCAGTGTTCAAGCAGATCTTGTATTTTTGGCTCTACGCTGTACATACATCATAAAAAAGGGGGTGGGGGGTGGAGGGTGGGGGGCCTCCTCCCGAAAAAATCCACCATTTCATCCATTGTTCAACATTTTTTGTATGCACATCCTGAGCACTCAGTCCTTTACTTCATTCACTCCATCCATCTGTCCGACATCCATATCACTTATCTGTCAGGGTCGTAGGCGAAGCTGGAACCAATCCCAGCATTTCACAAGTCAATCATTCCTGCTAAGTCGCCAACGTATTTATGAATGACTGCAAAGGACAACCACACACGCTCGCACATATTGGGCAAAGACACCAAAGTAGGCTGTAGACTAGATTTGTGATGACTAATTGTGAGCTTGATCTTGACCTACTGTACACCAAAGTCCAATTTCCCAGTCAACGCCATCACTTTTTGTTGTTGTTGTTTTATAATATAATAACGTCACAAAAGTGCCCATTGTTTGGTCCCAGTGTGTCCAATCTCTGAGTCAGAAGGGCTCTTTAATATAATTGCTTTTCAACACTTTTCAACAAAGTTCGGAGCGCTCCTACAGATGGCTGGCGTGGGCGTTCCCCTTTCAACATCCCCGGTGTAGGCTTCATCTCTTCAGAACCGACCACACGTACCACAAGTAAGCTGATGTCATGAAAAGCCCGGAGCGATTCGAGTATAATTACAGCATCGCACCGTCTTCTCCTGGTAGGTGGTGTTTTGATGATTCAGATCTGAGGAGGATGAACATGGTAGGATGAGTCGCGCTTTTGTCCTCCTCGTCCCTGACCATGTGAGTCAGACACAGTGTTTTGGTTTCACCTGTCTCGGTGTGTTTGATCGCGTTAGTCAGCCGCGTCTTCAGGTGTGTGAACACAACAGGACTTTTTCTTTCCGTGCCATTTTTATAGCCGTTTTTAGCCAACATCGTATTACAAGGGTCATGGCGCGCACATCTGGGCTTCACATTATTCCGGATATATTTCCAGTTTATCAGGTCATTAACACATTGTCCACGAGAACAACAGTTCAAGATTCTTGCGCGCTCTCACGTTAATAAACTTGTTTCCAGTCTGGCATTCATAAACATGCCTTAGATATTTATTTAATTAAAAAATGAAAAACCTAAAAGAGGCCAAGACGTTAGAATACTAAATTCATCCTCATGATGGGTGGGTTAATGTGTTAAGATAGGTCTCTGAGAGTATATGCACACTGAATGCAAAGGAATTGTGGGATTTGTGTGGCAGGGATTTCAATCGCAGAACACTGATGACTTGTGACAACATTATACGTTTAGGTTGTTTTTTTTGTTTTTTTTCTAATCAAACAATGTAAAAGATGCTTCATTTTCTCATACGACTCCAATCTGTATGACTGTAAAAGTCTTGTGGCTGAAGGTTCTCCGAACTCGGGACTTCTTGGTGATTTAACCTCAAGTAGTGGCTGGAGCGCATTAAGACGATTAAAATAACCTCACTGCTGTTTGTTACTTCGCCCATCTAGGTAGCTAGGTAACAGAAATCAAAAGAAAAACCTATTTGAAATCCACATGATGAAAAGGTTCATTTGGAAACTTTGTTGTAGGCAGGCATGCCTCTAAAGAAACAAAGAACACACTCATTAACACACCAGCACTCTCGAAAATGTCTTACAGATCCGAGTTCTAGAGGAAAATCAGCTCAGGTTGCTCATGCTGAAAGCCACTAGCAGATGAATAACAAACACAATTCTACAATTGGACTTATTCTGTCCAATGTCATTACATTGTTCGGTGGTTTTAAGAGTTTTGACGGCATGAAGTGGAAAAAGGCTGGACATGTTCAGCGTGGATGTGACAAGCATCAGACTGTTTTAAGTGCAATTCAGACGCCTCCTGTAATCCAGGAATTAGCGTGGCGTTGGATGACTCAAGTGGAAATTGTAGGTCAGCATCTTTGGTTTATGGTATCCCACTAAGAACATAACACACTGTGTGTCTGTGCCTTGGAAGTGTCTCCACTTGAAATTCAAGACATTGTTGTTTCATATAATTGGTGTGAGTTCGTGTTATGTTTGGCCCCACAAGCTGAAAGCAAAAGTTGGGATGGCGTGTTGAATTTGAAATTTAAACTGAAAACATCGATTGGGAAATAATGGTGGACGTGTATTGCACAACACCACGGCACGTTGTTTGTTGTTCAAATTTCACTTGCAAAAAAAGTTGGGACAGTAAAGCTTTACCTTTATGTAATCTTGCAATCCTCTCTCACAACAGAGACTTTTTAGGGACTGAAGACAGCAGCTGATTAAGTGTTATTTTGTCTCATTCTTCCTGCAATTCCTGCTTCCTTGGTGGGCAGCTATATGGGGCCTTTGTCAGTTTTTCATTTCAAAATCTGCCACACGTTCTTTACAGATCAGGATTTCAGGCAGGACTCCCAAGTTCCTACACCCTCTTCATCCGCAGCCACGCTTTTGTCATTCTTTTGTCATACCCTCACAATATGATGTAGAACCTGTGTTTAGGAGCAACGACCAAAGAAATCGCCACAATTGTTCCACGTTGGTCATCTTTCATTTGGAACAGCCTAAAAGCATAGCCTGTCTCTTTCAGGCCGGACACCCAAGTGCCTACACTCTCTTCTTCCGCAGCCACGCTTTTGTCATGTGTGCAGAAAGTGGTTTTGGTGTTGTTTTGTTGAAGCATGCTTGGGTGTCCTTGGAAAAGATGCTGCTTAAAAATCTCAGTGTACTTTTCTGCATTAATGCTTCACCACTGAAGTGTAAGTTCCCTTTTCCAAGGCACTGACAATCCTATACCACGACAGACTCTGGCTTTTGGACTTGCTCCTGGTAACTGGCTGCATGGTCCTTTTTGTCTGTGGTCTGAAGCACACAGTGTTCATTTCATCCAAAAAAAAAAAGGACTGGAGGACACTTTTCCACTGAGTGATGGTCTATCCCATGTGCCTCGGAGCCCAGAGAAACCAAGCGCTCCTCTGGACGTCGTTAACATAAAGTTTCCTTTTGCACAGTCAAGTTTCACCTGGCGGTGGTGAATGTAACTCCGTATTGTAGTGCATGCCAATGGTTTGACAAGGTAATCCCAAGCCTGTGGTTACATCAGCTATAGATGAATGACGGTTCTTGATGGAGGAGCACACTGAAGACCATGGGTGTTCAGCTTAGGTTTGTGCTTTTTTCCTATCCACTCTGAAATTCCTCCAGTTTTCAGAGTAATGATGCTGTGAATTGTAAAGGGTTCCCACCTTGCTGGAGTTTCCCTGCTTCTCAAAGACTAGGCCATTCCTGGATACTGCTATTGTGGCAAATCAAGATTACATCCACCTGTTGAAATCACCTATTTCAAGTCTCATCATTATTTAATTGTTTTACTTTGTTTCTAGCTGAACTTGCACTCATCCCAAAATTTTGCCTGGAACAGAGGAACGAATGTAATAAATGCAAATAAAATGAAGTTGAACAGAGAAAACAGGAAACATCTTCTGTTCACAATGTCTGCCATGAAATACACGTCAAAGTAAATGTATAAATCACATTTTTCTTTTTTATTTGCATTTGAAAGCATTTGAGCATTTACTAGAAAGTGCCACACTAAGTTTGCAGTCCTCCCTTAAACTTGATGAACTGTGTAACCATTGGCTGACTTCCAACCCAAGCATTCAGACAGCATCTTCAAACAGACAAGGAAATTGTTACAAACAAGAGTACGGGAGAGTACGGGTCAACCATCAACCATCACCTTCTTTTCTTACCCCTACAAGGCCTCTTCCTCTTCCTGGAGACAAACACACAGACACTCACTCCCACAAATAGTGAGTGAGTATATTCGGGTTGAGGTGGAGGTCTAGGTCATTGAGACTGGAAATGGATGCAAGTCCTTTGGGACCAATCATGGGAAATACCCATCTAATGGCAAAAACAACTGCTAGCAAGACAGCAAACATGGTTCATTCTGAAAATGTTAAATGCCCAAAAATTACTCAAAACAAAACAAAGAACAGTACATTTTTGAACTCCAAGAATTAGAGCTAATTTTTATAAAGCTACATTTTTTAAGCAGAAACCTAGTTTAATCTATGAGATAGCATGCATAATTTAGCAGCCTTTTCCCCCCACACTTTTTAAATAGTAGGGTATGAGATATCTCCAAGGCGGTTATTATGAGAGGAAAAAAGAGCTGCTCTGCAAAACTCACATGCCACCATCATATTAAATTTCAAACAATTTCACGATCAGCAACTCCCACTACAGTCGTGTGTAGTACTTCTCATTTTTTTATATTATGACAGCTCTGATATTTTAAGTGAAAGTACATGGTTTTAAGTTTGTAGTGCTTTAATTACACTGAAAGGTCACAATTAACCAGATCTAAGGCTAAAATGCTTACGATCTGGCTTCCTGGCAGAGAATATACCAATTCTGATACTTTATCTCACACACACGCGGTTAATTAAAAACAAAGAATTCCTTTCATTGCTTTCCCAGGAGCACAATCTGGATGAAGGCTGAGAAATATGCTAACAGCTTTGTAGGAGTTTACATGCATGGTTTCCAAACACCCCCCCCCCCCCCCCCCTTCTTCATCCTGAGCAAGCGCAAGTCCATGGGAACAGTAAATAAAATCCATGCATAAATGCCTCGATTGCCCTCGGGCTTCCAGACATGCTGAGATGTGCTTCCACAGGGAAACTGTTTTCCCATTTTGCCTGGCCAGAGATAAAAGTATGAATTTTGCACTTATCTGCAACAAGCGCAGTGATTCTGTTGCTGCAAGTGGTGATTACTAAATGTCAGGGTTTATACCGATTGGCTTTCATTACCAAATGCATTTGTATTGTGTACAGCGAATCTAAGAACATTCCCGAGTCATTTGTGATACATGGTTCAGCTACAGGAACTGCTACAGCTCTTTAGCTGTAAATTCTATTTGACCCTGCGATATAAACAGACCTTTCATCCTTTAAGGGTGAACTGGAACCATGTTTTGTATATTTTGTGCATAACCATGTTGGGTGCCCTGGAAGGTCTGCTTTTATCAGTGCTGCAATGTTTGAATGTGTTTGTGATTGTAAGTGCCCTAGTTTGTTGTACTGTTATGGGTACACATCTGGGAACGGTTATAATCTAGCTAGTCAGAGGGGTCACTGGGTGCATTCAAGTTGAAATGTGAACTTTAGTATAAAATATAGGTCAGTGCTATTGACTGAATAAACTTGCAGTGGAGTTTCCAAACATGATTACTATGTTTTATTCCAGAGATCATTCCAGTAGTCTTTTACATGCTTGCCGCCAGAAGATGAACATAAACACACTGTTATTTGAAACATCTTTGTGCTGAATTGTGCAAAGGATACTTGTCCTGACTTTGCTAAGTTCTCTCTTTCTCCTCTCTTACAGGTTTCCGCAAAATCAGTCTGGACGACCTACGCAAAGCTTACATTGTTAAGGATGTTCAGCAGTACATCCTGCACAGACTAGACCAGGAAGAGGCACTACGTCAACACCTGACCAAGGAGACAGCGGAAATGTTGAACCAGCTTCACATTAAGAGCAGCGGCTGTTTCTTGTACCTGGAGCGCGTCCTGGATGGCGTGGTCGATAACTTCATCATGCTTCGCGAGATCCGTGACATCCCAGGAACACTAAATGGACTCTACTTGTGGCTCTGCCAAAGACTTTTTGTCAGGAAGCAATTTGCCAAAGTGCAACCCATCCTGAACGTCATTCTGGCCGCATGCAGGCCTTTGACAGTCAAGGAGTTGTACCATGCTGTCTGGACTAAAAACATGACCCTGACCATGGAGGAGTTTCAGAAAAAAATGGACATTCTCTCCAAATTGCTTGTGGATGGGCTTGAAGGTACGAAGATCCTTTTCCACTACAGTTTTGCTGAATGGCTTCTTGATGTTAAGCACTGCACTCAAAAATACCTTTGCAATGCTGCGGAGGGTCACCGCATGATGGCTATGAGCTATACGTGTAGAGCCAAGCAACTCAAACCTCTGGAGGTGCAGGAGTTTGCTTTTCACTTGATTAACTCCAACCTGCAGATTGAACCTTTCAACCTGGCTCTGTGGATGGTCTGGAATGGCACGCCTGCAAAAGACTCTCTTTCTACATCCATTCCCAAAGAGCAGGAGGTCTTGCAGCTTCTGGTCAAAGCTGGAGCTCACATCAGCAATGAGGATGACCATGCTTCATGCATCGTTCAGCAAGCACTGGAGCGAGAAGAATCCATCCGCACTTTGCTCGATAACGGTGCCTCAGTAAACCAAAGTGACTCCAGCGGACGAACTCTACTGGCTAATGCAGCGTATAGTGGCAACCTGGATGTAGTCAATCTGCTCGTTTCCAGAGGTGCCAATATGGAACTTGAGGATAACCATGGACAGACACCACTCACACTTGCTGCCAGACAAGGACACACTAAGGTAGTCAATTGCCTGATTGGCTGTGATGCCAACATTAACCACACGGATCATGACGGTTGGACAGCTTTAAGGTCTGCAGCTTGGGGTGGTCACTCAGAAGTTGTCTCAGCACTCCTCTATGCAGGTGCTAAAGTTGACTGTGCAGATGCAGACAGCAGAACTGCCCTGAGGGCTGCAGCGTGGGGAGGTCATGAGGACATTGTCCTTAACCTTCTACAGCATGGAGCAGAAGTCAACAAGGCTGATAATGAAGGAAGGACTGCTCTCATTGCGGCAGCCTATATGGGACACAGAGAGATTGTTGAGCACTTGCTGGACCATGGGGCTGAAGTAAACCATGAGGATGTTGATGGTCGAACAGCTTTGTCTGTTGCAGCCCTCTGTGTCCCTGCCAGCAAAGGTCACGCCTCAGTGGTTAGTCTTCTGATTGACCGTGGTGCAGAAGTGGACCACTGTGATAAAGACTGCATGACTCCTCTTCTGGTTGCTGCCTATGAGGGGCATGTGGACGTAGTGGATTTGCTTCTAGAAGGAGGAGCAGATGTTGACCATACAGATAATAATGGACGAACACCTTTGCTTGCTGCAGCATCCATGGGACATGCTTCTGTTGTCAATACATTGCTTTTTTGGGGTGCAGCCGTGGACAGTATTGATAGTGAAGGAAGGACTGTGCTCAGCATTGCATCTGCTCAAGGTAATGTGGAGGTGGTCCGAACTCTGCTGGACAGAGGCCTCGATGAAAATCACAGAGATGATGCTGGTTGGACACCTCTACACATGGCATCATTTGAGGGACACAGGCAGGTGTGTGATGCGCTCATTGAACAAGGTGCTCGCTGCTCAGAGGTAGACAACGATGGACGTATACCCTTGATCCTGGCTGCTCAGGAGGGACATTATGACTGTGTGCACATACTTCTCGAGAATAAGTCCTGCACTGATCAGAGAGGGTATGATGGAAGAAACTCCCTCAGGGTTGCAGCTATGGAAGGACACAGAGATATTGTTGAGCTTTTGTTGAGTCATGGAGCTGACATAGACTACAAAGATGCTGATGGCCGTCCAACCTTATACATACTGGCGCTTGAGAATCAGCTCAGCATGGCTGAGTATTTTTTAGAGAATGGAGCGAATGTAGAGGCGAGTGATACTGAGGGCAGGACTGCCCTTCATGTTTCCTGTTGGCAAGGCCATGTAGAAATGGTTAGGCTGCTGATCAGCTACCACGCAGATGTGAATTCTTGCGACAATGAAAAGCGATCTGCCCTTCAGTCCGCTGCGTGGCAAGGTCACACAAAAGTTGTCCAGTTTTTGATTGACAGTGGCACTCATGTTGATCACACTTGCAATCAGGGAGCCACTGCACTTGGCATCGCTGCTCAGGAAGGTCACATTGATGTAGTACGGATTCTTCTTGAGCATGGCGCAGATCCAAACCATGCAGACCAGTTTGGTCGTACAGCCATGAGGGTGGCAGCCAAAGGAGGCCACTCGACGATCATCAAACTTTTAGAGAAATATGGCGCAACTAGTCTGAATGGCTGCAATCCTTCACCTGTTCATACTATGGAGCAGAAAACTCCACTGTCAGTTACAGGAAAGATGCAATCTCTTACTATCAAATCCAGTAGTTCTGGCAGCACAGGAGCTGGAGATGTTCAACCATCAGGTCGAGGTTTGTCTAATGGACCTGTTCATGCTTTCAGCTCACCTTCAGAATCTCCAGACTCCACAGTGGACAGACAGAAGTCCTCCCTCTCTAACAATTCCCTAAAAAGCTCAAAGAACTCATCACTGAGGACTACTTCATCCACCTCAACAGCCCAGACAGTGCCCATAGATAGTTTCCATGGGCTTAGCTTCACAGAGCAAATTCAGCAGCACTCTCTGCCTAGAAGTCGCAGTAGGCAGTCCATAGTTTCCCCTTCTTCGACCACAAAGTCCGTCGGCCCACAGCCAGGTTCTCCTACCAGTGAATTTGACTGGAGTCAAGTGAAACCAGGTCTGAAATCCTCTAAAGGGGGAAAGAGTGGAAATGGGACAAGCTATTGCGCAAGAAAGGATGGATCTGGAGACAAAAAGAAATCTAAAAACAATAGTGCCCATCCACATGGTCAGGTTTTGGAGTACGAGATGACCCAATTTGATAAAAGAGTCGCACTCAACAAGCCATTGACCAACTTTGCAGTAAAAGATCCTCATTGCAAGATTGTGCTGGGTGGCTCCAACCCTCTGGACTCTGGTCAATCACAGGAGCCATACTATATTCAACAGCAGAGCTGTGCTGAGAAGAAGAGAAATGGGATTATGACCAATCCTAACTATCACCTACAGGGAAATCAAGTCTATTTAGGGAGAGTCTCAGTACCTAGAACTCTGCACAACAGGGGGCATCAGGAAGTTCTTGACAATTACCCATTAGGGGAGTCGGAATTAAGCCTTAAACAAGCTCTGAAACTGCAGATTGAAGGATCAGACCCTGGGTTTAACTACAAGAAAGAGACACCATTATAACTGGTAAGTGGAAGAACTTCACCTTAATATTTAAACTCTATTTTTTTTATGATGTAAGTCCCGTCCAGACTGTATAATGTAGTGCAAAATCGAACCACATCATTAAAAAAATACTTGGCCTTGGTGGTTAGATACTGGATGGCTCTGAGCCATTGTCAATTTACAGGGTAATTGGTTTCTAGTCAGCTATGTAGCCACTGAAGTAAGTGTAATAGAATTGCACATCTATGTTTTTATTTATTTTTTTAGTTTTTCTGTGGTAAAAATGTACTCGTTGTGCCAGGAAAACATTTTCCAACCAAATACTAACTCAAATTATTGTGTTTCAGGCATCTTAAAATGAAACCCTCATCCAGATGTTATGGAGAATGTGCCAAAGCAGCTGTTTTCATCGGGGCGTGGACGACACTATATATCCGGAGTTATATGTATGAAACTTTACCAATCGAAAGTGCTTGATCTAGAATCAGATTTTATATGTGCTAATAAAGTTGAATTCAACATGAAAGGAACTGATCCCAGACCGGCACTTAATCCCTGAAATGTGTACATATGCTCCCAGAAACCATCGCAACGCAGTTCTCGGTGAAACACCTCAGCTAGAATTAAAAAAAAAAAAAAACAAAAAGGAGAAAAAAATGAAAAAAGTGGAAAGCCAAGGGAAATATCCTGATTGCAGCATATGGCAAATAATACGAACTGAATATCTATGTGCCTACCGATGTTACAGCCTACTCATATTCATGCACACCATCATTTTAATTTAATGTATTGCTATTTAATAAGCCATGTATGCACTTTTTATTTTTTTCTGCAATGAGAAAAAAATGTAATCACTTATGCTCAGTTTTCTTTTTTTTTTCTTGAATTTTTATGGTGCTTGTTATTTTATTGTTTCTATTGTTTTCTTCTGTTTTACCCCTATTTTTAACAATATCAGTAGAATTGGTTCAGTGTTTTTGCTTGTTTATCACATTTCTACATGTATATAACAAGCAAAATGGACAAAAGGGTATTAGCTGACCAGAGGAAATATCACAAATATCACCAATCACCTCTGGGGGAAATATCACGTATACAGTATGTATACACCATATTGCTTTCTGAATCTTGCTGTTACATCACAATCCCTGTCAGTCAGTATGCATTTAATAATAATGCAAAACAAGAATTATTCCCCTCAGTGTAGTCAATCATATTTATTTTGGAAAACAAAGCCACTTGTAGTTGTCATTCTATTTCATGGTGCTGTGTGCAGTTTTTATTTGCTTTTACCATAATTTTTTTTTTCAACTGTGTAGCCGACATTGTCTTTATTTCAACTTTATATCACGGTTAATTTAGTATTACCTACCAATGCCCTGAGGGGCGGGGTTTATTTGACCCTGCTGAGCATTTTTATTTAGTCCCCGTGGGACCTTTTTTTTTTTCTAAACCATATATTATTTTGTTTAATTATTTACATTTGTAGTATTTAAACATGAATAGAATTTGGTGCTATACACAAAGTCTTTTGTGTCATAAAAAATTGACTGTAGGTTCCCTCCTCCAACTCCAGTTAATTTCTAGACTATAAGACATAAAATGCAACCAGTAAATAAAATGTTTGGTTTGGTTTTGTAGCTAATATGTAAATTTCTTTGACTGAGCCATCTGATTTATCATGGGAAAGTTCTACTTGGCATAATCAGCCAAGCAAAATCTCCAACGTGTGGGTTGTTGAACCTAACAATCTATATATTAATATCCAGACTAGTGATTTGTCAACCGTTGATCACCTAAACTACACCGACAAATTGGACAAAGTTTAAGGTGATATATGAGAAATATTTGTGTGAGATAGATGGACATTGCATACTTATCTAGAAGTTACAGCTGATTGATGCTGATTAAATATCTTTCAGCTCATTTTGGCTTTTTACTGCTCCTACAGTATTCCTCAAATAAACGTGTCTTATAGTACAAAAAAAATAAAATTACGCCTATTTAATGTCCTCAATTGTACTTTCATGCTAAATTCCAATTTACAAACATTTTTCAGCCTAGATCAGGCGTCATCTGTCCTGTTAATTATATGCCGTTTAAGTTAAAGCTGAAAATCTATTGGAAAAATACTTCTTTTGTCAAAATATCCTCCCAGAGAAAACCAACAATGGCAAACCGTCTGGAAACGTGTCTCTTCTGTTAAACATATTAAAGTAATTCATGTTTTGGTTTCAGGGCATCATCTGAAATGGGTTCTCGTCATGCCAAAGTTGAAAGAGTAACAGGAGAGTGAGTGAATCTATACGAGTCGAGTGTGTGTAGCGCTTCGTTTTACGCTGCTGGCAGTGAGAGCTGAAGAATAAAGGAAAGGTGATAGCGGGAAAAAAATTTGAATAATAAAAAAGACTTAACAAAGAACAGCAAAGAAAGCTCAGGATGTCTGAAAAAGAGCCTTTCATTCGAAGGTGTAGAGAGAGAGAGAGAGAGAGAGAGAGTCTTTTGAAAAGGAATTCTGGACAGTATTCAGAAACGTCAAGCCATCTGTTGACCTGCAGTGTTGCTTCCTTTTCTCCACCCTGCATGTCTGTCCGTCTGTCTGGTCTGTGTAATATCTCAGCCTCGGGGTTTTTCTGACTGAAATGTGACATTGGAGATTGTAAATAGCTTGACCATGTACATTTAAACTTCACTTTTTTTCCCTTGTATTATATTAAACTGATTTTTTTCCCCCCTGACACATATTAAAGTGCTTAATAAACATATTTGCTTTACTGCTGACGCTGTGTGTTCTCCTTGATTCAGGTTGTCCTTGACTTTGTGTACAGAATAGATTATCGGGTATCTTTGAAGGAAATCATTGTAAATGATCAGAAAAAAGTAATAAGCTTTAAGAAAGATTCTGAGCTTATACTCGTCATGGAGATCCATTCTTATAGCTTTGCTGTTCGAGGCGATCCGAGAAACACAAGGCTGAAAAGTGGTGAACCTGGAAAGGACACCAGTCAAATGTAGGTCACCACGAGGACTCGCACTAGGATATTTCAGCATAGCCAATCCACCTGTTGATGATTTTGTGGAGGTGGGAGGAAACCGGGAAACCTAGATGAAAGCTGTATGGACAAGGGGACAATATGTCAAACTTCGAGACAGTAAACAAAGCTCAGGGTCAAACCAGGAGGTGCTGGTGATGGGAGGCAGCAACACTTGTTGTTGTTTTTTTTAATAGTGCATGCAGTTTTTAAAGCATTAACATTTTTGTTAATGGAGACAGCAAAAGCTCAGAAAGTTCAGGCACTTTGGACCTCTACTCAGTACATTTTAAGCTAATTTATTTGCTCAAGTTTTTACATACAATCGTTTAAAGAAGTCCATGGAGTTGTGATCGCCATAACATAACAAAACACCTGACCATAAAATTTATATTCAGTTTTCCACATTGTTGTTCCAAAGCGCCAAATTTTACAGAATGTCTTTGAATGGTGTAGCATTACTGTTATTCTTTACTGGAACCAATAGGTGCAAGTATGTTCCTGCATGACAACGATGGTGCTGTTAAGACATGAACTGTTAAGTCAAGGACCTCTATTGACCTGCACCGAGCCCTGACTTCAATAATGCTGAAGACCTCTTTTGAATTCTAGCATGGATCAAACCCCTTAATGGAGATCACTGTCTGAACAACAAATCCCTCCAGCCATGCTCCAAAATCTAGTGGAAAGCCTTCCTGAAAGATTAGAGGATATAACAGTAAAGAGACAGTAAATCTGAAATGGGGTGTTCAACAAGTACTAGGCATGTATTGATTCAGGCAATTCACAATTTGGTTTGATTGATGACACTGGGTTCATGAGCTGATTTCCCCCAAATTTCTTTTGTGTCTTAATAACCAACGGTTAATAAGTAGTCAGGCTTAAATATAAAACATCAACTTCTGTTTGCTTGTCTTTGTGAAGGCTGTAGTCAGGCTTAAATATAAAACATCAACTTTCATTTGTTTGTCTTTGTGAAGGCTCTAGTCAGGATAAAATCAATCATCAAATTTAATTTGCTTGTCCTTTCCTTTGCGTTTGCAACTCGGGGGGGGTTTGTCTTGTTTTTTTGGTACGACACCAATACAATTCTGTATGTGTTTACATCAAGAATTTCATTTGGTGACGCATAAAGATCAGTCTTGGATTTGTTTCCTTTCTCCTCCCTGTCACCTTACACGTTCTCAGAACTTTCAAAACGTAATGAAAAATACAGCGCAGAATCGGCACAATCGGCAGAATAGGCAGAATGGGTAGCATTCATAAAATCTTCTGTCTGTGTGTGTGTGTGTGTGTGTGTGTGTGTGTGTGTGTGTGTGTGTGTGGTGTAATAAAATGAGTCAAATGCATGTGTGACTTGTTAGGACAAGGTGTAAATGTAAGAGATGTGTGTGTGTGTGTGTGTGTGTGTGTGTGTGTGTGTGTGTGTGTGTGTATAACAGGAGTGTGATGCTGATGTGATAACATAGTGCACAGTGACAACATTTTTACCTTCTGAACTTCAATCCCCTGCACACCTATTCTCTCTCTCTCTCTCTCTTACACACACACACACACACACACACACACACACACACACACACACACACAGTATAAAGGATCTGCAGATATCTTCAGTATCTGCACACAGGGAATTTCTCTCTCTCTCTCTCGCTCTCTCTCCCTCTCTTTCTCTCCCCCCTCCTCCTCCTCTTCCTCCTGTCTGACTCACTTTCTGTTCTCACTTTTCAGTCTTTCTCTTTCTATATCAATCTTTCTTTGTTTCTCTCTCACTTCCATTGTCTCCATTTCTTTTCCTGTCTCTGTCTCTACTCCGATTCTGGTTCTTTTCATTTATTATATATTTGTCCTTCTTTCCTTGCTTTTCTTGTGTGGCTGAACTGGACCATTTCACCTCTTGATAAATCTCTGCCTTTTTCACACACCCACACAGACACACACACACACACACACACACACACACACACACACACACACACACACACACACACACACACACACAC
>JAOUQZ010000024.1:8527459-8537748 GCA_028564935.1 Neosilurus hyrtlii
GTGTGTGTGTGTGTGTGTGTGTGTGTGTGTGTGTGTGTGTGTGTGTGTGTGTGTGTGTGTGTGTGTGTGTGCTCGCTCATGTCCGTGTTGTGTGGCTTCTTTTTAGCACCATTTTAAATGCAACCTGCAGTTTGAAAACACAACAGCAACGCCTTTCCTCTGTGCAAGGCCCAACATGCTGCATTTGGATGCATTTCAATAACACTCTGATTCTAAAAGGAGACACACACAGAGAGAGAGAGAGAGATAGAGAGAGAGAGAGAGAGAGAGAGAGAGAGAGAGAGAGAGAGAAAGAAGTAAAGTGCCAGAGAAAGAGCTGCAGGATGTTAAACGGAATGTGCTTTCACAAACCTGACAGCTGGCAGCTTTCTGTGTGTGTGTGTGTGTGTTTGTGTGTGTGTGTGTGTGCATGACAGATCTCTACTTGAACCCTTTTATTGCATACACACACACACACACACACACACACACACACACACACACACACACACCACTTCATGACAGATTGAACCTGGAGCAAGGTAACATGTTACCTGCAGAGAGGAAGCGAAAGGTACGAATAAGCACACACAGCTGTCTCTTCCAAAACACACACACACACACACACACACACACACACACACACACACACACACACACACACTGAATTCTTTCTCAACCCATAACTCGCCTTAGATTCTCTTTCCATTGTGGACACATCCCAAACCACACATCCTATTCACTATATAGGTCATATTCCCAGCAGCCACACCATCATTAGGCCTCTATGGAGGTGTCTGAAGCCTAGTCACGAAATCATGAGTCCGCCGAGGATGCGTCCCAAACCACACACCCTATTCACTATATAGGTCGTCAGAAGAAGAATTTCGCCATCATTGGTTCACTGTAAATGTGTCCCAAACCTCAGATTTTATTTATAATCCACTGTGAATATTAAGTACACACCCCTGGTACAATTGCAGGGTTTTGTGATGTAAAAAAAAACCAAGATGACTCATGTCAGATCATTTTCCCTCTTTAACGCGACACAACAACCAACCGAATTTAATCACTCATCTCTCATTTGCCGATACATCTTTATCCTTTGAGGGTCACAGAGGCTGAAGCCTATCTCAGCCTACACTGGGTGAAGGCGGGGTACACCTTGAACAGCTCGCTAGACCATCACAGGGCCAACACCCTGAACACATTCATACTCATACTCACACTCACACTAGGGCAATTTGGAACAGCCAGTTAGCCTGAAGTGCATGTCTTTGGACTGTGGAAGGAAACCAGATTACCCAGAGGAAACTCATACAAGCACAAAAAAGACCCAGGACCTTCATGCTGTGAGGCGGGCATGCTAACCACTATACCACCGTTCCACCCTCGATTCAAGTCAACAAATCATTTTAGGGATATCCTGGGTTCGAGTCCCAGGCTCAGTAAATGTGTGTATTTGAGGCATTTGCATTTTCTCCCCTGTGCCACTCATGGTACATGTAATGTTTTGGAAATTCTTTTGAAGCCCTTTTTCTGGCCAATCTCTTTTGACGATGAGTTCCCGTACATACCTTACCCCCCCACTCCCCCCCCCTTCCCGGTGGATCACGTCTACAAAAGATGTCAACAGAGCCCTTCTGAAACAGCTGATCTTAATCTGGGGTCAATCAGAATCACTTCACTGATGACAAGCGTATGCTAATTCCTTTTGAACACGAGTCTGAATGTGATATGGGGGTGTAGACTTTTTATTGTACACTGTAGACCACACACACCATCATCACTTGAGTGTATTCATCTCAGACCACTTGCTAAGGTGCCTGTTTGGAACACTAACGCATCATAACCGAACCTAAACAAATACGGAGACTTCTATGCTAACGCTAAACATTATCATGGTCTTATAGCATCTCGGGGCTTAACTGTAACAAATCAGAACAGAATGGAAGTGTTGCAAGTTGCTAACTCCATCTTAGCAGTTTCGAAAGTTGGGTCAAGATGGGGGTTGCCAGTTCCATCTGCTTTTGGAAAACCATTTGCATGTGGGCAAAAAAAAAAAAACAAAAAAAAAATCTGGCGGTGTCCCACGAATTCAGAATATCCAATGCCCCATGGGTAAACGTGTCCCATAATTCATTGGGGGTCACCCCCCCCCCCTCACTTCCTCCTCTCTGTGCCAGCATTTAATGGCTGATTTGCATCTCTATGCCCCGCTCAGTGTGTGTTTCCGCCGTGCTGAATAACTCTATTAGCATGTACCGCAGGATCTCTCACACTGATAATGTGAGCACTGACAAGCCTTACACTGACCTGCCACTCAGAGAGAGAGAGAGAGAGAGAGAGAGAGAGAGAGAGAGAGGGAGAGAGAGAGAGAGGGAGAGAATGTGAAGAACATTTTAATTACCACCACTTCAACCACACATTTGATTGTTACTTCACTTTATATCTTATAACATTAGCACCACCTGACTGGTCTCCGTCAAGAGATACACAGCAAACTCCAATGCACTGTGTGTTCTGACCCCTTTCTTTCATATCCAACATCAGCAGTCTGTGCTACAGTAGCTCTTCTGTTGGTTCACGCGCATCAGTGAGCAGTGAACACCAAAGACACTCTTACCAGCTCCTTCCCTGGACCACCTTTGGTAGATATTACCACTGCATCCCAGAAATACCCTGCAACGCCTGCTGTTTTGATGAATAGTCCCGCTCGTTTAGCCTCCATAATGTGTTCCTTGTCAAAGTCATTCAGATCCTTACGTTTGCTCATTTTTTCCTGCTTTCAACACATCAAGTTCAAGAACTGACTTCACTTTCTTCCATATACATCACACTCTTTGGCATGTGGCACTATAACAAGATGAACTGTCAGTTATGTTTTTAATGGTATGGCTGAACAGATAGACAGATAGACAAAGAGAGAGAGAGAGAGATGGAGGCAGCCATTGTTTTTCATTAAACTATTGTGATAATTACAACACAGACTTTCCATGCATCTGTACTGTATACTTACAATACATAGTACAAGACTCCTAATTAGGGCGACAGCACATCCCCCTCACAGCAAGAAGGTTCAAGGTTCAAGTCCCTCACTCAGGCGTTTCTGTGTGGAGTTTACGTGTTCTCATCATGCTTGCATGGGTTTCCACTGGGTATTCTGGTTTCCTCCCACAGTCCAAAGACATGTTCATTAGGCTAATAGGATAATCTCGATTTCCACTAGGTGTGAGTGTGAGTATGATTGATTGTGTGTGTGTTGGCTCTGCGATGGTCTATCGAGGTAGCTGGTCAGGGTGGACACTGCCTTTGCCAAGGGTTCACTGAGATAGGCCCCATTCCTCCCGGGACCCTAGTAGGATTAAGCGGTTTGGCAAATGAGTGATTTCGGCAAATGTTATTGGTGTTTATAGTTTCAAAGCTGTCCACTCCACACAGAAACGCCTCGGGAATCAAACCCAGGCCTTCTTGCTGTGAGGTGGATGTGCTAAGTACTACGCCAATGATGTGAATAACTCGATTCTGAAGATACATAAAGAGTAGCGGTGTTGGTCATCCTTACACCATAATTCATGCATAATGTAATGCATTTAAACAATAAAGACGCATATTTTAACATTAATGACCATAAAAAGCACTGTACTGGGCAATTTTATCCCACGGATTACTAGCTGAACCAATACAGAACAACCATTTTTTCCCAGAAGTGATGTGAACTCGTTGGGCCGGGTTATCCAGCGCAAGTAAACAAGCAGATCTATTCAGCAAGCAACATTTAAAAAGAAAAAGAAATGTCCACGATTTCTGTTCTTGTTTGTGAAGCCATATGCTTTGCACACAGCTCAGCACTGGACAATGATGTGTTATCTTAGACTGGCGTCTGCTACACGAGGTCAGTATCCAGGCCATCGCAGCCAAAGGGTCAAAACAACGAATTTGCGTCACTACCTGGGTTGCCTACTAAAGCCAACGAGGAAGGCAGCATGTTGCTGCGCATGCGTAGCTGTGGTAGTGTGGCAGCACCCGCTAGTTATTGACAAGGGGCAACTGCTGATCATTTTAAAGAGGCAGTAATACAAATTCACCACAGGTACCCATTAAGTCAGCAACACTGAATAACAAAATCATTAAAATAAACAATACAAATCTGGAGATTTGAACAGGATTAACTTTTAAACAGTGCAGTCTTTAAGTGCGTATATCAGCAAACAACTGGATTAGTATTTTAACATGTACATAATCTAGGAATCTAAGTATGCTAGATTGCTCAAGAAATTTTATCATTGATATTATTATTATTATTATTATTATTATTATTTTATTATTATTATTATTATTATTACTATTATAATTATTATTACTATTATATTATTGTTATCATGATTATTATTACTCTTATTACTCTAATCATTGTTTTATTATTATTATTATTATTATTATTATTGCTCTTATTATTATTATTATTATTATTATTATTTTATTATTATTATTATCATGATTATTATTACTATTATTATTATTGTTGTTGTTGTTGTTATTATTATTATTACTGTTATTATTATTTTTATTATTACTAGTATTATTATTACTATAATTGTTATATAGCCCAGAGTCGGCTGAGATGGGCGCCAGCCTCCTCGCGACCCTAATTAGGATTAAACGGTTCAGAAAATGACAGAAATTACTATAATTGTTATTATTATTATTATTATTATTATTATTGTTATTATTATTATTATTATTATTATTATTATTATTACTATTAATGTAATCATTATTATTATTATTATTGTTATTATTATTTTTATTATTTTTATTATTATTATTATTTTGTGAGGAAGTAAAACTTTTACATTTTTATTATTTAGCAAACGAATGGCGCTTGCTAGCATCTGGAAAGAAATGCAAAATGCTAATGAAATATTAACTAACACCATACAATAAATACACCAGCAACTTGTTAAATAAACTGATTTCACGGATTGTTATGCCTTTGAGGAGACCTCATGATATATTAGATTTGGCATCCAGTCTAATATCGTGAGCGTCACTGCTCAGAAGGCAGGTTTAAGTCAAAATAAATATTTGAGCCCTGAAAAGTTGCCAAGAAAAACAAACTCATCTAGTTTTGTTCATCATGCAGCCTTTATGTTCTTATTATCTTTCCATAATACTGCATAACAGGCAAAATTTGGTAGAATTCTATTATTTTATGAATACCCACCCCTCCATCCCTTCCTCTTTCTCTTTCCAGGGTATTCAAACCTGATTTTTGCCAAACCTGTCAATCCATTCCACCAAGAGACAAATGTTTACCAGATCTCACAAAGGCAGAGTAAACATCCATGGGCACAGGCGAAGCCAATCAGCTTGCGCGCTTTGTCAGGGGTAAAGGGATCAAAGGTGGTGGGATCGGAAGTAAACGTGAGTGTGAGTGACAGGTCAACATGAGGAAGGAAGTCATCTATTTAACTGCTTTTAATGTACAACTCAGCGTTAATCTCCTGGGAGCGCACACACACACACACACACACACACACACACACACACACACACACACACACACACACACACACTGTGTTTTTGCTTTAGGTAGTTAAACATTGCAGGTGCGATAGAGGAAAGAATCAAATCAGCAAGAAAGGCCCTGAATTGAACCCACCGTAACCCTAGCGTGCACGCGCGCACACACACACACACACACACACACACACACACACACACACACACACACACACCATTGTAAACATATTACATAAAGATAATATATAGTCTTCTTTAATTCTTTTCTTCTATCTTTCTCAAAGAGAGAGTAACAGAGAAAGACAAAGAGAGAGAGAGTGTGTGAGAGACCGAATGAGAGAGAGAGAGAGAAAGAGATAGACAGTGTAAGAGAGAGAAAGAGTAAGATGGAGAGGGAGAAAAAACGGAAAGCGAGAGAGAGAGAAAGAAAGAGAGAGAGAGAGAGAGAGACTGTGAGAGAGAGAAAAAGAGAGAGAAGGATAGGGAGAAAAAGAGAGACTGATAGTGTGAGATAGTGTGTGTGTGTGTATGTGAGAGAGAGAGAGAGAGAGTAAGAATGAGAGTGCGAGAGTAAGAGAAAGAAAGTGAGAGAAAGCAAGAGAAAGAGAGTAATTGATAGTGAGAGAGAATGAGAAAGAGAGAGAGTAAGAGTGTGTGTGTTAGTGAGAGAGAGAGAAAGAGAGAGAGAGAGAGAGTGTGTGTGTTAATGAGAGAGGTATAGAGAGAGAGTGTGTTAGTGAGAGA
This sequence comes from Neosilurus hyrtlii, assembly GCA_028564935.1. Lineage (NCBI taxonomy): Eukaryota > Metazoa > Chordata > Actinopteri > Siluriformes > Plotosidae > Neosilurus > Neosilurus hyrtlii. The sequence goes on from JAOUQZ010000024.1 coordinate 8,533,709, forward strand.
GAGAGAGAGAGTGAGAGTGTGTGTGTTAGTGAGAGAGAGAGAGTGAGAGAGAGAGAGAGAGAGAGAGAGAGAAAGAGTGAGAAAGAGAGAGAGTAAGTGAGAGAGAAAAAGAGAGAATAAAGGTCTGTTCTCACAGTTTGGTTAATCAGTTACTGTGTTGTATAAGACCTCGGTTAATACTCTGTCCACACACACACACACACACACACACACACACACACACACACACACACACACACACTTCTGAGCATTTAAAGCTGGGACAAAGAGACGTTCCGTGCTTTCTGAAGCCTCCCCAAAGGGTGTGTGTTTTTCAAGGCGAACAATAGCTGAGGAGGATTAAATGTGAGGATTTCCTGCAGTTTATTTATCCTCTTCTGTGCTTGTAAGTCAACGCCGAGCTGCTGTCACGCTAACACACGCTAAAAATAAGATCGGAATACAGCACGGTGCGGCTGTCAAGGACACAACAGCCTGCACCTCCCAATAAAGCACCCAGAAGACATGAATAAACACCAACCCAGTGTGTTTTCAACACCCGGAATAATACACCTCGGTTCCTTCGAAAATCACACAAACACCCCGAGATGAACGTTACAATGCAGGGCAAGTTAACACAGGTTTACGGAGACAACTTGATCCCCTAATTAAGGACAGGAGGGACATAAACGAGGTCACAATGACATTCTCTCCCTTTTTCTTTCACTCAGATATCCGGATGGATACACCGTTAATACATTCTTTAAATTTTAAGTAAAAGATCTTTAACAATAATTTTAGTATTAAAGTTTTTCTAATCGTATCATATATAGAGCTTAATTCGTCCTTTGTTGGCTGAAAAGCCTGCACTGTTAGCTAGCTAGCATGAATGAGCTAGCTTAAACATCCTAAAATATATAAAGATAAAATAGATCCAGGAAGAAAAGCAACACACCGTATAACTTCTGAATTGTCAATGAACTTATTCACGTTACGGATTCAAACAATATCTTTAATAAAGCGGAGGTGATTATATTGGATTTGGTGCTACAAATGGTGCTAACCTCTGACCTTAACCGCTTTAATTTTGTTGTTGTTTTGTTTTGTTTTCTATTTTTCCTTACTAAAGTTGAGCTATTTAACAAATTCATAAAATTAAATAGTGTACATCGGCTCCCGAGTGGCGCATAGACAAGGTGCACGACTACCAACCCAGAGATCGCAAATTTGAATCCGGATTGATGCCACAGCCATCCGTGACCGGGAGTCCATGGGAGCTAATTGGCCGAGTTCTCACGGGAGCGAGGGATGGCATATGCTCACTTCCCTGTCACTCACAGCGATCGCCAGCCAATCATGGGCGTCTGTGAGCTCATTCGTACAAAGGGGCAGATAGTGTTTTTCCTCCGAGTGTGTTAGGCCGCCCCATGAACAGCAGTTTGCAAAAAAGGCGAGTGACAGCATTGCACGTCATGGAGGGCGTATGTGCTTGCTTACGTCCCTTCCTGGTTGGTGGTGGTCATGTGATAGGGAAGGCAATACTTGATGGGTGGGAATTGGCCCCCTTGATGGGTGGGAATTGGATATGACTAAAATTGTTGGGATACTCAGTGGGGAAAACCTAAAGCGACCTTGGCAAGGTTCATGGAGCTCAGTGTGTGCGCAGGGGGGGACGGCCATGCTAGAACAGGGTCTAGTTAAGGGAAACTTTAACCCAACAGCAGACATTCTGTACAATTGTGTGCTTTCAACTTTGTGGCAACAACTTTGTGAAGAAGAAGCTGGGGATGATGGTCTTTTGTCCATATAGTGTGTATGGCATGACCACACGTGGTTTTGTGCTGTTCGGTGTGGTCAGAAAACAGTCAAGATCGCCCTGCTTAGCTAGCTAGCTAGAATATCAGTTCTAGCTGATCAAGAGCCAGTTTAGCCTTTGCTATATTTAGAGTTCTCAATTGTCATCAGTTTGCTTATCTAATCTGTTTCTTATTTCAGGGGTTCATTATATTTTTAACAAATACAATATTCGTTACCGGGGGCGAATTGATCTGCATGTGCACAACAGTGACAATCATTGGCTAGAAGGAGCATTATGGTAGAGTAAATATTTAAAAAAATGTAATCTGATTGACGTTCATTCTCTTTTTTTAAAACCTACATGTCCTAAATCCACGTTTCGCCAGTGTGACCTTTGACCTCCTTGCATCTGCCTCCCCTGGCGACGACCTCAGACCTTTGACCTCTAAAGGGAAACGCATACCTCAGCTTGATTAGGGTGATGTAATCCAACACCTGTGCGACGGATTACTAACTGACGCGCACACACACACACACACACACACACACACACACACACAGGTGGTTTAAAGGGGAAGTAAAATTTGTGTGGTGTCAAATGAAAGGTAAGAAACAGGAGAACCTCCCCACTATTACCATTTATGTGCTGGTCACTGCTAAGCAATCTGTTTATCTTTGTTTCGGAACAGATGTAGACTTTTAGAACAGTGCGAACTGTTCGAGAACTTTCCGCAGACTTCTAAATAAAGAATCCGAACCCATCATACCAGTAACTGGTGAGGAATGCTTCAGAACAACGACAGTCCTTCCAGCTGCGAGGGAAATCGCAGGTTGATATGAACACACATATTCAAATATGTCCATTGTTTCTACAGCAGCAAGTAACACAGGGACCTGTATGTAAACAGGTTCTTAAAAAAATATGTGAGGATACCTGTGAAGGTAATTAGCAATTATGCACCAAAGGTGAGGTGGATATCTCGAATAGGTGAATAATCCCGGAATCAGAACATCAAGCAACATCCACCGAGCCTAAAGTGCATAATTGCAATTTAGCATATACTACACAGAGACATAAGCAAAAAAAACCACACTAAAATTACATGTAATATTTCTGGGTTTTTTTTTGTCTTTTTAATCATGACGGACGCAGGTGAGCTCCATGCACTCGCACAAGTAGCTGCAGAGTTGTGTGACAATGTCTCCTTTACTTTCTTTAAGAGCTTTAGCATGTACTGCATGGAAACATAAAGAAATTCAGACTAAAACGAGATTTTTGTAGTATATATTTACATATTTTGCCTATGACAGAGACAGGTCAGTGAATTCAGAATGCTCCGAGCTAATAGCGCTGTTGGAATGATTGTTATTTAATACTTTCGGAAGGAGTCTCCAGTGTCAATGGCACTTTTACAACAGAACAACAGCTTTAAATCAGCTTCCTGACCTGCCAAATACTCCAACCTGCTAATTTGGCTTGAGTGACAGAAATGGAGTCATCCATCCGGTGTACGGACGCTAAGCGCCTTCTTACGTCTCAAGTGTGGATTAGGTTTTTCTTGTTTATCTCCGCTCTTGTTTCTGATTGGCTGGATGGTGTACCATATGACTGTGTGCAACAAAGAACTTCAATCACATTATGCGCCACTAGTAATAAGTACCGTCATTGGATTTGGTGCAGCCTAAGTTTTAGACTTGCTGTATTCTGTCTAGGTTTTGCAGCAGTCTGGCGAGCTGTTCAGGGTGTACTCCTGGATAGGTTTTAGACTCCCCATGACCCTAGTAGGATTAAGGAAAAACACTAACCTAGCCAAACCTATCCAAACAACTGAGCTTTCGTTACTTATTAGCTAGATTCACTTTGTAGCTCCAGAAGCCACATTTTCCTATCTGAGGGGCATCTTATGATCATCACAGAGCTGAATTGTCTCATCTTTCCCAGACATTGACACACACAAGGGGAAATCCAAACCATGCATCCTCTCTCTCTCTCTCTCCTTCTCACTTCGGCACTTGCTTTGATCCTGTCGCATGTGTGTGTCGCCCGCGAGCATATAACTTCATCACGGATGCAGCTTTACCATCGAAGTGCTGAAAGTTTGGCATTCTTCCTGTAAATGCCCCTTTAAAAAGAGTATGGCACGCTCGTTAAGGTTTCAGTAAGCACAAATCAAAGCACGTTTGATCACAGGCCACACACACACACACACACACACACACACACACACACACACACACACACACACACACACACACACACACAC
>JAOUQZ010000024.1:8551762-8561881 GCA_028564935.1 Neosilurus hyrtlii
TAGATAGATAGATAGATAGATAGATAGATAGATAGATAGATAGATAGATAGATAGATAGATAGATAGATAGATAGACGTGTAATGTCAATGTGAATGTGCGTGTGTGTGTGTGTCCATGCTCCCGGTGTGTGTTTCGGGCCACATTCCTGCTGTACCACACCCAGGATCATTGTAATGAAAATTCCTCCAGCTGTGCCAAACAGATCCAGTTACTACTAATCCTGGGAGAGAGGGAGAGAGACAGAAAAAGAGAGGGAGCGCGAGAGAGAGAGAGAATGAAAGTGCTGGACTGAAGAGCCAAATCATGAGCGAGAGATAGAGAGAGAGATAGATGGATAGGTGAAGGTGGAGAAAGATGGAGTGACAGAGATAGATGGAGACAATGAGCCAGAGCGCTATAGCTCAGAGGTGTCCAGTCGTGTTCGTACACATCTCATATTATGCTACAGCTTCTAATTACCAACCAGGACAATAATAGAGTAACACAGCAGAACACTTCAGGGGCATTGGCACACCAGCTGTGTCCCAATCTGAAAACAGCTCCCAACGTACTGTACAATGTACAAGCATTTATTGGGCTTGATTCACATTCAAAAGCAACTGAGCTGCATACTGCCGCCAAATCTGAGCACAAAATATATAACATGTACACGTATCTATAGATATATAGACAATACGTCTAGACAGACGTGGTCAACACACCAGGCTTCATGGCTGACTGATGAGTATGCTTACAAATATATGTGAAGACCATAGTTAAGACGGTGAATAACAAAATGTGACATCACAGAATATTTACCTAACTCTTGGCCAAATAACTAGCCGCTAACTTGCTAGCTGGACATGTGGACTTGCTTTCTTTATGCATGCGTACTACAAATATACTGCATTTTTACTCCCACCAAGGAAGCTACGTTTTACCCTTGGTGTGTTTGTTAGCAAAATTTTCAGGAGGCTGGAGCCTATCTCAGCCAACACTGGGTGAAAGCAGGGTGCACCATTAACAGCTTGCCAAACCATCGCAGGGCAACACACACACAACCAGAAACCGGGTCACCCAGGGGAAACCCACGGAAACATGGGGAGAACATGCAAACTCCACGCAGAAACGGTCAAGCCCAGGACCTTCTAGCTGTGAAGCGGACGTGTTAACCACAAAACCACCGCGCTGCCTATGTGTGCAAATAAAGATTTTATTATCTTTATCTTTTTTTAAATATATACTTAACCTTTTAATTGCATTTTTGGCTTTTAAAGACAGCAACCTTTATTGGTCAAATTCTTGTGGTTGACCTTTTTAATCACGTGTCAGTGGTAGAACTGCGCAAAATTATTATAATTTTTTTTTTCGTGACTAGCCGAGTTATCTTTCGGGCTAGCGTGATTTGTTTCCACTTACAGTAGTATTGTTTCTGGCAGGTGAAAAGAATGATAAGAATTCAGAAAAATGAGCTACAAGCAATTAAAAAAAGAAGTAATGCTTAAGTGGTGCTAAAAGTAGAAGTATAATTTATGCTAGTGCTTTTTGTTCGTAAGATCGTGTGTTAGCAATTTATCAAGACTTCTGAGGACAATGCTGATAATGACTGTTCTGTCCCACTGTCAGTGTAACTAGCGTATTACATGCTAGTTGGTGAGCTCACTGAGGAGAAGTGCCCTTCTAAAATTTTCTGCGTCAAATATTCATTTACATTTTAAAACGCATGTATTCAAGCAATAGAACATTCAGAGTTTTGTGTTATCACTAATAGCATCAGGGCTGTGATAATCTGCAGCCAGTGGAACATCGCCATGATGTTATTCCCCATAAAACAGACCATTCGTTCTCCATCAGTCAGCCTAACGATGTTATGTTCTCCACAGCTGTTTGGCTGGGGCAGGTGTGTGTGTGTGTGTGTGTGTGTGTGTGTGTGTGTGTGTGTGTGTGTGTCGTATGGGACTTGGCCAGCAAGGAACGAAGGAATTCGGAAGACAAAACGGAAAGAGAGCAGACGGGAGGGAGGGAAAGAAATGGATACGGCTTGGAGATAAGCCGATCCCTTAGCAACGGCCTCACAGTCACGACAAGAGCAAACACACACTCACACACACACTCACACACACACAGTGCACCTGGTCAGTAAGTGTAAGCTTGCTGTTGTATTGCAACTGCATGTCACGCTACTCATCATTATGGAAATACTCGAGTTGACAAGCAAACATTTTTGTTGTTGTTTGTTTGACCTCTTCTTTAATGCACTCTTTTTTTTAGTCGTCCTCACTATTCCTCTTGGACGAATCCCATCAGCCATCTTTCTCATTGTTCCATTATTTCATCACTGGGCTTGAGATGAGCTTTTCCAACCACCTCTGCATTGCATTTCATCTTAACTAAATACTTATGAGGAGGCATGGTGGTGTGGTGGTTAGCACATCTGCCTCACAGCAAGAAGGTCCTGGGTTCGAGTCCCGGACTCTGTGTGGCATCTGTATGTTGTCCCTGTGCTTGCGTGGGTTTCCTCTGGGTACTCCGGTTTCCCTTCACAGTCCAAAGACATGCACACTAGGCTAACCGGTGGTTTCAAATTGCCACTATGTGTGAGTGTGAGTGCAAATGGTTGCGTGTGTTGCCATGTGATGGTGGGCTGTTCAGGGTGTACTCTGCTTTTGCCCAGAGTTGGCTGAGATAGTCTCCAGCCTCCCCACGACCATAGAAAGATTAAGTGGTTTGGCAAACAAATAAATGAATGAAGGAATGAATACTTATGAACAATTCCACAATTGGGGAGAAATTTGCATCATGGACAGCCTACGGACTAATATTTAAGTAATCTTGTAGAGAGGCAGGTTTAGCAATAAGTTCATGTTCCACATCATGTTTCATTTTAGTTACACTTTTTAATGATTTGGGAATTGAGGGTACTAATTGTTGCAGTTTTGCAACGGGAATTTTTGTCCATTCTTGCATGATAAAAGACTTCAGCTGCTCAATAATCCATGGTTGTTCTTGCCTAATTCTCCTCTTCATAACATGCCATGCAGTTTCAGCAGGAGGCAGATCTGGATGGGCACCCAACAAAGCCACGTTGTTGTAGCTCATACAGAATATGGCCTGGCAATGTCCTGAAGAAATAAACATGGCCTTCAAGGATGAGATGTTGCCATGATGGCAACATACTGTATGTATGAAATCTCAATATACCTCTCCATGTCATTGGTCATGTCACACGCTTAAATCTCACCCATGCCATGGCTACTGATGCACCCCATACTAACAGAGATGCTGGCTTTTACATTTGTTCTTATAATAATTTTGATGGTCATATTCATCTTTGGCACTAAGAACTAGACATCATTTTTTCATAAAACAAGCTGAAATGTACATGTGCTGAAATGAACATGATTATATGACCTTTCATTCCGCATGAGACAAGCTCAGGCCCAGAGAACTCAGCGGCATTTCTGTATAGAATTGATGTGTGACCTTCTGCTTGTTTAATATAGATTCAGGTTGTATTTCTGGACCACATGGTGGTTTGTGACAGTGGTTTTCCAAATATTCCCAAACTCGTGTGACTATATTTGTCACAGTAGCATGCTCAAATAAGGCTCCAAGGTCATATACATCCGACAGTCATCTTCAACCTGGTCATTTACGCTATGAGATGTGTCCAAATTCCCCAAATCTTTTCATAATATTATTTATATGGATTTTAAGAGACATATTTGATCCCTGTGTCAGCTTTTGTTAATGGTGTTGCAAACATCAAAATCTAGCTTTTTTTTACAAAATATGATTAAGTTGAATAAATATTTTATTTGTACTAAATTTGTATTTAAATAAATATTATGATGTATAATTTAAGATTTTTTTGTTTTTAAATGAGTTTTAAATGATAGATAGATAGATAGATAGATAGATAGATAGATAAATAAATAATTGTTTTGTTTTTTTCCTTCAGCTTATCCATCTGTTCATCAGAGCAAATGGAACATTTCACTTTGTTACCTATGCCAGCTCCATTCTGTGACTAATACTGTTATTAATATTGCTCAGTAGCAAGTTTGCTTGAAAGTGAAAGTAAACGCAAATGTGTAGGTTTCACATTCTGCGTCTTTTCCTTTTCCTTTTTCCTTCTGGGTGAATTTCATTCATGGTTGCAAGCAGATAAAGCGGAAAAGTTTAGAGGTTACAGAAAACACCTGAAAAACCATAAATGATACAATAACGTTTGATATATAATGACAGGACATAGTAGATGAAAATAACTTGAATACAGCTTATTTACCTGAACAAACTGATTTATTAATTGTTGTAAAATTATAAAAAACAGATTTAAGCTAATTTACACAATAATACTATTCTACTGTTGGTTAAAAACATTATTAATATTTTTATTAATATTTCCTGTAGTGTAATTCTCTTGACAGATAGTTTTGCTACTTTATAGAAATAAATGCTTAGCAAAAGAAATTACTAAATTTTTATTTGTTTGTTTGTTTGTTTTTTGAGTGTCCCCTAATATACATAATCAAATAATCAGATAGGCAGGGTCACCACAACAATTTACACCAAATACTGTGGGCCCAGTAAATTGAGTTAACTACATAAATCCTATTATGGTGGCGGGGAGACTAGAGCCCATCTTAGCCAACTCTGGGTGAAGGTGGAGTACACCCCGAACAGCTCAACAGTCCATTGCAGGGCCGACACACACAACCACTCACACTCACATCTAGTGGCAATTTGAAACAGCCAGTTAGCCTAATGTGCATATCTTTGGACTGGAAGGAATCCGGAGTACCAGGAGGAAAACCACGCAAGCAGGGAGAGAACATGCAACCTCCAAGCCCAGAAAACACTTGCTAAGCCATGATTTTTCCATGCGTAGTTCCTGAAAATCCTGAAATGAACCTTGAGAAGGTTATCTATGTTCATCACCGGAAAACCGTTCTCCAGTGCGAAATAACACAATGTTCTGTGTTGAAAGAAATCCACTGAGTGTGAGGAAGAGAGAAAGGGAAAAAGAGAGGCAGATCTGGGCACATATTTTCACAGATGCAAAGTTAGACATCCATATGTAAATGTCGAATTTGCACAAAAGCTGAACGGAAACTCCCTTCAAAACTCTGAAACTGGTTCATCAGATAAGAGGAAAGTGTGGCGTATGGTGTATGTTTACAGACAAGATGTGATAACCGGTGATGGAAACAAGAGGGTTTGGAATTAATTATGCCTTAGTGATAGTCAGTTTTTCCTTTCTTCACCAGTTCAGAAATTTACTTCACATTTGCTAAACATTTAGATGGAAACTTACCGTGATTGGCTGCAGGAGAACACTTTGGTGCTGAACGCTCTATGACTTCCTGTCTCTGACTCACTTTTTAACACAGAAACAGAAAATATAAAGATCTTCCTTGAGTAACGCCTGACACTCCTGGTTGAATGGTATTTCTTTTTGGTCACTGATTCATTTTTAAGATATTGCTATAAATTCCATCTGCAGAATGTTTTCTTTTAAATTCTAGCAATAAAAACATCAAGACGCAACGGAAACATATTTTTCCACTGTTTCCATCCATTCATCAACATCACACTATCTCAAACCTAGCTACTTTAAAGAAAGTGTAAAATACTGGAGACTGAAATATTTTAAGTGTGGTATGTTCTATACTCAAAACCAAAATCTAGAGTTTTTTGAAGATCTGAAGTGATAAAGGACACCCCCCCCCAAGCAAGCACAGGGAGAACATGCAACTCAAACCCAGGACAATATTGGTGTTAGGCGGACGTGCTAGGTGCTAGCCACTATATAGCCACTATGCTGACATATATATATGAATATGCATATATCATCTGATCTAGCTCATGTAGCCATGTCCTGTCACGTCCTTTATTTTGAATCCATGTAAAAAGTAGTAGAATGCATTCAGATTTGCACAAGAGTTACGTCCCTGTTTATGTAGGGAAAGTTAGGTATATTCAAAGTTGGGTTAATTCAATTCAGTTCAATTCAGTTTTATTTGTATATCAGGTTTTACTACTGACATTGTCACAAAGCAGCTTTACATAGAAAAAAACACATTTGGTAAAGAATTTAAACATTTCTCTACAAACTCAACACATCCCCAGCCAGTAAATTAGATTTCCTGTTACTAAACAGCTTTCCAGAAACGCAGATATTAGATTCCTAATGAAGAAAGCCAGAGGCAACAGTGGCAAGAAAAAACTCCTTGAGATGACATGAGGAAGAAAGCTTTGAGTGGAGCCAGACTCAAAAGGAAACCCATTCGCTTCTGGGTGATGCTGGATAGCAGGATTATAAACCATTTCTCTTCCGGTTGTATACTCTCAAGTCATTCAGGACTAAGAGTGTTGAAGGGATGTTCAGCATGAGCTTTCTGGTCTTAAACACCATTCAGACGATGTTGGAAATTTGTGTTTTTCAGTAGCATTTATACAAAGTCTCATGTTTCCACCTGAACACTATGCACTAAGGTCTAGTTCCACTCACTTGCCAAACCACTTAATCTCAGTAGGGTCATGGGGAGAATGGAGCCTATATTAACCGATAGTGGGTGTAGGCGGGGTACACCTTAAACAGCTCACCAGATCATTGCAGGGCCAACACACACACAACCATTTACACCCACACTCACACCTAGGGGCAATTTGGAACAACCAGTCATCCTAATGTGCATGCCTTTGAACTCTGGGAGAAAACCGGAGGACCAAGAGGAAACTCAGGCAAGCACAACAAGAGCATGCATATTCCAAAGAGAAACGGCCTCGGCAGGCCTGGGACCTTCTTGCTTTAACACATAAGTGCTAGCCACTATGCTACTGTGCCACCAGCCTAGTTCCAGTAGGGCGGGACATTAATAGCCCACTCTAACTCACTGTATAACTCCAAATATGGTCTAGTAACAGTGGAAATTGTTGGTATTATTGGAAATTGTCCGTTACTGTTTTCAATGTTTCTGCATTGTATTTTTTGTATTCGCATCCACGCACATCTTTAGACTTTTGGACACATTCTACTACTTTTTTTTTTAAATGAATCGAACAAATCCACAGCAGGATGGTTTCCTTCCACCTGATTCTATGCGGATGTTCAATTTGCGCATGAAAAACCCCAAATGGGGATGCTCACTCGGCTAGTTTACGACCGGAAAGGCCAAAGGTCAAACCTTGAGCGAGAGAGCGAGAGAGAGAGAGAGAGAGAGAGAGAGAGAATGCAGGGCATTCTTTTGGAAAGAATCTGGCTGGATGGAAGGGAAAAAAGGGGGCCATGTCTCAGGCAAATAATCAGATGAGGTTCTCTGCCCCTTTATAGACCAAGGCAGAGCTCACCCTCCTCTTTCTTGCATCTCTTCCTCCTTCTTTCTTCTAGTTCACTCTCCCTCTATCCATCCCACTAAAAACCCTGCATTTCCTCTTGGTTGAACTATAATGATAGGCTTTGGAATACTTTTAGCCCATATTGCTTCTCTCTTCCGCTTCAAGGCTTCTCTCTCTGTCTCTCTCTCTCTCTCTCTCTCTCTCTTTGTCTCATTTCTCCCTTCAAAAATGACCTTCAAAGAAACCGTGAAATTCAGGCTCTATCCCAGACCAGGGTCGTGTCTAGTTAGTATAACGTATTTACTAGAGCATCAGCCATTTTAAATAAATGCTAACATACACGACAAGACTTGGTGATAACCGAATGCTCCAAACTGACCCGGATGGAGGGGGAACTAGATGTGAGGTTAAAATTTTGTATCCAGTAATACCGCACTGCAGTTCCATACTGAAACCATGCATTGAGCAATGCATTATATCATAAGACCTCATTCATGGAACAAACCCACACACATATACACACACGTTAAGGCAGCTATGAAGCTGTATTTATTTATTTATTTTGTGCCTCTACCACTAGGTGGTGTTGGTATTTTGTTTTCCTGTGCGTCAGGGATTATCTGAGATTCTTGATAGCAGGAAATCTCAAAAATGACAGGTCGAATGCTTGAACGCTATTGGCGTTGTGTTCAACTGGTTTCTTTTTTTAATATACTTTGTTTTAAAACATACCTCAAATATACTATTAGGCAGCACGGTGGTGTAGTGGTTAGCATGCCCTCCTCACAACAAGAAGGTCATGGGTTCAAGTCCCGAGCTCGGTAAAGGCGTTTCTATGTGGAGTTTCGGTCCGGTTGCCTCCTACAGCCCAAAGACATGCACAGTAGGATGACTGGCTGTCTCAAATTGCCCCTGGGTGTGAGTGGCCATGTGTGCTTGCCCTACGAAGGTCTTGTAAGGTGTTCAGGGTGTACCCTGTATTTTGCCCAGTGTCGACTGAGATAGGCTCGACCCTAATAGTAGAATTAAGCAGTTCATTAAATGAGTGAGTGAAATATACTACTGGCTTCATGTCATGTATCCTTCAAATCCCATCAAACTAAACTACACTTTAATTTTAAAAAGTTTTCTGAAGATAATATTAGTAATCTTGATCACGGATACACGTTAGACCGTGGACCGTCAACTCGTAACGTATTTCCACAGGTTGGGCCAAGTATTTATAAAATACCATCAAAAATTTGATGGGGAAGGTGGAGCTGAACAATGAAGTCAATCAGGACTAAGAGTGTTGAAGGGATGTTCAGTATGAACTTTCTGGTCTTAAACACCATTTAGATGAAGTTGGAAATTTGTGCTTTTCAGTAGCATTTATCCAAAGTCTCACGTTTCCACCTGAACACTATGCACTAAGGTCTAGTTCCACTCACTCACTTGTCAAGCCACTTAATCTCAGTAGGGACATTGAGAGTCTGGAATCTTAGCCGATAGTGGGTGAAGGCGGGGTACACCCTAAACAGCTCACCAGAACATTGCAGGGCCAACACACACACCTAGGAGCAATTTGGAACAGTCAGTCATCCTATTATCCATTAATAACCCACTCTAACCCACTGTATAACTCTAAAATATGGTCCAATGGCAGTGGAAATTGTTGGTATTGTTGGAAAATTATTGGTCCAGGAATGTCTTCATTGTTGTGGAGCTGAATATGAACCATTGCAGCTTCCGTTGCTGCCTTTGTCATTTAATCAGACATATTTAGGTAAGTAATGTTCTCACAGACCCACAAGCTGTCCAGGGTGTACCCTGCCCTCATCCAGAGTCGGTCGAGATAGGCACTAGCCTCCCCGCAACCCTAATTAGGATTAAGCGGTTTAGAAAATGAATGGATATATTTTTCCTTATGAATACAGTGTGTCTTCAGGCAGGTGACGGTTCATGTCAGCGTCAGGGTGTGTCTCAGTATCAGCGAATATAAAAAAAAACATTTATCCACCATTGGTTCTTACACAACAAAGCATATGCTAAGTGTCGTGCACTAATTCCCAACCACATGTCTTTTTCTGATGGCCGTTTATGATACAATACCAATAAAACCTTCCCCAAGAGACATCTGGTCACCGTATATAGAATCTCACAGACACATTAAAACGAACGTACGGTGCTGGAAGTCGTATGTCTCTCTCTCTCTCTCTCTCTCTCTCTTCCTTTCTCTCTCTCTCTCTTTCTCAAAAAATTCTCGAACTTTATCTCCAATCTCCTTTCCAGCACAGGAAGCCATCAAGCTCAATTTCCTGCAGCTGAGATAAGATCGACCAATCCCACACCAGCACAAAGGGTCATTCTATTAGCCGAGCCAATCAGGACACAGTGTGATGGGGCTGATGACATCGAAAGATTCCTGGAAACCTGGAATAGATGGAAGACACAGGAAATGAGTGTGAGTGTGTGTGTGTGTGTGTGTGTGCGTGTGTGTGTGTGGAGGAGATGGTTAAAACACATCATAAAAGAAATGTTCCATACACAGCAGAGGGAGAGAGACAGAGAGAGAGACACAGAGAGAGAGAGAGATGGGTGGCGAGAGGAAATGATGGATCTTGTATCAAGAAGAATTGACAAACACACACACACACACACACACACACACACTGTAAATGTAAAAGAATATGTTCGTGGAAGATTATTAGATCAGAATTTTCAGCACTAGTTCTTACATCCATCCTTCACTGTGTGTGTGTGTGTGTGTGTGTGTGTGTGTGTGTGTGTGTGTGTGTGTGTGTGTGTGTGTGTGTGT
>JAOUQZ010000024.1:8577706-8592571 GCA_028564935.1 Neosilurus hyrtlii
TCTCCGAAGGGGGGTTTCTCAAACAGTGCATGATAGAGACAGCAGGTATCTTGTGTCCTGAGAGCAAGAAGAAATTTAAAAAAATTAGCTTATCTCGCAGGACTCGTCGTGTTGAACTAATTGACGAAGACTTAGCTAGCAAGCTAAACAAAAAAGCGGAGTCATTTACATTATATTCCTTTGCACTGGATGAAAGTAATGACATAAAGGACACCACTCAGCTTTTCATTTTTATTAGAGGAATTAATAACAATTTTGAGATAACGGAGAAGTTTTTGGAGGAGTTAAAAGGAAAAACAGGACTTGTATGACAGCGTGTCGGCGACCATCAAGAGGCACAAGCTACCTTGGAGTACGCTCGCCAACGTTAGCACAGATGGATCGCCAAATCTGACGGGAAAAAATGACCGACTGCTCACAAGAATCCAGGAGAGGGTAAAAGAGGACAACCCTGAGCAGGAGGTAATTTTCCTACAGAGGATGCTGGTGTTGTTCGGCTCTACGTCTGTGTATGAACAGATTTTTAGTGTGATGAACACCAACAAAGCACCCCACAGATCTCAGATGAGTGATGAACACCTCAGTTCTGTTCGGAGAATTGCCACAACAAAATTAACACCAGACTTTGATGCACTGGCAAATATGGGTGATCAACAACACTGTTCCCACTAAAAGGTAAGTGTATTAACATGGTAATGCTTTGTTTCTCTTTAAGTTTTGATATGTTTGCATCTTGTGCTGACCCGGCCCGTCTGTCAAATTTTAAATTTTAATGTATGTCAAATTAGAGACCCTATTTAATGGACAAATTCCTAGTGCATTATGGGTATTTGGTATGGGTTAGATACCGTTCTGTTGCATTGTCGGAGCTGTCGATAACATTAGTTAAGATTTTAATCGGTTAAACTCTTTCATCTGAGTTCTAAAACCCGAAACCAGCGTATTCATTCATTCATTAATATATTCAACTCAATAACCCATATTTGGGACGCGGGGAGGCTGGAGCCTATCTCAGCTGACACTGAAGCGAAGGCAGGATACATCCTGAAAAGCTCACTTGACCATCGCATGGCCAACACAAACACACAACCGTTCACACGCATACTTAATAGCAATCTGGCAAACAGACTATTAGCTTAATGTGCATGTCTTTGGACTGTGGGAGAAAACCAGTGTACCCAGAGGAAACCCATGCGGGGACAGGGAGAACATGCAAACTCCACACAGAAACGCCCTTGCCGAGCCCGAGACTCGAACTCAGGACCTTCTTGCTGTTGTGTTTTCCCCGTATTCAGCATTCGGTATTAGTTTTGTCTTTATGTGGTAAGAATGACCTGGAACGTCGGTTATGACTGGAGTTCTAGAAGTGGAGATATTTATGAATTAGAGAACTCTTTCATCTGGGTTCTTCGACTTTGATTTAATCAGCGGACCTGAATTCTTACATGATCCTAAACCTATCACAGCCTTCGGGTACGCCGTTCGATGCAAAATCAGCACTGTTGGAATAAAGAGGGCGATAAATTAGCCACCTGTAGAGATGTTTGATCCATCAGGAAATGAAGCCCCGTCGCCCCTCCCCAAAACATAAAACACACACACACACACACACGCCCACGCACACACACAGCCCTGCGGGCCCTGTAAGGTTGGAAGGAGCGAAGGCTGTGATTAGCTTAAGGGCTCTTTGAAATAAAGGGCTCATTGAAAAGCAATGGCTCAGATCAATAAAGAGTCAATAGCAGGATGTTATCAAGCATCTGACTGAAAGACTCACCTGTTGGGAGGAGGAGTGGCGTGGGGTGGGGTAGTGTAAGGGGGTATGTGGATGGGTGAGATCTCACACACTGACATGAAAAGGGCTCGGAGAGGATTAGTGGGATCATCAATACCGTGATCAAGCACCCACTCAAGCTTCCAACAGGTGATTCAGATATTAAGATCATCCCTCACACACACACACACACACACACACACACACAGCACAGCACAGCTATATACAGTACTTCCTGCAGCTCGTACGCACCTAAATATTACCGCAGCCTAACACCCAGTTCAATCACACTCATTCATGTAAAACCCCACTTTCACTCCCTCTGCTCTGAGAGTATTGTATTGCTGGTTTCGTACTATCTTTGGCCTTCCTGCTTTCTTTTCTTCCTTCCTTCTCTTTGTTACTTCCCTTCCCCTTTCTCTTTCTTTTTCAAAGCCCCCCTACTGCCCGACTAGAAAGCAGGACACGCTAAAGCCTCCATTGTTATCCTCCCTACACACACACACACACACACACACACACACACACGCACACAAAGAAGCAACCATGCAAAGAGAGAGAGAGAGAGAGAGAGAGAGAGGCAGACAGTTGTAACTGACAGAGGCCGATAGGACTCAGCCCTATCTAATCAAGGGCACTAGGTCACTTCCGAACAACTGTGCAATAAAAGACAACTTCCAGGCCCTTAAAAAAGAAAAAAGAAAGAGATAGAGAGAGATGGAGGGAGGGGGGTAGGAAGTAAACTGAAAAAGCCCATTAGACAGGAGCCATCTGGGTGGACTCCTATTAGACTGTCTCTCCTTTCCCAACCATCCTCCCGACATTTCGAAGGTTTAAATTTCATAATCCAACTTCTTTCTTATTTTTAAAGCTAATTACTAGGATGGAAAAAAAAGTCAAGGACGCCGAAATCTTTGCCCTATACAGACACAGATCAAAAGAACAAGATAGCAAGGATATTTCAGATCTCTGTATCAGGGTTCAGTCCTGATTAGCGGTACGATAATAGTCATTAATCAGAGCACTGAGGACATTCCTCGCATTATTCACTTTTTATAGGAAACGTCATTACATACCACAATTTACTCTGGGTCACTGGATCGTGTTTGCAAAACAAACAGCTAGTTAGCCATTAAATGTAATCAGCTAGTTAGAATTACACAAAAGGTAGCTAAATGCTTAACTAGCCTGGCTGTTAGCTGCTCTCAGACTGTTAAAATGAACTATATTACTGAGATTATTAATTAGCTAATAGTTCCGACGAACAAGTAATAAAATGTCGCTGGCTAGTTTCACACAGTATGCTAGTTAAACATAAACATCTTGGTAGCTGACAGGTCTAATAAATATGTCTAGAAAAAAAAGCACAGCTGTTGTGGCTTCATATAGGTAAGGAATTAATTGTAGCTAGTTAGCTAGCATTACACGGGAAAGCTGTCTCCAACTCATATTTTCAAAACAACCAGCTAGTTTTCTGCTAATTCCAGTAAACAAAGTATTCAGGGTAGTCACTTAGTTAGAACTACACAAAAGGTAGCTAAATGCTTAACTAGCCTGGATATCAGTCTGTTAAACTGAACTATATTAGTTAGCTAACCAGTTAGCTAACTGGTAATATATGTAACTAGCTAGTTTTACACTAAGGAGTGGTCATCACAGTATGTTAGTTAAACATAAACATATTGTTAGCTAACAGGTCTAATACGTGTAGTGTCAAATGTAGCTAATGTGTCGTGACTGGTACGCTTGATTAGATAACACTTAATTAGCATTGTCGCAGCTGGCGAGTTACTCAGAAAGTAGCTAAAAACTTAAAAGGCTTGGCTATGGGTTAGTACATTTGTAAAATAGGATATTAAACTCAAATGTTGCTAAATATATACAAATAGATATGATTAGAACTGGCTAGTTTTTCATTTTACACACAGTAGTAGATAAAACACTACATTGCATCACAGCTAGCTCACTAGGATGATGTCAGCAGGTTGATACACCGTCACGGCAGCAGGCCGATATTTGCTACATACGAATTACTCACTCAGTCACTCACTCATTCATCCTATGACGGTCGTGGGGAGGCTAGTGCCTATCTCAGCCAACACTGGGCGTAAGCGGGGTACACCCTAAACAGCTCCCAAGACCACTGTAGGACCATCACACACAACCATTCACATTCACACTCAAACCTTTGGGACAATTTGGAACAGCCAAGTATCCGAATGTGCATGTCTCTTGACTGTCGGAGGAAACCAGAGCACCCAGAGGAAACCCATGCGGGAAAGGGGGGGATGCATACAACATTCATACAAAGCTTTGAATCCAGGATCTTCTTGCTGTGGGGCAGACGTACTAACCACACTACACCCCCGTGCCGCCACATACAAATTCTTTTTTTTTAATTACTAGAAGGACTGTTTGAAGGATGTCTGTTGGCTGATTCGTATTACACAGTAAACACCATGCCTTTGTAGATACTTGGTTGGAATCATAAAATATGGTGAAGTTTTCTTTTTATGTCCACAGTCTTTCTGTCAACATGTAGAAGTGGAATGCTGGGGTGTGATGAGGGATGAGGGCGTATTGATTGTTTCCTTTGTTCCTGCAAGACTGGAGCATTGCGTTTACGTATAAATAGCGCAGGAAGTGGCTCTTGTAGGGGTTAATAGCCTTGAGAAGGGGGATGGTTTGTAGGGTAGTAGGGGGGCATTGTTTAAAATGGTGTTGCCCCATGATAACACCAAAGAAATGCCTCTGCTCTCTCTCTCGCTCTCTCGCTCTCTCTCTCACTCTCTCTCTCTCACTCTGACACACACAGACTGCACGTTTCTCGTTGATTGAATTTGACGAGATGTTATCTGAAGGCCACATCAGTCATCTTTCCTTTTGTGTGTGTTTGGGGCTGTGAAATATTTCCTGTATAGATCGCAGAAGAGGCTGCGATCAATCAAGGCATGCTGATGAAAGGAATCACTGAATCAATGAGGACACACACACACACACACACACACACACACACACACACAGAGCAAAGCCGGAAGCCGAGGCCATTCAGGATGAACTCATTCAGCAAGAGAGAGAGAGAGAGAGAGAGAGAGAGAGAGAGAGAGAGAGAGAGAGAGCCACTGAATCTAAGTGAACTGTGAATGCCTCTCACACAGCCTCGCTTTGTATGCCGAGCAGCAAATGTTCCAGCGACCAAAGCCTACACAAAGCAGCACCAACACACGACTCGACGCCAACTGATTCAACGTTTCAACAAACGCACAAGAAACAATCGCAACACTACTCCTGCGCTCTCGAAACAAAAAAAGCGTTTAAATTACAGCTACGAAAGAGAACCCTCTTCACTTCCTGTTTGTCCGAAAACCTTTTAGTCCCGAGAACAACAACACAATGAAACTCAACCAGCGTCTCAGCGGACGGACGGTTAAGCTAGCTTAAAAACTCACACCAGAACAAGCACAAAACACACCTCTCTGTCCTGGAAAACATCCAACCGATTTTGGATTCTGGGTCTTAGGGGGGAAAATAAGGGATTTAAACTCACAACCTTCTGATCACATAGTGTCTGGATTTAGACCTGTCCTTAAAGACCCAGCTAACAATTTATGTTTAACAACATAGCATCGGAAAATGTAAAAAGGTATAGTAACAGCCCACTCATTTGCCGAACTGCTTAATCCTATCACATTTGACACAGGGGTGAAGGCGGGGTACACCCTGAACAGCTCGCCAGACTATCACACCGCCAACACACACAGCCATTCACGCTTACACTCACAGCTTGGGTCCATTTGAAACAGCCAGTTAGGAGGAAACTGGAGTACTCAGGGGAAACCCACACAAGCGCCGGGAGAACATGCATACATGCACATTTTCCAACTGATGTTATCTGAAATTATTCTTCAGTAGAAACCACACTGTGATTAATATTATTTGAATATTTAATTCTTTTTTATGTTGAGTTTCCTGTTATTTGTTCCAAAGTATGCCAACGCAAGTAAGTGCCAACACACACACACACACACACACACACACACACACACACAGTATAATAGTATGAATGAATTATGCAAGGTTTGGTTGTCCAATCTGAGTCCTAATTTTGAGCTGAAAGAAAGTATGAGTCTCTCTGTGTGTGTGTGTGTGTGTGTGTGTGTGTGTGTGTGTGTGTGTATCTTTGCTCTTTGCGGTCAGACAGGTTAGCCAGCAAGAGAGAGCTTGTGTGTGTGTATGTGTGTAGCTTCCTATATGACTCACCCTGTTTCCGAGCGTGTCGGTACACGCAGCAGCCAGAGTGTGTGTCTGTGTGTGTGTGTGTGTGTGTGTGTGTGTGTGTGTGTGGAGGTCAGAGCTGTAAATAGCACCTCGAGGAAATGGAGTCAAGTTCTCTTTCCGCTTGCAGAGAGTGTGTGGGTGTGAGACAAAGAAAAACACACAAACACACACACACACACTGGGGATTTTTGACACACACTGACTGAATCAATTGAGGAACGTATTAACATTCTCGGTGTGTTTGTTTAAAATAAAATGTGTGTGTGAGTACTTTAAAACGTGTAAGCGCCTGCTGTGTGTAAAATGTGTGCATGCTCTGTGTAAAAACGTATTACTGTGTGTTAGCTTACATGTTTGCACAATTGGTGTGTGTGTGTGTGTGTGGCATCTGTAAAGCATTTAGTTGTCTTTGTGTATCTAAAATCACATGTGAATGATGTGTACTCAAAACTGTGAGTGTGTGTATAGGGTGTGTGAAGAGTTTAAATCTGTGTGTGTGTGTGTGTGTGTGTGTGTGTGTGTGTGTGTGTGTGTGTGTGTGTGTGTGTGTGTCTAAACCAAATGGCTCTTCACAGCTCTGACAGGAAATGGGCCACAAATCCACACAAAAGGCTTTTAGTGCAACAAAAGGTGCATTCCTGCAGGGAGAGAAAACACACACATACACACACACACACACACACACACACACAGAGAGAGAGAGAGAGCGAGCGAGAGAGAGAAAGAGAGATTATCGAAAGAGTCGTCTCTTTGCTGTTATCTAAGCCACTAAAACAATCTTGTTGTAAAACTCACAGGCACAAAATGGCCGTCGGTGTTTGCTTGATTAAATTATTTAATTGGGCTTCTAATAAAACAAAACAAACAAAATATTAATCAATAGTTAAACACACACACACACACACACACTGTGCAGTTTAGAGATCACCAACACTGTAATTACTCCGCAAAATGATTAGCTGTCACTTTCCACTCAAACGCTAACATTTAGCAAGTTTTAACGCAGCGTGTTAGCATGAGCCCAAACATCCGGAGAATAAAGAAGTAGTTTGGGTGTTAGCTTTAGCATAAACGTTTAAACGTGTCATAGAGAGTAATCGTGAATTGTTAACATTCATCTAAATGCCCCCAGAAACCTGTTAGCGTTAGCATAAACACATGCTAAGCAGTTGTTTTCAAATAAAATAATTTTTTCATGTTTGGACCTCATTATATTAGCTGGTGTGTGAGGGAACAGTGTTAGCATTAGCATAAATGTGTTAAACGGGTAATTTTGTCTTTACTACATGTTCAAGGGGCGGATTAGCCTTTTTATTGGACGTAGTTTGCTACGGTGTTTTGCTAGCATTAGTGTTAATCGGTTGTTTTAGAATTCTTACTCACTCAATCACTCATTCGCTGAACCGCTTTTTCCAATTAGGGTTGCGGAGAGGCTGGAGCTGATGCTGGCGAAGGCGGGGTACGCCCTTAACACATCGCCAGACCATCGCAGTATCAACACACACACACACACACACACAACCATTCACACTCACACTTAGGGTAAATTTGAAAAGGCCAGTAAGCCTTGTAGGCATATCTTTGGACTGGGGGAGGAAACCACATAACCCAGAGGAAACCCTGGACCTTGTTGCTTTGAGACGGACGTTCTAACCAAACGCCAACGAATTATTGTTTTTTATAAACCTGAGACAGATTAGCCTTCTTATCTGAGATGGTGTGCTACGGTGCAGTGTTAGCATTAGCATAAACGTCATGTCCCGTTTTAATTTTCAAGAAACCAAAAGAAAATTCTGCTTTAATAGCGTTTAATGAGGCAGATCGTCCTTCTCATCTGAGGTGACGTGTTGGTTAAAGACTCCACAGGCTGATTTCTGGACCATTGAGCAACACTGCTTAGATACCTCAGTGTGATATCTGATCGAGAAGGTGTTTCTATTTTTCTGTTCATGTGACTGAACACACACTGAAGCACGTAGGTCTGAGGGTGTTTTTTTGGTTCATAAGGAGTTAAGAAGTCATGCCAAGCACAACTTCAGCTACGTTCTTCGGTAGAGAGGAACTCCGGGTCAGAGCCTGGAGCAGCAGGAACTGAGTAATAAAAGCGGGCAGTGATAACACACACTTTATGATTGTCACGCAGGTGGCCTCAGGATGGAACTAATCTCACACACATGCGCTTATCTCCGTATCCTCGTGAGAACCCAAGCTTTATTCCGTGCTTCAGCTTAACCTGAGCAACAAGAGAGGAATTTTTTCGTGCTTTCAAAATAAAAGCTTAAATAAATAATAATTTTTTTTAAAAAAGCTACCTGTTCCACTGTTCCAAATCACCCCTAGGTATGAATGGTTGTGTGTGTGTTGGCCCTCTGATGGCCTAGCTGTCCAGGGTGTACCCCACCCTCGCACAGAGACGGCTGAGACAGGCAACAGCCTCCCTGTGACCCTAATTAGGATTAAGCGGCTTAGAAGATGAATGAATGGAGCTAACTGCTGAAATAGCTCCTCGCAGCAGGAAGGTCCTGGGTTCGAGTCCCGGGCTCGGACGTTTCCGGCATGTTCTCCCCGTGCTTGCGTGGGTTTCCTCCAGAGCTCCGGTTTCGTCCCACAGTCCAAAGACATGCACGTCAGGCCAATTAGCTGTTTCAAATTGCCTCAAGGTGTGAGTGTGAATGGTTGTGTGTGTCGGCCAGGCAATGATCTCGAAAGGGGTTCAGGGTGTACCCCGCCTTCGCCGAGTGTCAGCTCTGAGCCATGCCACCAGGGCATAGTAGGATTAAGCAGTTCGGCAAACGAGTGAGTGATGAGTGAGATATTCCTATCTTTGGGACTCCACCAGAAAATAAAAACATGCCCACACACACACACACACACACACACACACACAGTTGGTGGCTTGATAATCAAAGGGAAAGTGAAAGACAGAAAATAAATGGGAGGATAGAAATAATGAATGAAAGCAACCTAGACAGACAGACAGACATCTATAGAAACATAATGAAAGGGAGGTTAAGATGGAACGGATATGTGACAGAGGGGAAAAACAGAAACACCGAGACCTGTTGTGAGATGAACGGAGAAAGACGACATGAAATTGAGCGAGTAAGAGGGGAGGATTTCGAGGAAGACACACCGACGTACGGACACGTGCGTCCCAGAAGAATTTCAAGCAAGTTCTAAAACAAAACCAAACCCAGTGAGAGAGAGGGGGGGGTAAATAAAGACAGGAGGCGATGTGTTATTAGTTAATTCATATATTTCTGCAGTAAAGTTAACATAACGTTTTGTGTCACCCTTTAATTTCTCAGTATTGATATTTCTGTTATATTCAGACATGAGTAAATCTAAGACTGTCTTTGTTTTGCAATAAATATCATAAAATAATAGAGCTTCACTTAATAAATATTTTTTTTTACAATGACAAAACAAAATGTTTTTAAACAGACATTATCTTTCTTTTTTGAACTTTTTAAAAAATAGCCAGGATTCCTCTGATGGATTTGAACATACAATTTGTTTTTTGCTTTTTTTTTTACAAAAATATGAGAAAAGGGGAAGAGAGAAAAAACAAAACAATAAAAACAAACAACAACAAAACCATAATGTCTGAATGCCACGGAGTGTGTTTGTGTGTGTGTGTGTGTGTGTGTGTACGTGTGTGTTTGAACGTCCACCCGTCTGTCCGGAAACACTACCAGACGGAGGGGTCGTTTCCACGGAGATGACCCGCGGGAAGGCACGGGAAGCCCTCGGTGTGGGAACAATACCAGGTTGCTACGGCGATCTGGGAACAGCTACAGTATTATGGGCTGGCCGGACAGTCCTTCACAGATTCGGTTCATTTTGTCTCTCTCGTTTTCTTGGAATTTTCTTCGTGTTGTTTTTTTTCCTTTTTCTTTAAATCTTTTTACTTTTGTCACTTTATCGAGTAGCTGAACAGACCTGCAGTCAGTTTAAGGCAAACACTGGTTTTGTTAAAAGATAAAAAAAATAAAAAGAAAGAAAAGAAAAAGAAAACCTGCCAATTGACAGACAATAAACGAGTGGTTTTGCGATTTTTCATCCTCCATCCTCCTAGCAGCAGATTGGTGAGGAACAGGCGGGGCTGATAGAGAGCATACTTGGGGTAATTCACTGTCCGTCCTCCTCCTACCAGATCGGTGTCGTGTGTCCAGGGACTGGCCCTCAGCCTGCGCCCCACACTGCACGTTGGTGCATTTTAGGCACGTGCCGTTTTACACTTAACATATCAGCACCGTTTTTGATATTTACACAACGCACAGTGAGGAATCATGGGATTGCCTTTGTTAGCAAAGATGAGGACACAGCTGTCCTGACACCACAGTGGCACTGATGATATTTCGATAACAATATTGAATTACATGACATTGCATAACTAATTACCGGCACATGCCTGGCACACGTTCAGACCTCAGCGTGTTTGTTAGCGTGGATTTGGATTTCCTGCTGTGTGTGTGCGCGTGTTAGCACATACTCAGCTCTGCATGTTTTAGCTTGAGTACGGAAGCCGCGTGGGGCCAAAAAGAAAAAGGAAAGACGACAACAATAAGCCCTTACTCCTGTGTGTGTTAGTGCCTGTGTTTTTCGGCTCCGTGTTTGTTAGTGTCTCGTTTTTCTTTGTCCCGTCCCACTCAGGTAGGTTTGCCCGGCGTGAGCATGTGTCCCTGGCCGTCTCTCCAGCAGTAGACGGCGTTCGAGTTCTTGCAGCGGCAGCCGGGGCGGCGCAGCCGGTCGTGACACACCTGACACACTTTAAGGCACCCTTTACAAGGAGGGTAGCAGAGCAGGCAGGGGAAGACGGGCACCATGAGGGCCATGCAGAGGAAGCGCGCCGGACAGCGGGGACGCGACAGCGAGCACGGTCGGTCAGCGCACGAGTCGCCCGCGTCGTCTCCGCCCTCGCTCGAGCAGTGGTAGAAAAGGCCCTTGACGAGGCACATGCACGTGCCGTGTTCCAGCACGCTCTCGGCCGAGCACACGCACTGGCCGTCGCACACCATACGTGACGGGAGGGGTCGCGGCGAGGTGCACTCCATGCACTTGCACTTTCCGCAGCTCTCGCAGATCAGCTGGTGCGACGAAGATGACGAAGACGACGAAGACGACGACGACAACAACGCCTCGCCCTTCGTCTTCGCCTGCTTCGACATCAGCAAAGAGTCCGAAGGAGTGAACAAGGGCCGCAAGGGCGCCGCCTGCGATTTAGGCTGCGTCCTGACCACGTGGCGAAACGGCGGCGAGCTCCCCGAGGAAGGGGAGAATCCGCTGCCGGTGCCGCCACTTCCGTAATTATTGTTGTTGACGTTGACCACGATGACCTCGTGAGTCCTCTCGTGCTTCAGCGTCCGGGGAGGCGGCGACGGGCGCCACGACGATTCCGTCTGTGTCGCAGACGCCGGCGAGGATGCCGTCGACGTCACGGGGCCTTCGGTGTACTCGTTCTTGGAACGTATTGAGCGGATCTGATCCAGAGAGAGAACAGCGCCCACGTGGCCTCCACGATCCATCTGACCGAATCAACGACTTCCTGTGGAGCGGTGCAGTCCGGGAACATCGGAGAACCTGCAGGAGGGAGAGACACGGAGAACGTTCTTTAAACCAAAATCAACAGGTCCAAACAACTGGAAACTAAACAGGACACAGAGAACACGTACATCACGAAAGAAAACCCTGTTGCAAAAACTGTAGCGCTAAAGCATTTCATCAACACATCACGTCTTACACAGAAATCGAACGGTCTCATAACACGGACGGCCGCGGGTCACCTTATCGGCCCAGACGCAGGTCGAAGCGAGCTGCTGCAATAATCAGAACGTATTACAGCCATCTGTAATTTAGCATGATGTAACTATCACTCGGCTGGATTGCCCGCTTCTACATGGAGCTTTTTATTGGCCTGAGCTGAGAGGAAGTAACCTTTTACAACCAGGGCTGTAAAAAAAAAAAAAAAAAAAACACGGAGGGATGGTAAGAGAGGCAGATGAGGGCTGTATTCAAATACACAAATGTGTGAATTGGTTTTCCAGCCTCATAAAGCAGCTGGCTAGGAGAGAGAGAGAGAGAGAGAGACTCTCACATTCACAAATTCACTTCCTCAAGGAGAATCTGCTGCTGTTAACCGGCTGCTTTAAACCACTCCGAAACATCCGATCCGACACACTCGGGCTCTTTGGGGCCGTCGGACTGGGTTGACTATTAACGAGATGTTGGATGGAGCTCAATAACTCTCCCCGTCCCCCCGATCTGCATGTGTATGGCTGGCCGACATTGACATGCAGATCAGCACCAGTGCGGAGGAAAAGTTTACGGCCTGCTCGGGGCGTCGACGCGCCGACATAAACCAGGCTTAAAGACACGGAGGGGTGGGGAGTGTGTGTGTGTGGGGGGGGTCCTCGAAAGATGGAAAAATAGAAGAGAAATAGTTGTCTATTACACAACCTGAAATCGAGAAACCACCCAGCTTCTTCAGATTTCCTGGAGCGCTTCCTTCCTATTTTGCTTAAGTGGGTCAGGAAAGGGGAGGAGGGGATAAAACCCAGGTCTGATGGATCATCTAGAAACCTTTAGGATTGGCTGGTTGGGTCACTCGGGCTTGGGTTTGGGGACAGACGATGCAGGAACCCAAGAGAAAGAAACGACAAACACAAAAGAAAAACAAATAAAAACACCCTGGGGCCAGGGAAGAGCTGGAGAGTCTGGGGAAGGGGGGGTTGTTTTGTAATAATGATAATAACAACAATAATAATAATAATAACAGACAGATAGAGGAAGCTCATTAAGCATAACCAGACAGGCGGGCATGTCAGAAAGATACCCGGGGACGTAATAAAGTTCAGAGAAAAGGATGGAAGGTTAAAGAGGAGGAGGAGGAAGAAGAAGGGATAATAAAGGGGGTAAACGGATTACAGAGGGGGGGGCAGAAATATAGAAAGCAGGAAAATGAGATTGAAGTGGGGGGTAATAATGTGTAGGGGTGGTGGGTGCACATGTGGGGGGGTGAAAAGAGGTGGAAGGATGATTAAAAGCACGGAAATGGGGGGAAGTGGAGGAAAAAGGGTGGAAGCAGGGGGTAAAAGGGGTGGAAGTGGCGGAGGGGGGTAAAAACTTATGAATGAAAGGCAGCCTGCTGGAGGAGGGGAGGGATGGTGAAGGTAAGGGGGGGGGTATGGCAGTGGAGTGGCTTCACACACACACACGCGCGCGCGCGCGCTTCACTACTTTGCAAAGGAAATAAGAGCGCTAAATAAACACGGCTTACATTTTCATCACAAACTGCGCATGTTTGACGCTCTCTAACCCGCACATCGCGCTCGCGCTCTGCACGAGACACGCGCTCGGATAACAACACACCCGAAGTCTCGCGCGGAGATAAATAATAATAATAAGAAGAAGGAGAAGAAGAAGAAGTGATATTTCACTACACGGTTGCAGGAGCGGGATCTCCATCTCGCTTACACTTTAAACCGTGAAGGGAATGAAGGAGGCTGCGCAGAATTTCGGTTTACACACCTATAGACGATCCTCCATAACGTTAACTCCATCAGCCGATGTTGCACTTCCGAATTCGGTCTCAAAACAACGTTTACGGCTCATCAACCTGGAGGGTTATATCCATACACAGCGGTGCAGAACCTCCCGGGGCTATTCCGTGTGGTCGAAATTCACTCCTTTAAAAAAAAAGATGCAAGGTTAAAATCCACGCGTGAGGCTGCGCACCCAGTAACGCCGAGCTGAAGGGAAAAAAGCGCCCCGTTTTTGTCCTGACAAAAACATTAACAGAAAAATTCCTCCTCACACCAACCAAAGTTTATACCACGAGAGTAATATCCGCGTATGAAAACAGTTTAAGTCCCACTTCGCTGTTGTTGTGTTTTTTTTCCTCCCCTTCAGAATCAGTTTATTTTCCCTCTCACCGCGCAGCATTAAAAAAAAGCCGTTGGAAAAGCGAGTCGTCTCTGTGCCACTCGCTCGCGCTCTCTCTTTCTCTCTCTCTGTCGTCAGAGGCTCACTGAGATGAATGAGAGCTTTACCGTTGGGGCCCCCACAGATTCAGCCGAGAGGTCTGATTGGCCAATCAGAGCGGACACGCCGCATCCGCTCCTCATTCATTGGCCGGATGGGGAGGGGCAGGGCGCGCGCCCTGGAGAGAGCGAGCGAAGTAGCGAGAGAGAGGGGGGGGGGATGTGGTGCGAATGATTTAAGGTGGAACGTCTAGTTTTTAGCGGGGAGACTTCGAGGAAATCGTTGAAGAATTGACATGTTTCTCTTACTACTACCACTACTTTTACTTCTACTACGAAGACAATACGATATATTTGAAAACAACAGCGACAAAATACAAACGGAACAGTTTCCTTCATCCCAAATGGATGGATAAGTTTCCGATCGTGCGCGACCTTAAAAGCGCGTCGTTTAAGGTGGACCTGGTTTTAAAGGCGCAATAAAGTCTGGTCGTTTCCGCTCTGGCTGAATGGGAGACGAGTTGATTGACCCCTATGATTATTATTGTCCTCTCAATGGCTGTAGGTTCATCACCGGTCCAGACACGTTGGGGATTTCAGCCTTTTTTTGTTATTGTTCTTGTTTAACAGACATTTATTTGTGTCTATTGCAGGTTTAAAGCACCAGACCTGCAGACCGACCTGCTCCCTGTTCAGGGATAAACCTTCATTTTATTAAGAACACAAGCTCCCAGCACCACACAGGATTCATACTACAATAATACACCACACAGGATTCATACTACAGTAATACACTACACAGGATTCATACTACAGTAATACACTACACAG
>JAOUQZ010000024.1:8592671-8604273 GCA_028564935.1 Neosilurus hyrtlii
AGAGTGGGAGAAAAAAGAGATAGAGTGTGTGTGTGATAGAGTGGGAAAGAGAAAGAGTGTGTGTGTGTGTGAGAGAGAGAGAGTGAGAGAGAGTGTGAGAGAGAAAGATAGAGTGTGTGTGTGAGAGAGTGAGAGAGAGAAAGAGAAAGAGTGTGTGTGAGAGAGAGAGAGTGAGAGATAGTGTGTGTGTGAGAGAGAGTGTGTGTGTGGGAGAGTGTTTGAGAGTGTGAGAGAGAAAAAGAGTGTGTGTGAGAGAGTTTGTTTGAGAGAGTGTGAGAGAGAAAGAGTGTGAGAGAGAAAGAGAGTTTGTTTGAGAGAGTGGGAGAGAGAAAGAGTGTGTGTGTGAGAGCGAGAGAGAGAGAGAGAGACAGGGAAAAAGTTTGAGAGAGTGTGTGTGAATAAGAGTGGGAGAATGAAAGAGAGAGTGTGTGTGTGAGAGTGGGAGAGAAAAAGAGAGAAAAAGAGTGTGTGTGTGTGTGAGAGAAAGTGAGAGTGTATGTGTGTGTGCGAGAGATAGAGAGAGCCCCTCCCCCACCTCATCTCTCTGGGCTGCGTGCAGGGAGATTGGCGGATGCGCCACTTCCGGATCCAGGCCGGAGAGAGAAAACCGGGGGGTGGTGGTGGTGGTGGTGGGGGTGGGGGGGGGGATTTGTTGGGGGGTCAATACAAAGTCAATTTATTCTCCATTCAGTGGAAATGGCGGCTCCCAAGTGGCAGTTTTAACTTTCCCTTCAGGAACTGCCGAAAATTAAACAGCGAGCTTTATCATTTTTATAATTGTGTTAATACTTTTCCAAAAAACCTCAGCTGTGTCCTCGCGCTGTAACAAGAACAACCCGGAAGTAAACGGTGCTAAATATATATGCTATATAGAATATTTATAAATGTAGCATTTTTATGACTTTTTTTTACAATACAAAACTGCACACACTCTCACATTTACTGAGACCCACAGAATATTTCAAATAGAACAAACTGCTGTGCTTATTAAAATATGGTCAGTTGCTGTTGGTAAATTATTACCGTTCGTCATATATAAACACAAGGAATGAAAAACGGCCCCTAAAATGCTTCCCCAGCAGTCATCCGCAGTCCCACAGGGCGGCTGGAGCCCATCTGCACACCCTGAACAGCTCAGCAGACCCTTGAGTGGCAAACACACACAACCAATTAGCCGAATGTGCATATTTCTGGACTGTAGGAGGAAGCCAGAGTACCAGGAGGAAACCCATGCAAGCATGGGGAGAACATGCAAACTCCATACAGAAACACCTGAGCCCGGGATTCGAACCCAGGACCTTCCTTCTGTGAGGCAGACATGCAAACCACTATGCCACCCCCTAAAATACTGACCAGTCGTAAGATCTGCTAGTTTTCCGCACACATATGCGCAGAAACCGGAATTCCTCTGGAGAAACAGCATTGGGATTCTAAATTTACCGCATTTTTGACTTGTTTTTTCACAAAATATTTGTTATTTGGACCTTTTCTAAGAACGACGGATGACTGGAAGCTATTTGATCAACGACTGGTGTGTTTGTCATCTGATGAACAGAATCATACCTAAATGTGGATTATCAATTTTTGTCATTCAAATCTTTAGTGTCGGTTTTATCCTGGCCGAGGATGCAACGGTTCTGGATCCTAACCCAGGAAAAGGGAATATATCTGAAAGGGACGCCAGTCACAAAATCACATTTAACGGCGATTTCTTTCTTGCCGGGATCAGACAACACAGTATTTTTCTTTTATCATGGTTGCCAGGACAGATTATCCAACCCCAGTGCCATAAATTCTTGCCATGTCTTCGTCTGGGAACATTTCGTTTAACCATGACCAATCATTGTTCACGTCCTTTCAGGTCATTGCCCCAAAGGGGCGATCATGGATATCAAGGAACACGTCGTAGGGCTCGTCAAACAGGGCAGAAAATGCAAAAAAAAAAAAAAAAAAAATCCGTTGTCATTCCCATTGTTTATATCCTGGCCTGATACTGAAAGTTTGTTGGCCACGACAAAATCGTGTCCAATTTCCACCCATCGAGTGTTGCCCCCCTATCATATACGACCACCACCAACAAGGGAGGGGCGTAAGCATGCCCAGTCAGGGGCAATCAGAGGGAAAGCAATATCCGCCCCTTTATACTAATGAGCTCACAGACGCCCGTGATTGGCTGGTGATTGCTGTGTGACAGGGAGGTGAGTGTATGGCATCGCAAACCTTCTTCCTCTGAGAGGTCGGACAATTATCTCCCGTCATGGACGGCTGCGGCATCAAGCCAGATTCAAACCTTGTTGATAGTCGTGCACCTTTTTAATGAGCCATGCGGGAGCCCCACCTACTGGCATATTTAGTAGAAGAGCTTAGAGAATCTAAAGAAATGGAGTTTAGATGGATGGATGGATGGATGGATGGATGGACGGACGGACATTATTAACCCCAAGAGGAATTGGTTAGTACATAAGCCTCACAGCAAGAAGGTCCTGCGTATGACTCCTGGGATCCCAAAGGGTGTTTCTCTGTAGCGTTTGCATGTGCTTCTTGTGCTTGTATGGGTTTCCTCCAAGTACTCCGGTTTCCTCCCACAGCCCAAAGACATACACATTAGATGAACTGTCTGTTAAACATTGCCCCTAGGTGTGGATGTGAGTGTGACTGGTTGTGTGCTGGCACTGTGACAGTCTGGTGAGCTGTTTCAGGGTGTACCCTGCCTTCGCCCAGGGTCGGCCGACCCTAGTAGAAGTAACCGGATCAGAAAATGAATAACTGTACATGTTATATGTGTGCAAAATACCAACCTCATGTTTATACCAAGTTATTAATTATAAACCCGATTAGTAATTATGAATCTAAGTAGTGCACTGTACAGAACATCCACCATAAATGAGCAATTATTAAAAGCAATAAATCAGATAAACACCCCGGAGGGAGGTGTTTAAGTGATTTATTCATTTTAATCTGCATCATTCTTTTTTAGACTGTGCCTGAATGTCTGCATGCCACTCTGGTCGTCTCCTAGGATTAAAGCCGCAGTAAATTAATAAAGCTGAAACGCGCTACGGTTGTAAAACTCCCAATTTGTGACGGAGTAAAACTTACTTTTATGGAGCCTTAAGTCATGTGAGGCTGGAGAACTTCTCCTCTGAGCAAATGTTCAAACAACAATGGGGGACTGACGAGCAGGGTCTCATGCAGACGAGGAAATAGAACAGAAATGTGGGAATGGGGTGAAGGGATGTGACCACGTTTAGTTTGGAGCACTTTATTTATTTATTTATTTATTTATTTTAAACAAACAACAACACCCCCCCCAATCTTCTCTACTCAGATCTTAATTTCACACACACACACACACTCCTGTACTTCTATCAATGTGGGGACGTTCATTGACATAATGCATTCCCTAGATTGCTTACTCTGACTGTCTCAATTAACCGTCAGGTCAACCTTACACTTACCCGAACCTAAACCTCATGCTAACCTGAGCCCTAAAACCAAGTCTTAATCCTCAAACAGCACTCTGAAAAAGTAAGGACCAGCATAAATATCCCCATGTCCCAAAAATGTCCTCATTTTGCTGGTTAAAAACATATTAGGTCCTCAGCATGTAGCAAGTACATGTATACACATACACACACGCAATCCCGAGCCTAAACCTAATTAGAACCTGAACCTTAAAACCAAGTCTTAACCCTCAAACAGCTCTTTGAAAAAGTGAGGACCAGCCAAAATGTTCTCACT
This sequence comes from Neosilurus hyrtlii, assembly GCA_028564935.1. Lineage (NCBI taxonomy): Eukaryota > Metazoa > Chordata > Actinopteri > Siluriformes > Plotosidae > Neosilurus > Neosilurus hyrtlii. The sequence continues at coordinate 8,596,413 of JAOUQZ010000024.1, forward strand.
CTCATGGTTAAAAACATATTCAGGTCTTCAAGTACAAGTACATGTACACGTGTACACACACATTCACACACACACACACACACACACACACACACACACACACACACACTGTTGTACTTCTTTCATAGTGGGGACCTGTATTGACATAATGCCTTCCCCAGCCCCCTTACTCCAACACTACCCGTCACAAATAGATGCCCAACCCCAACCCGCACCTAAACCGAATTCTAAACCGAGCCCTGAAACAGCCCTTTGAAAAAGTGAGGACCAGCCAAAATGTTCTCACTTTCATGGTTAAAAATTTATTCCGGTTCTTGATAGGTAGCAAGTACAAGTTCACACACACAGCAATGTCAGTGGAAGGATCCCGAGCTGTGCTGACGCTGGTAGTCCGAATATAACTGAAGAAGCGAGTCGGGGACCCGAGGCTTTATGACGGCCAGGGCTGATTCAAAATGGCTGACAGTGATGCTTTCAGCTTGAATGTCCTCCTGCAGGGCAAAAAGTGCAGCTTCACGACACACCGCGGTAATCTGAAAAAAAAAAAAAAAAAAGAGACAGAGTGATATTTGAGCAAGATTTGGCAAGTGAAAAGATTCATTATTGATAAAACTCAACAGGGCATGCTTTTCATCTGAAAACCACCTCTGAGCCTGGTACAGTCCTACCTGTCTCTCTCTCTCTCACACACACACACACACACACAGTGACAGCTTCTGCTGTGCTCCACAACACTGTATTAGGAAAGTACATGACTGTATGAATGAAATATCCAGCACCGGAGCTCTCCGAAGAAATGAAGCAACAGCGAGCAGCCGAATGGCATGATGCCCTGACCACAAATTAGCACACAGTAAACACACACACGCTCTCCCGCCTCCTTGCATAATCATTTCAAGTAATTACAGGTGACTATTTTTATCCCACAACACCAAAGCAGCCCTTCAGGTGAGTGGCGTGTGGGAATGTGCCCTCAGGATCCGCCGCCTTCGCACGGAGGATCCAGAAACGGCTCGCATCTCATCGTCGAGATGTCTCTTCAATCTGAGCAGAACCTAATATAAACGTCTGTAAAAATTCCATAGGATGCACTTATGGTAGATCACACCCCTTAGAGGAGCCCTGGAGCTGTCAAGGAGTAGGGCTGCTACCGCCACCGTGCACCTCATGTCATCCATTTCACCCCCAAATATGCCCTCAGGATTCCGCTGTATTTTCACTTTATATCTAAACTCTTGAAAAGTTATATCAGCGTTTCCACTAAGAAAGTTACGAGTATTCAGAATCGAGTTCTGCGGGTACTTAAATCTCTTGACGACGATCACGTATGACATCCGCAGTTTCTTCCGTCAATGTCAGTCTTTGCCGAATATCAAGTACGTGCAAGTGCTCGCACACGAAGCACGCTCAGAGACATGTTGCCTTCCTCAATAGCTGTTCCAGCCTGGTAGTGGCGCGGGCTCGTTGGATTGGCTGGGCTGCGTCACTGGCCCCGTGCATCATAACACGTTATCGTCCGGTGATGAGCTGCAAGCAAGCGCAGAAATTGCGGAAGGTGTTTCTTTTGTGTTCCTATATCAACTGACGATGTCTGCAAAACGTTAGCTGCAAAGCCATTTTGGATTTACCGCCACGCTCATCTCTGGCAGGGTTCTCATCCGCAGAGTCACTAGAATGTCACAAGAGACTCCTCCTCCTCCCTCTCTGGTTCAAACGGGTCACTATTTACACCCACTTCCTCCAACTTGCTCGCCAGAGTTGCTTCTTGAACACGGTTTTTTTTTTTCACCTAAAATGTCGCTCGATGAATAGACCTGGTTGTTTACTTGCGCTGGACAACCCCGCCCAACGAGTTCACGTCACTTCTGGGGAAAATCGATGTTGTAAGGATGACCGATACTGGTACTCTTCAATCTTTTCGAAAGAACGCTTAAGGAAAACTTTAATTTTAGCTTCAATTTAGCTTTTAAAAGAAAGTATTATTAAACCTTTAAATTAAAAATAAAAAAATGTATAAAGCAAATTGACATGACAGAAAATGACAACCATTTAAATAAACATCCAATAGGAATCTAGTATATTGATGCACAAACTGTCTGAATTCTAACAATCATCATATTATAGGAGTTGTGTCATAATTTTCACCCAAAATCAGTTGCCAAAAAGTCACCTTTCACGGGGAGGCTGGAGCCTATCTCGGCAAACACTGAGTAAAACCAGGGTCCACCCTGAACAGCTCGCCTGACCATCATGTGGCAGCACACACAACTATTTACACACACTCACACCTAGGAGCAATTTGGAGTCTAATGCGCATGTTTCTGGACTGTCGGAGGAAACCTGGAGCACCTGAAGAAAACCCATGCAAACTCCACACAGAAACGCCCAAGCCTGGGAATCGAACCTGGGACCTTCTTGCTGCGAGATGGACGTTCTAAGCACTACGCCACAGTGCCGCCTTGATGTTTAATATGGCCTCGACCAGCAGCCTATAAAACAGCACCTGTTTGTGCGCCAGTAGTAAACGCGTCACTCAGTATACTGCAACCATGAAACACTAATAATGAGATGCGGACACGTTTTCACGTAATTTGTAACAGCAAGACGTTTTTTACGTTTCAATACAATATTTTCGTGTTACACCAGCACACAAACGTGTACATCCGGTATATCTCATGGATGCCTTTGTGGTAGCAAAGGTTGTTTGATCCACGGTAACGTTTCAACACGACCAAACTTTCTCTGAATGGAAGTCATACCTTCCCAGTTCTCAAGGTCGCTCCGCCGCGTATCTTATGTATTCTGACGGAGGTGCACGGAACTCTTACAGGAGTAATAAAAGTAAAAATTGTCATCTACTATAAAGAAATTCTATTTGTGTGAGACCGAGGCATTAAAGTGCTTAACCGTGAACACCCCCCCCCTCCTTTTTTTATAAGCCTGGAGACTGCAGTAGAGACTAACATTATAGCCAAATCCTGCACTGAGCACGTCAGTGTGTTTAATTCCTACACCGCGGATTAAAGCTTGTACATATTTGATATTTAAACCTGGAACTCGTGTGATATACCATGTCACGTGCAGGTTGGATCTCAACCCGAACTTGTTTTCTCTTGTTTTTACTCACTTGCTTTTTTTCTTTCTGTCACAGAAGAGACAGATCGCTTCCTCTGAACGAGCGAGACTCACAAGATTATGCAAGAGGGAGTGTGAGAGAGAGAGAGAGAGAGAGAGAGAGAGAGAGAGAGAGAGACAGGGAGAGAATGAAAGAGAGAGAGAGGAATGGGCTAGCAAGGCTGCCTGGAGTTCATCAGTGTGTTTTCTCTTTCTCCCTCACTCCACTCATTTTCGGATATGACTCATGCCTGAAGCGTGGTGTGTGTGTGTGTGTGTGTGTGTGTGTGTGTGTGTGTGTGTGTGTGTGTGGAGTTCCCTGAGGTCAAAGCCAACACGGCAGGCCTGATTGCATAATCACAGGAGAATTATAAAATGAGAACAAGAACGCAAGAGAGAGACCGTGTATGTCTGTGTGTGTGTGTGTGTGTGTGTGTGTGTGTGTGTGTGGTGTTGCCATGATTCTAGGAAACTAAATGCAATGCAGCCTTCACTTTCAAGGCCACTCAATTCAGCAGTGTGTTAGAGAAAGTGTAGCACCTCAAAACAGGCCGTGCAAACCCAACAACCACGTCTTATACTAAATCCTCGATTCTGATTGGGTTTGATTCACTCTACACAGCAGTGACAACAGCAGGACGATTCAAGGTAAGCTCCAGTTGCTTAGCATGCCCATTGGAATGTGTTGTTATTTGCTATACAGTATCAATCCCACAAGCCAAATTATTGCCTCTGCATTTAACCCATCCAAAAAGCACACACACACACACACACACTCAGAGCAGGGGGCTGCCACACACTGGGGCGCCCAGAGAGCAGTTAGGGGTTAGGTGCCTTGCTCAAGGGCACTTCAATCATGAATGTGGAGAAAGGGAAGCTGCAGATCCCTCCCCACAATTTTCCTGTTGGTTTTGGGAATTGAACCAGCGACCTTTTGGTCCCAAAGTCGCTTCTCTAACTATTAGACCACGGCTGCCCCCTATTATGTACTGCATGATGGATTCTTGTCATAAAAATATGATTTAAAAAAGACCACAGGGGTCAAGACACTCCCACCAGAAGGACCATTAAACAAGAAATATGAAAAGCGACCCTGTGACCTTGAACCCGCCTCTGAGGGGGACCCATCCACCAAATTTGGTGATCCGCTGTGATTTCCTTCCAAAGTTATCGCACTGACAATTTGGACGCTAAATAAAGCACGCACTTGGGGTCAGACGTTCGTTTCTTTCGTTTTAATGTTATCACAAGTAACGGAACTCACACTTCCTACAAACCTCTCTCCGACTTTCCTCCTTCGCTTCTCCGCACTCCCTCATTCACTCCCACGCCATCGTTATCGCTCTCGTGCCCTAATATACTCTTTCACTTTCTTTATAGGGTCACTCCAGCACACGTCCGGTTTTCACTCTTCAGTCACTCCCTCTTTGGTTTCTCCTTTTCTTCCGATTACTCCCTTGTTATTTCTCGCCATGTCTATTGTATTGTATACTAATATGTATATTAGCCTTTGTCCTCCTTCCTCTCCTCTAATCCTCCAACAAACTTGATTTCTCCCTATTTCACCATCATCACCCACTCACTTATCCTCCATCAAAACTTCATCAATGATGTTCATCAGATTCTCTCCAACCTCTGCTCTATTTTCCCCATCACTCCATCTTCCACTCATCCTCCCTTCCCGACATCCATGGTATAGTATAGAATGTTAATGATGTAAATACCTGTCTTTGCTCTTTATTTTTTATGAAAAATAAAGGTTGGTTATTGGCGTTCTGCCTTCTGATTGTGTAACTTTTCTTAGTGCAGGGAAAAAGTATTAAAGTTGACTTGAAATGGAAAATAACAAAAACAAAACAAAAAAAAAACAAAAAAAACAACAGGTTTCTTTTTGTACCCTAATAATAATGGTTGATGAGCAAAACAACACACGAATGTGGAATGATTGACAGCTGTGCAGGTGTTTTTGTTTTTTTAAGCTGACCCTCTGGAAGCCCCGCCCACTTCCTCCCATCTCACGCTCTTGTCCTGACTTGTTTTTCTCGCTTAAAAGACAGTAAATGGAGAATGTTCTGAATTCATCCATTTGAAAAAAACAAATTCAAGTTGTTAGTTACTATTCAGAGCTATCGTGAAGGTGAAATGAAATCTTTTTCCTGCTTCCTGGCGGTTTGGTAAAATTACATATCACTGTGAACTGAACCCACTCTTCTCAGCAGTAAAATTCTCCATATGCAGCCATTCAGTGTGCATGGACAGGAAGTCTGTGTGTGTATGTGTGTGTGTGTTCTTGGAAATGTCCGGAGCCTAACCCGGGCTGACTGAACATTGCTCTGGTTTGTTTACAGCTGATCAGAGCGATTGTAAACAAACTATTAAACAAAAATGCTAACTCTGCACCCGACCAATCATAGCACAGAATTAAACACTGCTCCAAAATCACAGGTGTTCTACAGATGTGTTTTTTCCTTCCCCTCATCAGTTTTTGAGGTTTCTGGACCTGTTATTTAAAAAAAAAAAAAAAAAAAGGGAAGAAGAGGCAGATGAAGAAAAAGCTTGTTTAATAAGTTTAATACTTTAACCCTGCTGAACAGGTTCATTTTAAACTTAAATTACATAACATGGACTGATTTCATACATTAAACCTGTTTAACATACTTATTTCATACCTATACTTTATACTAAGCACTTTTTTTTATAACTAACTCCTGTACCATGCACTTCCTTTCTACCTGAACCCTACGAAAATAATTTATCATACAACGAAAATGTATATTACGCACTTTGTTTCTAATCTAATCCTGTTGTATTTATTTAATTTATACCTAAACTCAAGAGTAAGCCTTTATTTCCTACCCTAGACCTGTAACATACACCAATTATAGACTGAAAACCTGCAACATGTGCTGATTTTATACCTATAACCTCGTAAATCGTATATACCGACTGCCTAAAACTTGTAGTATACACTAATATTATACCTAAAACTTACAGTATTTTACAGCAATATACGTAAAATTTCTCACATACAATAATAATATACATTTAAACAGGACTAGATATACTTTTTACTTAAATAAAATTGAATACAATGATAATATATCTGAAATCTGTAGTACATACTGATTCTTATACACTGAATTTACACATAAAACCTGTAGTTATACACCAATATTGTACCTAAACTCTCGAACATAACTGTTTGAGCTGATTTTATATCCAAAACCTGTAATATACGTTAACATTTTATACCTAAAAGATGCAAGAGATACTGAATATATCACAAAATGGTACAACATACTAATTCTATATGAAAACCTTGTAGTATGCATCAACTTCATACCCAAAACCTGTAGTTTATGCTGACTTCATACCTGTACTTTGAGGAATACAGATTTTATACCCTACAAACTGCAAAACTAAAGTGTATGCTAATTTTATACAATAAAATTGCAATATATACTGATTTTATACCCAAAACTCAAGTATATGCTAATTTTATACCCCAAAACTGGAGTATATGCTAATTTCATACAATACAACTGTAATATATACTGATTTTATACCGCAAAACTAAAGTGTATGCTAATTTTATACAATAAAATTGCAATATATGCTGATTTTATACAAAAAACTGGAGTATATGCTAATTTTATACAATAAAATTGTAATATATACTGATTTTATACCCAAAACTGTAGTATATGCTAATTTCATACAATACAATACAATTGTAATATATACTGATTTTATACCTAAAACTTGCAGTATACAATGACTTTATACCCAAGCCTGTAGTATATGCTAATTTTATCTAAAAGCTGTGGTAGAGTAATTGTATTTTCTGAACTTACACTTCACACGACTTATAGTAAACAACCTCTTTATACCTATAACCTGTATTGTACCCTGATTTTATAACAAAAACTTATTTTTAGCATATATTACTTATGTAGTTATGGCTAACTCTGGCAGCATACAATTAAACTGGAGTATGTACTTATTTTATATAAAGCCTGTAGTAGGTACTCATTTAATGCTTCTAGCCAGTAGTATACACCTCAATGTTTAGCATGCAATTTTATAACTAAAGCCTTCATGTACATACTTCACAACTAAACACTTTACTATGAACAAATATTCCAGCTTGACTTTGTAGCGTACATTAACTTTCACCCCCACAGCTTGCAGTATGCATTGATTTTGAATGCAGGAAGATGTAATATACATTTATAATAACCCCAAATACCACATTATCACAGGTGCTGTACACATTTTACTTTATTCACGTGTGTATGTGTGCATGTGTGTGCGTGTGTTTATGCGGTGTGTAAACACCAAGGCTGAATAATTGCTTGTACGAGGCAGCCATCAATCAGCGGATTAAGTCATATGTCAAAAGTAATACAAAAGCAATCAAAGCAAGAGGAACTCATGTGTGTGTGTGTGTGTAAGAGAGAGAGAGAAAGAGAGACAGAGAGAGAGAGAGAGAGAGAGAGAGAGAGAGATCTGAATAACAGTACCTTGAGTTCATGTCGTTTCCATGCAACCGGGGTGTACACAAACACTCGTGCAAATAAACACGTCTCCTGCATTTCAGTTAGCTTTCAATGTTTATACGGACTTTACAGAGCACGCGCGTGTTTGCTCACTCACACTCACACTCATATACACACACACACACACACACACACACACACACACACACCAAAGAGCGCACAGAGTATGTCTGTTTCTTTTGGTAGCA
>JAOUQZ010000024.1:8690218-8704330 GCA_028564935.1 Neosilurus hyrtlii
CACACACACACACACACACACACACACACACACACACACACACACACACACACACACACACACACACACACACGCGTCCTAAAAGCACAACAACATTCCATGTCAAGCACCTCTGGATTCTTAGCCTTATTGCACTGTATAACTGTCCCTGATCATCTCCAGGAGCCTTGTTTACCTTTCTCTATAAAGTCTATCACACACAATCCCGGAAGTCCCGAGGAATCCACTTCGGTCAGCGACTTATCTCCACCGAAACTGGTGTTTCCCTCCTCCTGGGACTTCTTTGCTTTCCCTTTACTTTTCTTCGATGACATGTTTATTTCCTCGCGCCCTCCTGGTTAAAAGCGTGCTAACTACACCGCGCATGCGTACTTCCAAAAAGCCGCAAACTTCCGGGTTTAAAGTTCGGCCCCGCCTCTCGGTAACCTGCCTTCAATTTACCGTAAAGCCTGAAAATTATAGTCATTTAGGATATTTTACGAATAATGCTACAGTTGTAAAATTTACAACAACTGGTGTAAAGATAGAATCATAAAAATGATAAATAACTACTTATAATTACATGTAGTACATTATTACAGCATTTTGTACAGATTTTCTATGAGAACTAACAGAGAAAGCATAGCAGTGATGTTATTCAAACAAATAAGCTAAATATTTAAGAAATAAGATGCGGTCTTATAAACCCATTTTTCATTAAGCTGGACGTTTAAATACAATACTTTGATAGACAATTGCGGTTAAATAAATATTTAACAAGCTATGAACATTTTCTTCATGCGCTTACACTCAGAGCTTTACGGCTTTCCTGCACCTCAGGCGTTGTGTTTGTGTTTGTTTTGTAATCTGCAGTGTTGAGGTTGTATTTTTATTTATTTTTTCTCTCAATGGCGCCGTTTAGCCGTGGTTTTAGGTTTCTGTCTTTTAGGAAACTCTTATCCCGATACCCGTGTCGCAGTATTTGCAAGTCTTTTTGTCGTTTCTCCGGTTATGCGGCACAGCAACAACAGCGGTGTCCCGGAGCTCCTCTGCCCGCCTCAGTGGACGCGTACGGCGGCGTGACGGTGCGCCACCTGCCCGCTGACGTCACAGAAGCTGCGTTCAGCGAGCTACTGCGTGGTGAATAAAGAGCTCTGAGTGTTGTTTTAACACTTACACTTCTTACCTCTACTCAACACCAAGTTTATTAGGGGCTCAGGTGTATTTAAGTTGTTTTTTTAATATAAATAAATACCTGAATGTCAATGTTGGGGCAAGAAAATCCTCCAACCAAAACAACTACAACAAACAATGGCAACATTCTCATAAACACACACACACACACACACACACACACACACACACACACACACACACACACAAATATTTTGTATATAAAATTCAGCCCCAGAACACACCATAAAAGCTTGTTCAATACATCTTTTAATCAAGTGTGTGTTATTATCATGTTATAACACAGTTATTACATAACTGGGAGAGGGGTGTGGTGAACATTACTTATGACGTCATGACACATACCAGAGTATTCAGTAACACCTTCTGAATAATCAAAATCAAGAATTAGACAACGCTATCGCGTTGCATGTCACGTACAATTGTAGCAACGTGTTTGCTGTTTGTGTATTATTGTGTGTTTGTGTGTCTGCGTAATAGAGTCTGTGTGTGCATGGCGCTCTGAGGGCCGTGTGGCTGTCTGGCTGCGTGTCCCTCTCTGTCGGAGTCGACTAGCCGAGGCTGCGGCACTGCAAGGTTTTACTTTCCACCACGCGGCTCAGGATGAGGCCATACTCAGCTTGTGGATGGGCGATGGAGAGAGCCGCCTGCCCAATTACGCGACACACCAGGTCGGAGTTGCAGGTCAGTGTGTGTAAATAGTTTTGATGTAGTACACATATCTACTTCACAAATAAACAAGGCTGTGTTTGTGGACTGAGCCGCCGGAGTTGGCGGACCTCCTTTCTCTCTGGATCGATATATGGGTCCTTTGATGACGCATTAACCCTATCCGTGAGCGGCATCAGCGCTCACAGTCAGGGCAGACGAAGGTGGCGGTAACTCGATCCTGAGCATCGGTTAGTATGACAGCATGAAGTCAGGTTCATATTTAAGTACGTCACGTAAGGCTGAAGACATAATGCGTGTGTTCCTGTCACTGTTTATTAACCAGGTGAGTTGACATATACAGTATTTAATTGAATTTGCTGTCAATGTTCAACTTCAAAGAGTCATTTGGAAATGACTCCTCACTAGCCGCTTCACTTGTGCAGACCGGATTCCTTGTCTGATAGAAAATAATGATATACTGGAGGGAAAATGTGACACCCGATAAATATTCCATTCCAGTGTTCACGTGTCTTTGCACTCTTTGTCTGGACTCACATCTGGCTGACGAATCAAACGAATCGAAATCCACGAAATGAAATAAAAGAGGCATGTACTTTTTATGATTGCACAAACTTTCCCCAGAATGACCAGCAGATGGTGAGAAGGGGGGGGGGGGGGGGGGGGGGGGGGGGTGGAGCTTAGTAGGAACATGTTGGAACATGTCTCTTTGGGAAGATGCTGTTTACTGGCAGATCCGGGAAAAGAAGAAAGAAACCTGATGCACTCTTCACCCTGCAAAACACACACACACACACACACACACACACACACACACACACACACACACACACTATCTGACCCTTTGACTTAATCACACTTGTTCCCACCAAGATACATTCCAGAAAGAGATCAAACACTGTTGCATGCTGGGTAAAAGTCTATGAATTCTTCTTTTATTTTTAATTCATCTGCTATATAAATTACCAGAACCGATTATATCTGCACCAGATCTATATTGTATCTATAATGTATAAATTTTCAGTCATTTTTATGTTTATTGAGCTCTTTAAAATTAATTTCCGTATACTACCTCGGTTGCCGAAACGCTTAATCCTACTATTAGGGTTGCGGGGAGGCTGGAGCCCATTTTAGTTGGATTCAGATACACACACTTCCGTACCATTAGTAGGTTAAAAATGCTACGCTGGCTGTCTGAATACTCAATATGCTTTTATTAGGTAAAAGTTACCCAGTTGAATTGAATTTGTCGAGGCAAAGTGGCAATTGGTTCCCAAGATGCTTGAGCGGCATAGCAACAGCACTGGTTACTGATGGAACTCTCAGCTCCAAAATACTCCTATCGTTACCATTAGGACAGTCGACCACCCTGACCACCACAGGAACGCCTGGCAAGGTTCCGATTCAGAGCTTTGGTCAGAAGAGCAGCACAAGAGCTTTGGTCCGCTTGAAAAAGAGTCGGAAGCAATTGGTTCTGTGAGCAACTGGAGCTGGTATGATTGTTACAGAGAAAACAATAAGCAGGGCACTTCACATCCATGGTCTCCTTCTGTTCTTTACCCTAGAAGATTCCATTACCGAAGGAAGGCCGTGTTGAAGCTTGTTTGAAGTAGAATGTAGGGTGAAAGCATTGTGGTTCCAGCAGAATCCAGAATATCTAACGGAAGAAGAATGGAGTAACACGCTGGAAAAATTCTCAAGAACCCAATTGCCATCCAGTAGGAAGACCAGGATGAGGCGTGGGTGCACTTTCCAGCAGGGCAACAATCCAAAACGCACTTTAAGGACACTCGCATACGGTTCCACAGGAAGGTGTTGGAAAGCTCACACTTCAACCCAAGAGGAAATCTGTAGACCAACCTGAAGATCACAACTGATTATTTCGTTTAGGGACTGTAGACTGATGAGCACTTTGAATGATTCGTTTCTTTGGTACAGGAAGCATCTTAAGCTGGTAACGCTGAGAAAGCCTTCTTCACCAAGTTTATTAGATTGATACCACAATCTGCTCAACATTCCATGGGACTGGCTACACTGGAAATAGGTTTAATAGAAAAATGCTTGATGTAAGGAATACCTATTTTCCCCCACGGTGTATTATGGAATTGGATGAAGAGTGGGTGTGGTTGGGTGTGATTCAATAGATACCCATGTGTGTTTAGTGCTTAATCCATGTTCCCCTTCTTAAAGGTGCTGTTGTGAACCAATCCAATGGAAAAGTGCTTGTTGTTCAAGACAAGAACAAGGTACAGGAAAGCATGTACACTTTTTCTTTCCCCCTCACACAGAGATTTATATGCAATGGTATTTTTATTTGTTTGTTTTTCGTGAAATTCATTGACGTCGTTAAGATTTTTGATACTGTAGCTTAATTTAGTAACGTCAACATGCGGTGTGTAAACATGAAGTGTCTGGCAAAAGTAATTAGGAAATGAAAGACACACATACACTCACAGCAACGTTGACTGCAACACCTTGTTTCGCTTTACCAGTGCCCTCACTGGCATCTCAGTGCCTGTTAGAGTAAGCCCAGACCTTCTCCTGCTAATCCCTCCCATTCCTAACATATTTTTTTAGTGCAATTGCTCTAAATGGGTCAAAATGACCCTACTTTTAATTTTACCCCCATTTCCTCCTACCCACATGCTAACTCTTACTTATCACAGGAAATCTGCCAAATAGGGAGGTAAGGTAAGTCTGTTGGGCTTTTTACACCCAAGCATAGTCACTCATCAGAGCTGGAGCTGTGAGCATTGCACCCAGTTTGTGTAGCATCAAGTGGCCTGGACTTCAGCTCATTTACATTTACATCTATGGTTTTTGGCAGACACTCTTACCCACGGTGACTTAGATTGTTTTCATATATGTATAAAACTGAGAAATTGAGGGTTAAGGGCCTTTCTTAAGGGCCCAACAGTGGAAGCTTGGTGGTACTGAGGCTTAAATTTCAGATTAGTAACCCAGGGCCTCAACCACTGAGCCACCACTGCCACAGTACCTTCCCAGTATTTTTACTGGAACCTATTTATAGTGGCGGTTGGACAGAGGCACCCTTGTGGTTAAGACCTTGCCCAGAGGAGGGTGGGAGGCTAAATGTTATGTTTCCTCCAGCCAACTACATATCCTCTACCTCAACATAGGGCAGCGTGACACACTCATAGGAAAGTGCTACTACCCTCTTCCACATACCTGATTGCATAATGTTGCTTTGATTGACAGGGTGGAGAGAAACGCTGCCCCTCTGCCCGACACTTATAGACACTTGACCATCAGACCCATATGGAGCTTCTTTCCAAAGTTGGAAAGCACAAAACTGCAGAATGTCTTCAACTGCTGCTGTAGGGTTACAGTTTCCCTTCAAGTGTCCCCGCCTGATATCAGTGCCTGACCTTAATATGTAGTAATGCTCTTGTGGATGAATGATCACAAATCCCGACAGCCCACACTCCAAAATCTAGTGGACAGCCTTGCTAGAAGAAAGAGGAATGAAACCTGGGGTCCAGAGGATCAAGAAACACATGAGTGTTATAGTCAAGTGTCCATAAACTTTTGTTCATATAGCCTCAGAACAGTGCAGCAGTGAAGCATGGTGACGGGAGCATCTGTGTCACTGATGCTTCTCCTATTAATTATAGCTGTCAATCATGTCTCATTTTACCAGGTATCACTTAAAATATACTGGAGAGAGTAAATATACAGTGGACCTTTACCTTAGGTGATGATCTAGAATTTGAGGTTGATGGTGCTGCTGATCACAAAGTAATGAATTTCCTGTTGAAATGTATGTTTTTATGATATAATACTAATTTACAGATGTGGAGTTTTGATGATATTTTCTCTCTTTTTTTAATATTTTATTTAATTTTGTTTATATATTTTTTTTTTACTTTCGGTGGTGACCTGACCTTCACATATAACAATTTGCGACTGAGATGTCTACAAAAGGAAAATATCAGTTCAGAACTATGTCTAGTGGACATCATCAGAACTGGAGCTTGGAGAAGGGTTTCCCAGGCTGCTGTACATGTCACTGGATCTCTGTCTTTATCTGGCTGGCTTCCCTTTTAGCTCTTTGAAATGTTTATCCTTTCAGCCTGTCACTCCTTCATCATTTACCAGTTGCAGTCTGGCTCGGATCCATCAGTTATACTGAATTGCTAATTATTTGTATGCGCACACCAGTGTGACTCAACAGCAAAATATTTACAATTTTTAGGTGCTTTTTGTACATGTGTGGGTGTCAGATGATTTACCGGTAGGGGCCGGAAAAGCGTGATGTAACTCACAACTTTCCAAAACCAAGCAGCCTCTTATGAGACACTGTATTGTATGTAGACTAGGTTGTATTTTTGAAAACTTGTTGTTGTTATATTTTAGACTGTTATTTGGTGTAGAATAGCAGCATGAGATTAATTTTCTTTTTTTTCTTAGCAAAAAAATCAGGTATTGATCTTGAATGATAGATTTCGTTGTCCATAGCCAAGTAGAATTTAGGAATAAAGACTTGATGTAAGATGAGGTTAGATCACAGTCATAGTTCAGAATTGCTGGATGATATATTTTATTTAAAAAACCCTCTGTTTTGTATATGTTTTTTTCCCTAAGTGTAGATGATGGAGTGATGATGATTCCTTTACCTCTGAGATGTTACTATAATTGAGCTAAAAGTACACCTGGAAAGTTATCGCCTTTCGTTTCACTATTTCACACATAAATCCATGATTTGGCTTGGTGAAGTGAGTGAGTTTTTAGGTAGAAATGTAAAAGATCCTTTTTTTCAATGAAAATTAAACTAGAAATAAGTTGTCTTGTTGATGTATTTCAAGCAGAGAGATATAAGAATCCATGTATTATTCGTTTTATTGCTAAATCCAAAAGAGAGCTCAATATCAGCTCAATATCAAAATCCTGAAACAAATTTTAGTGCAGTTGATTTGAGTTGATTTGAACATCTTCTTATCACTTCAAACATTCAAGTTCATCTTCAAACTACAAAACTCCCCCTTTTTTGCGTGACTTATTACTTTAAAAAGTTGTGATAGCTTCAAAATCTCCCTTTAAAAGTATTGTTGATTTTTAGTGTCAGAATTCCAGAACCTAAATAAAGGGAACTAGATGCTCACGGAAGCTCATACGTGTCAGATGTTTCCTTCTTTTGGAGGGAAATTTGGTGCCCACCAAGATATAAAAATGCCCGGACCCTTCCCCTGATTAAACATCTTCCCCTAAATACAGAAATGCACACAAACCCTGAACACTCTACCAGTCATATGTAGTTCTTTCCTTATTTATTAAACATTACCTGAGTGATGGTGAACGCTGACCATCGAGAACGTTCAGGGAAATGTACTCATTAAACATTACCTGAAAAAGGCCTAGGACATAAGGAACCTGGTCTGTAAAGTATCAGTTTTCACGCACACACACACACACACACACACACACACACACACACACACACACACACACAATGATTTACATTATGCGCACTTGCGTTTTGTCCATATAATGTGACTGTGTAGACAAATTGTCTCTCCGTGATGTGACGAATGCTTAGACTGCACACACACACACACACACACACACACACACACACACTAGTACTTATCTGAGGGGTTGGGGGGCTCTTGCCAAGTTAGGAGAGGCAAAAGAATCTGGAAAACATTATACAGTGACAGGAACTACAGAGCGTACACTTAATGATAGTGTGTGTGTGTGTGTGTGAGAGAGAGAGAGATTTTCACCGTGTCTTGTTTCATAGCCTAATAGATACATTGTGTTGTAATATGGATTTTTATTACATTAATAATAATGATGTAATAACTAAACTTACTGGAGTTAATTAAAATGTTACGTCTATATTAATAACTATTTACAGTATTGTGGATATATAGTATATTCTACACAGGAATGGTGTAATCTGACTGGTCCACTATCTCTGAATCTCTGTTATTCCGAGTGAATATGAACCGTTGATTAAAAACAATGGACTCTAATAGTTTGCCACGGTCACTTGGAAGTCTTCATTGTTCTGCGTAGTATATCATGAAACACCTTCATGGAGTGTAAGAACTTACGTATCGTAGTGTAGTATGTACTAAATTCCGACTCAGTAACCTCTGAAGACGCTGATAGCTACACAGCGCTTAGCTCAGTTTGAAGCTCAGAGCTCACCTGACCTGCCTCTGTCATTGTTAAAGTATGTGAACCGAAACTGTAAAAATCTAGTTTTCTTTGTCTGTCCATGTAGTGTATACATATAAACTCAGTGCAATTTAAAGAGACACCTTATTGCTGATGTCCACCTTGCCGTCAAATAATATTATTTATTTCATTTTATACTTTTAAAATAATTAATATTTAAACTGTAAGAAATTGGTCAAAACTCAATTTTAAAATTGTAGTAAATTGTTGGAATTTAACGACCACGTTGTTCTTGGTTTCTTGAAGGAAACCTGTAAAAGCTTTTTTTGTAAAATTTTGATCATGTTTACAGCAGATATTTTCATATTGTCCATCACTTAATAAAAGACCAAAAGAATTCTCTATTACATTGAATTTCCCCACAAAAATACTCTTTATTGTTTCATATACGAGAAAAAAATCAAACAAAGAACCATCCAAAGAATCAGACAAGAAAAGGAAGTACAAATTTACATAGCTTTAACTTAAGAAATGCTAAAAAGCATCAAAATGTCTTAAGACTAATCAAGTAATAACTAAATTACAATTTATAACTAGCAGCATTTTTTTGTTGTTTGGTGTTAAATATTACTAAATAAACATGTTTATACACATCAGTAGAACAAGGTTTTTAACACAAAAATATAAAGTTAATTTTTCTATGTTGAATGCATGGAAATAGGTAAGTTGCTTATGCTAAGTTTACAAAAAAATATTTAAAGACATTTAAAATAAATTGATAAATATTTGCAGGAGATTAAAAAAAAATCCTAATACAATACTATTCATTTCAGACTAAGAATATGTGGAAGTTTCCCGGTGGATTGTCAAATCTAAGTGAAAATATTGGTAAGTAGCACAACAAATGTCACACAAAGATTATGTAAAATGCTGAAAATAAATCTTTTGTAAAATTATATAAAATTAAACTAAATATCACTTGATTGTAGCAGTTATTATTTTAAATGGATTGTGTTTAACGTCTACATCCGTATTGCTTTCCCAAACCTCTTAACCAACATTAAAAAAAAATCTATATTTACAGTTTAAATTAAAAAAATATTCATATGTTTATGCACTGAAAATCGTTAAATCTTTTGAAATTTGTAAAGTATTTCATCTACTAGCTGTTTTGGAATTCTGATAAAATAACCTCATTAAAGTCCAAATATTTCGAGTTTTATGTAGCTTTGACCTCCTTAATAATTTTTAAACAAACAGTTTGTGACCCACCAACAATAAACTATTCCCTGTTTATTTCATGAGTATAAATTACAGATGAATAAACATTTTGAATTTTGACTTTGAGGGAGAAAGCAAAGATTTATTTCAAAATAAAACCAAGTAGTGGATTTTGTTTTGGATTATTTAACCCTGAAAACAAATCAAGCTTGATACAGTATATCACACAAATAGGAGTTGATGAATTCACTTGAGATTAATCTTTAAATATTAGCAATTTACTATCTATTATAATATCAATAATTATAGTATTATTGAAGGCTAAGCTCGTTATTAACCTATTAGCTAGTCTTGCATGCACTGTGTTGCTTGGTCCCGTGTACTAGTTGCCCAGGCACCTAATTGATTAGGCTAAAAATGTTAGCTAAGATCATGTAATAGGATATGGTCAGCCGGTTTGCTAGTTCAATGACTTAAGTTAATGGAAGCTAAGACATTTTTGCTCTGTTTACACAAGGTAATATTTATGTAAGAATTTTATATTCTGATTCTCTATGCATGTAGAGTATACTTCACGGGAATGGCACAATCTGATTAAAGATTTAAAATATGTCATAAAAATCTTGTTTTTTATGTTTCCGTGTAGTACAACAAGGTGACTCTGCCTGTTACTCAGTCAAACTTCTAATTTCTTAGTTTAATTTCTAATTAAATGTTGTCTTTATTTCATTTATTATTGCTGTTTATAGTAATTTCATTATTTTTGAAAACGTAAAGACTTTTCCACAGTGCTGTGTGTTGTTTGCGTAATCAGTTAAAGTTTCATTACTTGAAACACATTCACAGTATTCATACTGGAGAACACTTGTAAATCATTACGTGTTAAAATTGATTGACTGATTGATTGATTTTGCCCTAAAATAGGCGACACTGCGGTCCGCGAAGTTTTTGAGGAAACTGGCGTCCGCTCTGAATTCCGATCTCTCCTGAGTATCCGTCAGCAGCACCATCACCCCGGAGCATTTGGGAATTCGGACATGTATCTGATCTGCCGTCTTGCTCCGGTAACGTACGAGATTAACTTCTGTAAGCACGAGTGTTTACGTTGCGACTGGATGGATTTGGCCGAGCTGGCCAAAACGAGTAACACTACACCCATAACGAGCCGCATCGCCAAACTGCTTCTGCACGGACTCGAAAACGGATTTGACAACATCGATCTAAGCATGGAGGAAATGCCCGCCGTGTACACTGGATTAGTGTATCAGATTTATCACAGGAAGCTTCCTGAGCAGTATCAGTAAATCTCACAGTGTGCTGAAGGGAGAATCACGACACCTTTTCTAGAGCTTTTACATCATAGAATAAAATTAATCGCCTTCTCTCACATTTAAATATCAGTTCAAAGCAATAAACTCATATTTTTGTAAAGGAAAATTAATTGTTTATGATCTTTCCTTTTTTCATTTTTTTGTTTTGTTTTTAATTAAGAGTATTATTTGTAGTTTATAGTAAATTATATGAAATTTATTTTTAGTAATATTTACTTTCCATTCTCAAGCAAGCATTTGTTTTGTTTTATTTTAAATGTGCATTTCTGTTGAACAATAACAAACAAACTGGTGCTGAAATTCAAGCCTATTAATAAACTAATTTTATTTCATTTTTATAATGGCTGCTATGGTGAAGAGATATTTAATAAAGTTTTCTGAAAGGAGTCTCCAGTGTCAGCACTTAACACTTCATGGTAAAACTGTAACTTTGATTTCTTCGCCTTGGGAAAGTTATTGTTAAGCCTCTTTCTCAAACGTGATATTGCTTTGATACTCGGTTGACATACGGCTGCTGTACAGCTTAACTTATCGCTGTTGTAAAAATGCTGTGGGTTGAACATAATGCAGTCGTAAAGCTACTGTAAGAAAATGTATAATTGAGCACATCAGATGACCCAAAATGCATGTGAAATTCGTTTGTCTATTATAACCCAGCCATAGGACATCGTAGAGCATCGCACAACAGACGTGGAAAATGGACCTGATGTCAAGAATTACCTACAAGACTCAAAACTAAGATGGAATTTTCCTTCGCAAAACAGGTGAGTTTCATACAACACACCCACATCTGCCTGAGGAATTTTTTTATTTTTTGTCTTTGTCATGTTGTATATCTCTTGTGCGATATACGTGACAGGGACTTAAAAGAAAATGAATTGGTTTTGTTGAGTTTAACTGTTTAAATAGATTTTTATTTGATAATTGTTGGCAATTTCATTTCAATCTTTTTGATTTCAGCTTTAAAACTGCAATCATTAATAATAAAAAAAGAAAACTAATTACTGATGACTGGATTGCCTCATACTCTGGGGGAAAATGGTTGGTAAGGGTTTGTTTATTTGTTTGTTTGTTTGTTTATTTGTTTAGCCTTCAAGTAGGACATTATTGTCTAAAATATTTGGACTTGAATACAGGATTTAATGTTAATATTGTAAATACAGTCATATAAAAGATAGTGAATACAGTAAACTGTAAAACTGTTCAAGTTTACTAAATTACATACATACATTGACAATATTTAGTGTTTTCTACTTTTTCTCACATAAAATCTCATTTACAGGACAGTTTGATCTATATACACTAAAAGATAGAAAGGAAGCTATGTGTAAAGAAGCAGCATCTTTAAAAGTCACATTATTTAGTAAAGACATTCGTTAAACATTTCCAGGAGCTGCAGTCATAAACACCAAACGACTTTCAAAAATTAAAAATGCTAAAACGCTTTTGCCAATTTTATATTTGTTTCACAAATTTGTGAATGTTTCAAGTTTTTATTTCAGTGTTGGGGTTTTTTTTTTTGGATTGTTTTGTAATAGATTAAAACAGATTTTACTACATGGCCATTTTCTCTTCTAAAGGCAAACAGAACACTTGTATATAAATTTTCATTAAGAAGGTGCAAGTTTTGAGACGAAACCCAGACATGGACGCAGCTGTGTTCTGATAAACCGGACGTCTGGTAGTAATGTAGGGCAGACACCGCTCTGTGCCGTGTTTCAATGACTACGTTGTAAATCGCACCTGATATTCATATTGTAAGAAATCGTGATATAATCACCAGAATATGAAATTGGTGAAACTCAGCCATGCAAATATGAATCTGATGAAGATGGCAGAGAAAACATCTGTAAGCTTGACATTGCTACACACTGACAATTAGGAGAGTTGAGCCAGTCGTATGTCACATTCCCATGAGATTTTATGCAGAAGTGTGGCTTGGCTTTCATAGATGGCAATATGTCGGTGCCCACGAACAGGATAAAATGATTTTTATAAAGCATGCTTCTGCGATTGAAACAGAATTTTAAATGAAATCGTGTTAAATGTAAATATATATGTGTAATTTTCAGAATAATGCATTAAAAAATGTAGTGTTATGTTTGCCTTTAATTTCTGCTTGTAACTTATTGTAAGTTTAATGTTAATGTTTATAAAGTACTAAATAGAAGTTAAATAACCAAGATGAATGACGTAAACTTGTTCTGACATAACTTTAAGGTGTATCTAAATGAATCTATTACATTTTTTACCCAATTTTTACCCACTGGTAGGTCCAACAACCTTTTGCAGAAAATCTGTTAAATAATTTCTCTGTGTTTTGGATTTGAATGAAGGAAAGTTTACCGAGATAGATTTGTAGATTCATACAACAGCTCTAAGTTTCATGCATCTGTGTTGTTGAGCAGAAAAACATGAGGCTACAGCGCTCCAGGCCGAGATTACAGATGGAAAACTTCCTGTTGGCTTTGTTTGGTGACACTGATTTGTTGCAGATGGTGTCCTTGGGTGGTAATGTTTTGTTTATTGTTAAGAACAAACTTCTGGTTCAGTTATTGATTTTAAGTTGAATTTATAAGATGATACTTAAGTTTACGTCATAACTATTTTGCTTGGATCAAAAGTATCATATCTCATATCATATTAAGTGTTTAAGTTTATGTAATGACAATTCCAAGATTTATCACTGGGGTTTAGTCATGATATAACTATTTTGTTATGGTTGTTTTTACTGGATTAAATTCATAAATTTGCCACAATTTCTAGTAAAAAAAGTTCAAAGTTCAGCACTTTGTCCCTTCTTCTTGGTAACTTTTTTAGATGAACAAAAACTTTCCTACAGTTTTTAAATTTCAGTCTACTTCTGCTTTGCCATAAATAATTGAATGAACAAAATTAGTTCATAGAAGTCTATAAATGAGTTAAATTAAAATGGTGATAAAAAACTATGCAGAAGCAGCTGTGCTTGTTACGCCATAATTAGTTGCTTTAGACATAAAATTAATAGGCATCTTAATTTGATAAAATAACCAGTTGTTAGAAACCTCTTGGGTTTGCCCACATTTGTATTCACATCTCAGAAAGAATGATGAGTTGAAAATAATAAAAAACGTTTCACAAGTTGTTATCACTTATTAATGGCCTAAAAGAGATAGCGAGTTGAGTACTTGTGACACTTTCATGTTTGTAAGTTTCTTGCCCAACATTTCTAAAAAAAAAAAATCCTTTATTAACGTCCCTACAAGAAGAATAGTCCATATTCTGGCCTGACATTTGTTTTCACATCAACAATTAAAAACTCACACAGATGAAGTTTAGCCCTTGGCTGACATTGGGAGGAAGAGGATCGCCTTCTGTCCAGGTCCTGTGCTTGCTCCGCTCTTGTACTGTCCTGTCCTCTTTAGCGCAACGTACCAGCTCGGGTATTTTCTCGATCTGTACGTGTTGTAGTTATTCGGCTCCAGGCGCTCAAAGAAATAACATTCATCCGTGGCTCGTCTCTGAGAGAGAGAGAGAGAGAGAGAGAGAGAGAGAGAGAGAGAGAGAGAGAGAGAGAGAGAGAGAGAGAGAGAGA
>JAOUQZ010000024.1:8707948-8718964 GCA_028564935.1 Neosilurus hyrtlii
CAAAAACATGCACAGTAGGCTAATTGGCTGTTCCAAATCACCCCTAGGTGTGAGTGCGAATGGTTGTGTGACTGTTGTACCCCGCCCTCGCCCAGAGTCGGCTGAGATGGGCGCCAGCCTCCCCGCGACCCTGATTAGGAATAAGCGGTTCAGAAGATGAATGAATGAATGAATAAGTGCGTAAACTCCTGTGTATGCATTACGAGTTGCTGTGTCGTTGAGCATGAGTGTTCGTGGGTAAACATTATATTCACAGCAGGCACTGCTTAACATCACAAACGAATGACTGTTAGACATATATATATATATTCATTCATTCATTCATTTATTCATATATTTATTTATTAGTCTATTAGTTCTGAAAAACGATGCGGGTTCCAGTGAAACAGATGTCGACCCACAGAGAGGAAATTGTTAACTACAAGACACTTAGTAATTTTCCCTCAGGCTCTCCAGGTTGAGCTGGGATTTGCACCCCCTCACCCCCACCCCCACGAACACACACACACACACACACACACACACACACACTCACACACACAAAAAGGAAATTTGTATACACTAGTGATGTGTTCGGTGTGTAAGGGGGGAAGGGGGTCAAATGAGCTGAGCAGGGGGGGATGATTTCAAAGTTGGGATGCATGGGGTGTTTTAAAATCTGTAAACTTCCAGTTCATCTCTCGGGGCAGAGTGACTGTTTAAAGCTTCAACATTATGGTCATGAATGGTAACAGAGACGAGTTTGTTTTTGTACAGCGTGTTCTTTGATATCTAAAAACTACTTTCGATAAAAGAATTATAAAACACTCTAGGAAAACTTTCCAGTGCATCACACTCGTTATCAGAGGTTTTACTTTACAAACACACCTTCCAACCTTATTCCTGAATGAATGAGGGAAGTGGGCTTGCTCCAGAACATTAGCTTTTAATACATAGTGGTTTTGGTGTGCGATTCAGAGCGTGCTTTATAGACTCACCGTTCCAAATAGCCTCCCTTCAGAGCTCATCGCAAGGTAGCGATTAGCCGAGATCCCCTTAATGACGACCTCTCCCACTGCGGTCGCCTGGAGCTGCAGCCGAACTGAAGAAAACAGTGAAAGAGCGTAATTAGCCAAGTGATGTCCGAATAAGCAAAAAGAAACCTCATTATATTCGCCCATGTTGGAGCTACTCGTTTTCCTAACGGTACCTGCTCATGTCGTTTTAACGTTGGCAGAGGTTTGCGCTCTTTGAGTACTGCGAGTTGGATGGTGCTTTTTAATTTATCACACCTAGGCATATGGCTTTTCCTTTGTGATGATTTTTCGCTGTCTTAACATGAGCCAATAGCTACTCAGTAAATCTAAAACGAACATGATCGACATCTTAAACGTTAAGATATCGGATTTGCTGCGAGCCAGAAATGAAACATGAAGTTGTGGTATGATTTGTAAGTTCTGTTTGGTGACTGCATTTATTTCTAAAATGTGTTGTTTGTATTGTAAAGGTAGGCTTACATGATAGGGATGATATAACATCAGTAAAGACAGATACATCGTTAAAGATCGGTACTACATTGGGACACATCAGCCTAACATCTGTACCGTGTGAGCCTACCTTTTGTATAACTCGCTAGCTGTCACTTCCTTTTCAGCTAGCGGCTAAACTTCTTTCGTGTATTAAATGGCAGACAGTGCTACTGTAAGTCTGATTTTAGAAAAGAATTATAATGCTAGTATTTATGATGAGAAGAAAACAAACAGTATGTATTTAATTACAGACAGTTGCCGCAATTGGTGACATCATAATTTCATATAAATGAGCTAACAAACAGCGACAGTTTAGAAATTCACTCTGACGAAAATGACCATCCCGCTCATCTTACTCATATAGATGACGACACCTGAATAGGATGGTAGTAAGTAGGATATTAACTCATGATGACGCCCAAATACGTAGCCAGTGACGCGACTCTGCGAAAAAGCCCCGGATTTCTCATTTTATGCTCAAGTGACTTGAACTTAATTTGTGGTTGTGTTGTTTTTACAGTGAAACATTGTTTTGGTCAAACGTGGATATTTAGAAGGGAAAGAAATGACTCGTCTCCTGGTGAGGCGGATTTTGTAAATTCCTTAACACTGAGTTAACAACGACAGTGCGTGTGTGTATGTGTGTGTGTGTGTGTGTGTGTGTGTGTGTGTGTCCACACAGCCACAAACAGATGATGACCTTTATCCTGTTCCAGATTCATTCATGAAAAAAGCTCACTTGTTAATGGTTTCATTCTGTGACTTGTCGGACTCCTTGTATTATCTTTATCTCATTTTCTAGCAGTTTCTCTTCTCCTCCAGTCGACAGTTCTGTCCGACCGCCAGTGCTGCATTCTTTAGCAAGAATCGAAACCGTCAGCTGTTTGAAAGTCGTTTTAAATCTATGTGTAATTGTGTCACAGTTTAGAACTTCAACGGCTTGTCACTGCAGCAGTTCCCGCTGAGGTACTCATTCCTAACATTCATGTACTATTCTGGAACATATATGGACAGTTCAGGCTTCAAAATTACACATAGTTACCTTGTGGTCCAATAATGAGCTTTAGGGGGTACATTAGTGTAAAGTGGGCTACGGGGGAGAGAAATGGAGTCCTGCGGTAACATATTTCTCACATACTCTCTAATAGTCAAGGCTTTCTTTCTTTCTTTCCTTTATTCATTCATTAATTTATTCATTCATATATCCATTTAGTGCATTTCGTTCATTGAAGCTTCATTCATTAAATATGATTCATCCACTCCTACATCACTTTCATCATCTGTTCATTTCTGACTGATGACTAATGAGAGAGCAAGAGTGGGTGCAACATTGAGACAGAAGTGTGTGTGTGTGTGTGTGTGTGTGTGTGTGTGTGTGTGTGTGTTATATAGCTGCTGTGTGTTTACAAAAATGTGGTTGTCATGTCTCTCATGATTAAACATCATTAAAACCATCAGCGACACTCACGTCACATGACTCACAGCAGGTGCTTTCATTTGACAGGGGCAGAGAAATACATAGAAGATGGATAGATAGATGGATAGGTAGATAGAGTGATAGAGTATAGCTGAGAGAGACAAGAAAGTGGGAGAGAAGGAAATGGAGGCAAAGGCCAGAGGGGGATATAATAATATAAAAGGAAGAAACAAGGATAAACATAGAGAAGATCAAAAGGAAGATGGAGAGACAGACGGCAGGACAGGCAGAAATAGCAAACAGGAAAGGAAAGAGTCTGGAGGTGTGAAATAAAAAAAAAACAGGAAAGAAACAACCTACCTTGATGGAGGGTATAAAAAAACAAACCGCAGACAGAAACAGGAAGCGAGAAGATAGACACAGACACAACATGATGGGAAAAACATATTATTTCTGAATATTCGAGTATTATAGAATTCTGTCGTAGCAGTGAGGTCACTTAGATGTGTAGAGCAGAAGCTAGACGTGTGGAAGGAGTCTCCAGTGTCAGAGCTTTGGAACGGTGTGGTCAGGGGTCATTTAGAAGCTTGTGGAAACAGCGCGACCAAACGTCCTCGTAGATGAAGAACAAGACGCTTTTTGGGATGTGCTGCCGGAGAAAATTAATCGAGTTTGGGGATGTTTTGTTTACAATCAATACCTTAATGAATGACATATTTTTTAGATTAGCATGCTAATAACCTATTGGTGGTCTGTTCATTGGTGATATTTTAATTTGAATAATTTGTTCTGTAAACTTGTGAAAATAAAAGTAAGAACGAGGGGGGGGGGGGGTGTTGAGTCTGACCTCGACCATTGTGCATTTAATGAAAAACACTTTAGAAAATAATTTCTCTTGGGTTTTATTTCATTAAGCCAGCGTGACACAGTCACTTTGCAACGTATATAATGTTGCCGGGGATGATACAAGCTCAGACATCGTGAACACAGTACATGGTTTATACTTGGATTCAGAATTTTGCAACGCAGATCAACTTGCAACAGCAATTACGCTACAGTGTCGTATGGAAAATTGATGTTGCAAGTTGACTGTGTAATTTCGGCACAGGGTAGACCCTGAACAACTACTCACACTCACGCCTAGAGGCACGCCTTTGGCGCAGCCGGTTAGCCTAATGTCCATGTGTTTGACTGTGGGAGGAACCAGAGTACCTGGAGGAAACCCACACAGGAAACACCACAACTCGAACCCAGGACCTTCTTGCTGTGAGGCTGATGTGCTCACCACTCTGCCACCATGTCGCCTGTTAATTCTTTCTGTAATTTCGGCCCTTTTTACCTACATTTGCATTCCTGGCATTTGGCAGACACCCGTATCCAGAGGGACTTGCCTTTATGATTTTTTATGCAACTGAGCAATTGAGGGTTAAGGGCTTGCTTAAGGGGCCAACAGTGGTACCTTGGTGATCCAGAGCCTTTAACCATTGAACCACCGCCACCTACTGCCCGCCTAAAACTAATATCATACTTGCCAGCTTTCTCACTTCATCCGCAAAATATTGGGTACCTTAAGAATTTGTACAGTGTGGTAGAAATGCAGTAGGAACTGATAAGGATGTGATATGATCTCCCTGAACATGGAGAATGTGGTTGATCACTGGACAAAGTCAGGACACCATAAGAAAATAGTAACGTTGGTGAGGACGTAGTAACAACGCAATTAAACCTTGATTGATATAGTACAAACGTGCCATGGACTTTTTCAACATAGAAAACAAGCGGACCAGACAGGAGTAGTAAGAAGTAAGAAGGGTGTATGGGCATGGTGCGATCTGATTGTTCATAGAAACAACATGGACGTGGTGTGTGTGATCATGTGCGTAGCAAGAAGTTTCAGCATAGTAACGATGTATTTTTCCACACTGAGCAGGCTGCGTTCAACAAAAGTCTTTGATTGCGTTTGACGGGGGCCATCAGGGTGTTGAGAGACTTGCTCAACCACCGAGCCACCACTGCACCCTCAGTTACACTCGCCTGATGAGCAATTTGGTAGCATTTTATTTTTAAATGTATTAAAGAACGACTGTTTATCTGTTTACTCTTACGCTCCATTTACAGTTTCCGTGCTGTTACATTCCAGCCGTGATAAACACTCCTTCCTGCCCTAGCCTTTCTTTTTTCTTTCTCTTTCTTGAACTGATTAATAAAACTTTATAAACTGTTTTGTCCTGAAGACTTTCCCATGGACGAAAAACTCACTGAGCGGAGACTCCTTCCACAAATGGTGATCATCTTTCTATTTCTCTATAGAGAAAGCCTGACCGTGGCAAACATTATACTGTACGGTTTCCTTTCCCTGTCCCCGTCTTACATAACCAGTATAAACATATTAGAACCAGGGCTCTCAGAGAGCGCAAACTACCACCAAGCCCAGCAATCTCCCATATGAGGCAAAATGTCAAAAAGGGTACTATTTCACAATGTTAAAGGATCCTTGAAAAAATTCCTGGATTCAGAATCACCTCTAAAATCTCATGGATTCCTTCTTATCTAAAGCCCTGCATCTGGTAGAAATCTCATGAAAATCTACACACACACACACACACACACACACACACACACACTCAAAACAAAGGTGTAATATAACCTCTTTGGCAGAGGTAGCACGCAATGAATACAGTACACCTGTGATCTGCCTTAAAGTACTGCTGTTCTAGAACGTGAATCAACACCTATTAACCAATCAGAATTGAGAATTTGGTAAAACGGAATTTACCGGAATCTTATTGGTTTAAAAAAAATAATTTTCCTTGTGTTTATAAATGACAAAATCCCACAGCGAGAAGTCAGATGGAAAGTTGGGCCTGATTTCTTTCCCTGCCGTGCTACCGCATAAAGATGCTTTGTATTGCCTCTCTCTCTCTCTCTCTCTCTCTCTCTCTCTCTTTCTCCCTCTCTCACTCTAGGTGAGCTACATAGCAGCGTAATAGAGGGCGAACACAAGTGTAATGTAACAAAATTCCTTCATTGAGTCCCTATTTCTTTTTGTTACTTTCATTCTCTCCTCCTTTCTCTCTATCTTTCTTTCCCTGATTTCTCTGCCTACATTCTTTCTATTTGTCTCTCACATCAAACAACCTTTTTCAGTCTCTCTCTCTCTCTCTCTCCCTCCCTCCCTCTCTCTATCTCACACACACACACACACACACACACATTTTCTCCCACTCTTTTCTCCCTGTCTTAAAATTCTTTCCATCCTTCTCTTTTCGTCCACCTCTTCCAAGTGAAGGAGTGTAAACACTAACATGAGGCCTAACAGCAATCTCTTTACTTTCATACCTTTATAAGTTTTTAGAAAGGACTCTTACTGTTAGGGTCATTTTTCTCACGGATGCCGTCCACTCGTCCATCCGGGTTGATGCGCAAGAAGTAGCCTCCGTTTTTGCAGTACAGCCTCTTGGGCTCTTTGAAGTTACCCGGAGGGAAGCTGTCGGCCGTAGCCGAGGGAAGAGTGGAGATCTCTCCACTCGCCATCTCTCCCCCTCTGGCTTCTTTTCTTCCTTCTTCTCTGCTCGTTCGCTCTGGCCGGCCCTTTCAGTAACGCTGGAACCCCCCTCTGTGGCCTCTCAGCTACACCGCCCCCCAATCCAGATCTCCTCTCCTCCTCCGCTCGCTCACTCACTCCTACTTTTCATCCAAAGTTACAGAGAAAAAGAGGGATTCCTGCAACTCTCAGATCAGAGAAAGTGAAAAGAAAAAGAAACTAACCGGATGTGAAAAGAAAAGAGTGATATAAAAAAATAATCAAAAGAGCCAGAGAGATGAACAAATATGAAAAAAATACAGTGTAATTAGTGGGAGAGAGAGAGAGAGAGAGCGAGTGAAAAAGAGAGAGAGAGGGGGGAAGATATAATATCAGAGATACACAACAATATATTGAAATAGAGGAATGAAAAGTAGATGATCGTCACATACAAGTTTGGATGGGGTTGAAATTTCACGCTTATATCCGTCCAAAATCATCAGTGTAAAAAGGAGGATGATAATGATGATGATGAAGCAGTCAAGACATGACCTCAGGCACGTGCGAGTGCGTGCGTCCTGTTGTCCTCTGGAGCCAAAGTGTTTACAGTAGAGAGGCTGGAGAACATGTGCGGAAGCTCTCGTTCCCTCGGTCGGCCCCTCTCGGCCTCGTGCAGCATGCTTTCCCTCCCACTTTCTCCCTCCTGCTCTCTCGCTCTTCCAAGTGTCATTTCCAGGTTTTAAGACAAGGAAGGGCAACAGCATACTAAAGGGGTGGCACCAATTCATCAGAATAGCTATAGAAGTATAGGATGAATGATGATCTAATGATATTACGTATGTACGGATAGCCATGTGGGATCTGTGCTTTACTTGCACTGTTTATCGCCCGCTAGTGTGTTTAAGTGACAGGCGTGGAGCAGGACATGCTAGACGCATGTGCTAACTGGGCAGGGACTACATGGGAATCCCGCCAGCACCCCAACTACTGGATTTGAACACACTTTTTGTTCTTCTTCCTGAATACAAATAATTTAAAAACTATTTGTATGAAATAAATATTCATAGAAACAACTTCCAAACACCCCCCCCCCCCACTGTATATGCTTCAGAATTACAGTGGCGGTGATGCATTCCTGTGTGCACCCAAGCCAAAACCTTCTAAAATTACATACCACACAATATTTTTACTAGACACTTGGAGGGGGACACTTCCAGTCAAGCTCATGATGAGCAGATACTCTTGGTAGAATAGCATGTCATGGTAGGGGCCAGATATCCAATCTCTGAGTAGATAAAGGAGTCCCACTCCCCATAACCGTCCTCTGTGAAAGATGGCCGTTTGATCTGAGGATCGGATCGCCATCGTCTAGTCTCAATAGCACCCTAGTGTCTTCGTAGTGGCACGACATTCATGTTGGCGCAACAACCTTATTGATAACTTTATTAGTGCTGCGGGCCCTCCCAGATGATTCCAGGTGAAGGTGGGGTACACCCTGAAAAGCTCACCAGACCATCACAGGATCAACACACGTACAACCCTTCACACTCACACCTAGGGTAAATTTGGAATAAGCCTAATGCGCATGTCTTTGGACTGTGGGAGGAAACCAGAGTACCTGGAGGAAACCTACAACAAGCAAGCACTGGAGAACATGCAAACTCCTCACAGAAATGCACTCTTTGGGCACGGGGGTCAAACCCAGGACCTTCTTGCTGTAAGGCGGAAGTGCTAAACACTACACCACACCGCCGTGCCTCCCTTGGCACAACATTGCTTTTATTAAATGTAATGCCTTGTGAATATCAAATATTTCTTGGCTGCTATATACGCCTAATTCCCTTCATTCTTTTTTTTTTTTTAAATAACAAGTCAAATAACAGTGAATTTCATTTTTAAGGCCTTTACCAACCTCCGGTTCACCTTGTAACGTAATGGAATGACCTGAAGTGGCAACAGGGAAGCAGAAAAAGAAAGTTGATGAGAGCGGATTAAAAACAGTATCGGAACGCTGGACTGGTTTTAGTGGGTTCAGTTCAAAATGGCCTTTCCTGACCATACTCACCACATCTAAGCCTGGCACCGGGATCCATTTCAAACAACCAAACGTATCCGTTCATCCGAGATTCTATGTTGCAGGATTTACCAGTTACAAACCACAACCTGATTTCATCTTCTTCCTGGATGTGAGTATTCCATTCATATAACATATGACTAAAGAAAACAAACCAAAACCAACTTCCATTTTAGAAACCTGCTCAATGGGGTGCATAAGGAGGAGCACCGAGCTACTGGAACACTGGTGTGGGAGGAATTCTAATTACAGTCTGGACCACACACACACACACACACACACACACACACACACACACACACTAACAGAGCTCAAGAACTGGCTTTCGTCTGATGTAGACCAAAGACCAGAACGAAGCCAATGTGTTCAACCTGAGAATGAGATTTATCAAATCACCATGGTTCATTTTATTTCTTATGAAGAAGAAATGCACTTATCATCTTCCTGGTTGTCCCTAAATGCTATATCTTGGCAAAAACATGGCATTAATCCAGCTTCAGCGTTTGGCTTTCTTTTGCAGGGCTCCTTGTAGGTATAGCCCTGTAAGCTAGGGTAACAGCAACAGCAAATGGACTAGGGTATGTACTACACATTTTTCCTTAACACCCTAAAGTGGATTGTACTGTACTTTGGTGGAACCAAGCACATGAGTACCAGCAACAAATATAAGCAAAATTCACTGAGTGATATGAAAAATTAGGGTGGAGCTAGTTCTATTTTTAGCCTAAACTTAAGATTCTTAGATTGTTGACAGTTGTGATTGTCAGGTGATGACACAGTCCAAGAAATACTGAACATCTGGCCTGATATAGTTCAGCCCGATTCATCTGGACAAGGGATTTGGACAATATAAGAGACACCCAAATGTTCCACACCCTGACAACCAGTCTTGGATGGACTGACAAGTCTCTCCTAACTCAGCAACTAGCCGAACTTTATCCCATTGGGATAACTTCTTCACATTGAACTTATTTCCCTCTCGGTCTTGATGGATGACCTACATAAGTACCAAGAGTGTCATTCAAATCCCTCCAACCAATATTTACAAGAAGGCACCTCACGTTGGGTTGTATCAGTGTAAAGCCAATCCAGGGATGCAGTATGCCAAATTTGAGACATCAGTTAGTCAGTTTGTATGTAGTGCATTAATGGAGCAGACATCTGCAATATCAATCAAGCAATCTGGCCAGCTGTCTCTGTTAGCACGTTCTGTTATTGTGCACTGAGTCCATCCAGCAATAAAGCAAGCCTCTCTTGATGTGATTTGGAATTCTACATTACAACACTATGTCCTTGTCTGTAGTTGATTCCCCAACCATAACATTTTGTTGTTTGTATGTTTACCTTGGTTGGAAAGCATAACCTACAATTTTTCCTGGACGTCTTTGCGGAAAAAGGAGATAGCAGACCACGCTCCGGTGGTTTCTAGTATTTAGCAACTTGCCAACAGGTGCAGGTGCAAGAGAGGCTTTCACCACACATCTGTCATCAAAACTTCATGCTCCCGTTAGTTTGCGATGTGGACGTAGCTGAAGTGGTTACCCAAAGTCTTTCCATTTGCATTCTTTATCGGAAGGCTGTCACCAACAGCGAGAATTTTTTTCAGCAACTGGCAGCAACTAATTATCAAGCTGGCCCCAGAGGATGCGCTACTTTTAGCTCCACCCATATGTTCCGGCTCAGCTCACTTGGTACCTGGGCAAGAAGCGTAACCAAATTTAGCATGGGTATTTTGGGATGGTGGTGGTGGAGATAGTGACAAAATGCGGGATCATGCATAATTTGCGCCATCGTCTGGTGGAAAACTGGTACAGGGCACTGCATTCTCATTCCAAGAGTCCTGTGTTCACACTTTTTGCCCACTGTTGCTCTGTCATTATAGTACAAGACTTCCATATTCCAAGGGCTTTAGTTCCTATCACCAGAGTCATCCATTGACGTCCATTGCAAGAATGGTCAAGAAGTCTTCGAGAACTTTCTTAAAATAGCCGACATTTTAGCAAGATCACGAACACTAAGCACCCAAACTAAGTTTTTCCCATTTTCTTTCTAAATAAGCCCTTGTCATGCCTCTGGCAGAAAAGGAAATGGTGTGTGTTAGAGTAAGCAAGTGTGTGTCATAAGATGGTGTACAGACCCTGCAGCAAATATTGCAACACCGAGTAGACAAACACAGACCAGGGAAATGCATCCATGACTGAAGAGATGAAGCTTGTTGGGTTTTGTTTACGATCTGAGCCTTATACCATTAAAACAAAAAGTACAAAATACTTTCAAATATATATAAAAATATTCTTGAAAATATCAGGTAAATGAAAACAGGGAGAGACCCTTTTGGTGATTAGTTAGGTTGGACTTGATATGTTAGTACTTTCGGTTCATCTTCCGTAAATTCCACTGTTACGTGGATGACACCCAGCTCTACTTGTCCTGCAAACCAAATTCCGCACTCCCACCGACCTCTCTTTCTGCCTGTCTTTTGGAGATAAAATCA
>JAOUQZ010000024.1:8729405-8742148 GCA_028564935.1 Neosilurus hyrtlii
CAACTGACAACTGACGGTGATTAATACAGTCCTTGTATTGAACCCCAACCTTGACCTCTAACCCTGAATTTAACCTCAGTAACACACACACACACACACACACACACACACACACACACACACACACACACACACACAAAGGCGAAGGGCAAAGGCGGGGTAGACGCTGAACAGCTTGTCAGGCCACTGCAGGGCCAAAACTTGGGGCAATTCAGAACAATGAAAGAGGAAACCCACACAAGCATGGGGAGAACATGCAAACTCCTGATTGAAACACTCCCATCGAGCCGGGGACTTGCACCCCAGACCTTCCTGCAGTGAGGCGGACGTACTAACCACCACGCCATCATTATACCTTCTTCTTCTTCTTCTTCTTCTTTCCATCTTTCCTCTTCTCCTTTCTTTTTTCCTCACATCTCACTCTCTCTCTCATCTCTTACGGTCTCTATGGTTTCCATCCTTCCTCAACTTTTGAATTCCCTTCTTCTTCAACAACTCCTGTCCTCTCCCACTCCTCCCTTCGCCCCGTCCAATGCTGTTCTTCCTCTTTCTCTTCCCTCGTTTTCCTCTCCATGTCCTTACATTTTCCCCTCTTCTGATCACTCTCCTCTGTTCTCTCTCCTCCACATCTTCCTACCCTGCATTCTTTTCATCCCTTTATTTTCCTTTCTATGCTTGCACCTTTTTATGTTTTGTTCTCTTCTTCCTTCTACACTCCTCCATTCTTCATGCTTTGTGGGGTTTTTCTCCTCTTTCACTCCTCCTTTTTCGTCCTCTTATTTTCATTTTCCCCATCCTTCATTCGTGTTTTCACTTTTCCTTTCCATTTCCATTAATATTTATTATAATTACGCTTTCCTTCACTTTCGCTCCTGGTTCTTCTCCTTCATCCTATTACAGCTTTCTTTTCCTCTAATTTACTTATTCTCATGCAAGTCTTTCTCTCTCTCTAGCATGTTTTTTTTCTCTTTCTCTCTCTTTCACCCTTTCTCCAGGATGTTCTTTCTCTCACTTTTTTTCCCTAGCATGTGTTCTCTCTCTCTCAAGCATGTTTTTTTCTCTTCCTCTCACTCTCTCTAGCATGTTCTCTCTCACCGTTTCTCTAGCATGTTCTCTCTCACTCTCTCTCTCTCTCTTTCTCTCTGTCCTTTGCGCAGTTCAGTATATAGTATATAGTTCATTCCTGATTGTTGCGGTAAGAAGAAATGCTGCAATTATTGACTTTTATACAGAACATTATTGCATAATTTATGTAGCAGTGACAAATGTTTGTGTTTTTAGTGTCTGCGGTTTTGGTTCAAGGCTCGCTGTCCTTTTTCATTTTTGCCGACAAGTGCACAGAACACAAAATGAAATAAATGATTGAAGAGGTTAAACGAATGCAAATGATGATTGATATGATGACACAGAGTCGAACTCATTTATATAAACAGATCTCTGGGATTGATTAGCAGACCTGCCTAACTGAAGTCCAGTCAAACACACACACACACACACACACACACACACACACAGAGAGAGAGAACATCTGCAGTTTTTGTTGTTCTTTATTTCTTCTTTTCTTGTTCTTAGTCCCAAATTTTACTCCTCTCTTTCTCATCCTCTTTCCAATACTCCCTTCTTTTCCTCTCCATTAATCTCCCTCAGTTTCCTCCTTCTCATTTCATCTGCCTCTTCTTCCTCCTTTCTATTTCACTATTTTCCTCCCGTTTGTCCCCTCTTCCTCTTTGACTCTTAATTTTATGTGCTTTCTTCTCCTTTTTGCGAAACAATTTTTTTCCTTTTTTCATCCCATTTTTATTTTTTCCTTGCACCCAAATCCCTTTCTCTTCCTCTATTTCCTTTGCTATGGTTCTTTCTTTTCTTTTTTCCTTCTGCCCTTTATCTCTTCCTCTCTTCATCCCCTTTTCCTACCATGTTTTGCTTTTTCTCCTCCATCCCAACATGTTTCTCTTCCTTCCCTCCGCATCCTTCTCATTTATTTCATTTCCATTTTACCTTTCCTCATTTCCTCTGTCTCCTTTTCTGCTTCCTTCTCAGTTCATTCCTCTCCTTCCTTTCCTTCTGCACTTCCTCTCCACTCTCAGAGTTCACTCTTTTTGGAGTCTATAACTGAAAAGACAACAAGAACTTGTTTCAGAGATTGTCCCTAATATTATATATATATATATATATATAAAAACACACACAGCCAAGTCAAGTCAAGTGGCTTTCATTGTTCTTTTAACTGTAAACAGTTTGCACAGTTAAAACGAAATGACGTTCCTTAAACCCAGGTGCAATACATAATACAGGACAACAGAAACTACATATAACAACATATTACATGTACAACTTTACAACATGTATTTCCAACCAGAGTTGCATTAATGTTTTTCCCAGATTTTGTACTGATGTGTACAGTAGAACATACTTAAAGGGAAGTAAGGTTCTGACGTACTGCTCAAAAAAATTCAGGGGTTCAAGTCCCAGTACCACCAAGCTGCCGCTGTTGGGCCACAACTGCTCAGTTGTATGAAAAAATTATATGCTGCTCTGGATAAGGGCGTCTGCCAAAAGCTGTAATTGTAAATATTTTCGGACATGGTAGTTTAAAAAAAGAGAAGCTACTCACTGCATCACTTAAAGGAATTTTTTCCAGCTGAAACATGTCAATCTCTGCACTAAGTGTCCAATCATAAGTATTTTCTCACTTAAATCTTTAAAACAGTGACTTTTCTTAGCCAGGCAGTGTAATCATTTTGGATGGATGTACTCTTTTATATCAAAAACATGTGTCAACAATAACACCGTCCTGCGTTGGATCATTTTCCAATAACAACGGCCTTCAAGTGTTTTATTCCTCAGTCACTCATTTGCCGAACCGCTTAATCCTGTTAGGGTTGCGGGAAGGCTGCTGCCTATCTCTGCTGACACTGGGTGATGGAGGGGGACACCCTACAGAGCTCGCCAGATCATCACAGGGAAACACACACACAACCATTCACACTCACACCTCTGAACAACCAGTTAACTTAATGTGGATGTCTTTAAACTTTTGGGAGGAAACTGGAGCACCTGGAGGAAACCCACACAAGCAAGAGAATATGCAAACTCCACACAGAATCGTCCAAGCCCAGGACCTTCTTGCTGTGAAGCAGACGTGCTAACCACTACAGCACCTGTTTTATTCCTTACATACGTAAAAGACTAAAGTCAAAGTCAATGAATGGCTGCAGAGTCAAATGAGTTGGCGAGAGGCGAAATTTCCTCACTCGCTTAGTGGGCAGGTGTGGAGTGCAATGACACGCGTGTCGCTCGAGTGTGGATGCGGCGTGAGAATGTGAGGTTTCAGGCTTGTACTTGTTTCATTTGCATTCTCATACACTTCTCCAGACAGCTTTCAGGGCGTATCATAAAGGAGCGATTTACAGAAATGTGGTCTCATTATGCTGTTTATGTATTAAGTCCAGGCACTTTCTCTCTTCTCATCTCTTATCTTTGCCTCTAATTAGATTTTTCACCTACATATGGTGCATGTGGTGTAATGCATCTCAATAGGATCTGTACTGAGCAATGCAGTGTGCATGTGTCGTGTGTGTGTGTATTCTGCTCATCAAGCAGCCGAGGTGCCTGGGCATGTAATGAGAGTGTGTCCCAGTGGATGTGCAGTAATGGAACGTAAACAGATAAAGATGAGATCTCGGCTTGCGTACACACTCTCTCTCTCTCTCTTTCTCTCTCTCTCTCTCTTACGCATACATTACAGTCTCCCTTCTACACAAGCTTCAGCATACACCACTTGTTCTGCAACAAAAAGACAAGCGTCTTCCCAGTCCCGAGTCTCATAATTCTCACACACGCGGGTCTATTGACTCTAAATTTGTCTATACAATTAAGAAGAGACATGGTGGGTAATAGAGTCATAAATAGAGCTGGAGGCTGCAGCGATAACGCCAAGGTCTTCACACTTACACACATACATGCACACACGCAGTATAATAAAAGCATCTGCTGCATCTAGCATTTCTCCATCCTGTATCTACCTGGATTGAAGTTCCCAGCATGCATTGCTCCAGGGTAGATGCTACCACAGTGTATGTCACTCATCCTACACACACACACACACACACACACACACAGTTACTATTACCAAGACGGATGTTTCTTGCTCCTGCTGTGTATTTAGGTTAGATTTCCACTCCACTCTATGAGGCAACTACATCTCCCTCTGGATATCCCATAATTCAGTGCATGCTTTGAAGTCTACTGAATTTGTTTGGCTTGACTGCGTGTTCCCTCTTCATTCCTGTTTGTGCCCTAGGGACTTTTGTTTTGAAGAAACTTTACACTTTTGTATATATTTATATTTCCAACTATGCTGTCATAATGCTTGTTAGATCAGTTGACCAATCAGCAGCTTTGCTTTAGCTCACCCTCAGTTGACCAGTCGATTCGTCGCTCTTCTTTAATGAAAATGTCATCTTAATTTCATTATATGTTACAGTATTGTTGGATTCTTAAATCTCTCTCACTCTCTCATTTGTCTTACCGTTTAAGTAAACCACTGGGAGGTTGGAGCCAACACACACGTCCGACCATTCACACCTACGGGCAATTCAGAACAGCTAGTTAGCCTAATGTGCATGTCTATGTACTGTGGGAGGAAACCGGATTACCCAGAGGAAATCCAGGCCAACACAGGCATCGGGAGAACATGCAAACTCCACACAGAAATGCCTTTGCTGGGCCCAGGACCCAAACTCAGGACCTTCTTGCTGTAAAGCGGACATGCTAACCACTACCCCACCATGCCATGCCGCCCAATTCTTCAATCTGTTTGATGTTTAGTGAAGAAGTCTCCACTGCCAGCACTTCGTGTTAGTAGTTCGTGTCCCTACAACTCAATAAGCTTTACGGTTTCTAAGTTATAAATTTTACTTTTTTTTTTTTTGTATCTTAGCAATATAAACTGGTGGTAAGTGAACAATATTTACAGCTGCAATAAATTATAAGTGGATTATAGGGTACCTGTGGTGAACTAGCTGTTTAGAACGATCACTTATAACATCAGCGGATCCTTCTGGCAACATCAGTTTCTGTCTGTTTGTAAATTACGTGTCAGTGTCAAGACTCTAGGGGTGCTCAGAAACATGTTGCGTTTCTGATTGGCTGTTCCAGCCTGGTAGTGATGTCAACGCATTGGATTGGCTGGGCTGCATCACTTACCCGGGTAACATAACACCTTATTGGCCAGTTCTGAGCTGCACAAATAACAAGCGCAGAAATTGCGGAAAACATTTCTTTTTGTTCCTAAACCAACTGATAACAGGAAAGCCGAGTTGGGAAAACGTTAGCTGTGTGAGCCATTTTGGATTTACTGTCACACTCATCTCAGGCAGCGTCCTCGTCCTCAGAGTCACTAGAATGTGATGTCTTCACAAGAGACATCAACCACACACAGTGCATTGACGTCACTTCCAGGAAAAAACAACTGCTAAAGTGCTAACACCCATACTTTAGCGTACTTTAGCATACTGCTAGTAATCCACGGTATAAAATTACCAGCGTTGTCCTTTTTATGCTAAAATAAGTGTCTGTATTGCTTAAACGTATTACATACGCACAGATTATGCAGTAAGCATCTTTATATAATTTTGCAGACATTCCAAACACAACAGCTATTAAACTGAAGTGTCATTCTTTCATTAATAAAACATCGGTAGGAATTGGCAAAAACTCCATGGTATTAGATTGACTACTTTATCTATATCTATATTTAACTATATTTCCTCCTTTTCGCTAACTTACTGGAAGGCTCAGAGAGGCTCATACACCAAGCATTCTTCAGCACTCAACAGCCTTCCCATCACAAGTGCTTGAGTATGCGCTTGCTCCATGCATATTTTATTGTCCTGTATAAATAATTTAGCTTTTATTTTGTTATTCATGTGTAAAAGTCTATTCATTGGGAAATCTGGCTCCATCCTGCTTACATTTAATATCTCTGTCTTAACAAACTATATTTCTGATTGCATTAAAGACATTTAGTATCCTATCATCAATACTAGCTAGCGTTCGGGCTAATATTGGTCATGCCGGGGTTAAGAAAAGTACACCATGCGAAGGTACAAGAATATTAGCACGGAAGTGTTATGTTTGAATATAATATAATGTTGAATATATAATTTCTTCACCACAATGCAGGAAAACCATCCTATTAGCATAAATTAACTGGAGGGACAAGGGACAAGGTAGCAAATAGGACTGATATGCGTACTGCTTTTAATTAGCCATGTGATCATCTTACGAAAAAAGAACTAGCATTTTAAAAACCCTACAAACGCTTTTCATTCATTCATTCATTTATTTTCTAAGCCGCTTAATCCTAAGCAGAGTCGCGGGGAGGCTGGCAACCATCTCTGTGAGCAAGGGTGGGGTACACCCTGGACAGTCCGCCGAACCACTGCAGGGCCAGCACACACAACCATTCACACACTCACACCTAGGGGTGATTTGGAACAGACAGTCAGCCTAGTGTGCATGTTTTTGGACTGTGAGAGGAAACCGGAGTACCCAGAGGAAACCCACACAAACACGGGGGAAAACATGCTAACTCCACACAGAACCGGCCCGAGCCCAGGAATTGAGCCCCGGCCTTCTTGCTATGAGGTGAATGTGCCAACCACCGCGCCACGGTGCCACCCCCTATAAACGATTTACCTCCAAAACTCTCTCTGTTACTTGTTACCTTTGACACTGACATTCCCAAATCAAATCATCTCTAGGAATCAGGTCCCCACCATGTTTGTGAGATGTTGTTCAGGGCAGGGCAGGGTAGGATTGGTTAGACTTTGTGTGAGAAAGTGATCAAGGTGAATGGGAACGGATCCAACACACTTCTACAGGAAACCCTGGCAATGTTACAGTAGATCTCTGAGTGCACCAGGATTTTTGTATACAGTTTCAGATAGAGTAACATAAGAGCTCTTGGTGGATGCGGATACTGTATTTGGAGCACAAGCACAGAGAATAAACTCCAAAAGAAAAAAGATATTTACTTTTTGAAAGGTAGTGGTGTGTGCAGTCCCGGTTCACTTCATATCCTCATTTCACATCTGTGTTTGGGGTTATTTTTAGAGCAGATAGCTTTGATGCGCAAGTTTAAAAATGTTCTTTTGCAGATTACTCCCCCCCCCAACCCCCTTACATTAAAGTAAGAACCCAAATACATAGAATGTCTATACGATGTTTCAGTACGGATATACATCAGACTCAGGAATGTGCTCTGTTTGGGTTCTGTGCAGTAATAGTAATGTAGCCTGAACGTATTCTGTGTGCTTTATTATTGAAAACCAGTCCATGGACTTCTTGCGCTGAGCTCATTTTATGCTGCTGGATTAGCATCTGTTTTTTCTTTTTCTTTTTTCAGGGATTTTGCGTACGTGGCTCGGGATAAAAACACGCACGTGCTGAAATGTCACGTGTTCCAGTGTGATAGTCCTGCGGAAGCCATCGCTGCCAGCCTGAACCAGATCTGCTCCAGGGTGAGACGCTCTCTGTGCTCTGACAAAACCAGATAAGCTTCCTGTTGGCTTTTTTTTTTTTTGGTGAACGATGGCTTTGCTGGGATCCTACAGTGTACTTCTGATCAGATTTAAAAGCGACTTGTGTTTTGTCATCACGGTTTTAGATTTCCTGTAATACAGGAAGTCAGATTTTATATCAGTGTATTCCAATATGGTATCTATATTTAGTACACAGGGACTTGTATAGCAGTCCATTTATTATTTATATAACACAATAAATGTTTTATGGAAGGAGTCTCCAGTGTCAGCACAGAGGAATACTTTCAGTATGTTTATAGTTGTTATAGTGTAAGTGCATCAAGTGCATTAAAAGGCCATCAGGTGTAAGGGTGGAGTCTCAGGTGAGTACTTGCAACAGTGGGAAGTGTTTTTATTACAGCTGATGTGAGATGTGTACATTGTATCCTTGTAGATTATGGCGGAGAAGAAGAACGGTAAAACGGCGAGTGGCTCGTCCCTGTCCAGCATTGACGTTCCACTACAAGGTAACAGTGAAGCGCGTATTTATTTATTTATTTATTTTTACGTGTGCGATTATAGAGGAAAATCGATAACCACGAAACCCAAGCGAGTAAAATCTCCCATAAATCTTACTCTAAAGCTCTCCTGCCTTTCTTCTTTTTTATAATCCTGTCTTTCTTTATCCTTTTTTTTTTGGCATGAGCTTTTTTCCCTTCTTTCCTTTTTTTCCATTCAGGTCTATTTGGTTTACTTCTTCATCTGATCGTTCTTCCTTTGTTTTTTTTTCCTCCCTCGGGCATTTATGGCGTTATTTCTTTACTTTTGATCTGTTTTTCTTTCTTTCTGTTCACTCCTGGGTAGTACGATTGTGTAGTGCTTAGCATGTCTCACTCACAGCAAGGTCTTTGTGTTCCAATCCCGGGTTCAGTTCGAGCGTTTGTGAGTGGAATCTGCATGTTTTCACCGTGCTTGCCTGGGTTTCCTTTAGATAATCTTGTTTCCTCTCACAGACCAAACACATGCACATGAGGCTAAACGGCTGTTCCAGATCACCCCTAGGTGTGAGAGTGAGTGTGAATGGTTGTGTCTGTGTGTTGGCCCTGCAATGGACTGGCTTCACCGGGAGGCAACCGGGACCTTAATAGGATTAAGCAGTGCAGCCAATGAATGAATGAATGAATGTTTATTCCTCATTTTCCTGTTTTTGTTCTTTATTTCTTTTACTTGTTATTTTTAAACGACTGTGTATCTTTTTTATCACCCTCATCATTCATTCAGTTATATTTTCGGATATCTTTTTCATTAACCTTGTTTGTCTTATTCTTTTTTATTATTCTATTTAACTTTTCATTTTGTTCCAATTTTTCTTCATTCTGATCTTTTTTTCTTTTTCACTTGTTTCTTTGGATTTGTCATCTGTTTTCTTTCTTTGTATTTTTCTTTTTTTTTTTGATCTTTAAAATCATTTTGCTTTTTGTACCAGTTTCTTTTTCTTTCATTCGTCCTTCTTTCAATAAACAGTACTTCCTGGAGCTCGGTCATGTTCTCAGCCTCGTGTGTGTTTTCTCCTAGTAGATTTTCCCACGCCAAAGACTGAACTACAGCAGAGCTTCCATGTCCTCTACCTGGGAATGACCTCTGTGTCTCGTCCCATAGGTAAAGCGCGTGCACACATACACAAATATATAGTAGTTTACAGTATCAAGGCCTCTCACGCTCTCTCTTTCTCTCTCAGGGATGGACATTATAAACGGAGCGATTGACAGTCTGCTGTCGTCCACCGGGAAGGATGACTGGACCGCAGTGCTGCTGAATGTGGAAGATGCGACAGTCAGCGTTATCAAAGAGAAGGTCAATTTCTTCATCCACAGACATTATTCCAGTGTGTGTGTGTGTGTGTGTGTGTGTGTGTGTGTGTGTGTGTGTGTTTAGGAGAGAGAAGTGGAATTGCTTATCTCTTTTCGTGCAATAACAAAAAAGTCAATAACAGTACAGAAAAAGTTAAAGTATTGTAGTGTGTGTGTGTGTGTGTGTGTGTGTGTGTGTGTGTGTAGGAGGAGGAGAAGGAGGTGCTAGTGGAATGCCGCGTACGTTTCCTGTCTTTTATGGGTGTCGGTCGTGACGTGCACTCCTTTGCCTTCATCATGGACACAGGCAACCAGCACTTCCAGTGTCACGTGTTCTGGTGTGAACCCAATGCAGGGAGCGTGTCTGAAGCTGTGCAGTCTGCCTGTGTGGTAAGACCCCCCACCACCACCACTACACACACACACACACACACACACACATAGGTTTCTATATGAAAATATATAAAATACTATAAAATGTCATAAGCCTACACTTAGGACACAGTGGTGTTTGCTGAGCTGAAGCTCACCTCATGTTCTAAATCTCTCTCACTCTCTCTCTGTCTCTCTCTCTCTCTCTCTCTCTTTTCCAGCTGCGCTATCAGAAATGCCTGGTGTCTCACTCCTCCTCTCAGAAATCCTCCACGTGTTCCTCTCCATCTTCTTCAGACTCCGTGACTCGCCGTGTAACCTCCAGCGTGAAGCGCGGCGTCCAGTCCATCATAGACACTCTGAAAAAGAAACCCACCCCTGAGCTGCCCCACCAATGACGGTGCAGCTTGGCTTTGATCACACACAGGACATGTATATAAAGAGAGAAAGAGAGAGAGAGAGAGAGAGAGAGAGAGAGAGAGAGAGAAAGAGAAACTCTGTAAGGCCAAGGAGAAACAAGCGATTGATCAACCAGGAAATGGGAAGGAAGGGATGACCTGATGGGTGAAGCTTCTCCTGTAGCTCTTTGAACCTTGAACATCTCTAGACGCTCGCTGAAGCTTGACTTGGACAAAAACACACAGTTACACTCATTTCTCAGCCAACTGCATTGCGTTGGAGTTGTGGATTACTCTGTTACCATCATGTTGATGTCAGTAGACTCCTTTTCATGTCTGACGCCATAAATCACACCATTGTGGTGTAGGTATCATCATTTCGGCTGTTCTGAACATCTCGGTGTGGTAATGCAAGCCTCATTACAAAACGGAATGCTAATTTACACCTGGTGGGTTGAAAATATGGAAGGGTAACATGTTCATTCCACCAGGTTCAGCTTGCACATGATTAACGTACCTCTTTTCAGTGTGAAATATCACTCCAGGGCGCCAGACCCCAAAAATTCACCCTTAAACAAAAACTATCTGTTGCGTTATTGAAGCACATCATCATCATGATTATTATTACTATTATTATTATTATTTAGTTTGTCAAATCTGTCTGATAAACTATTCTTTATCACTTTAACAATACTTTCTGAGCCCCCTACCAGTAAAGCTGACTGTAC
Source organism: Neosilurus hyrtlii (assembly GCA_028564935.1). Lineage (NCBI taxonomy): Eukaryota > Metazoa > Chordata > Actinopteri > Siluriformes > Plotosidae > Neosilurus > Neosilurus hyrtlii. The sequence goes on from JAOUQZ010000024.1 coordinate 8,740,280, forward strand.
TGAAGTGTTTGTCCCCTTAGTGTTTCCGTAGTTCAGTATTGATGCTGTTCTGATGCTACAGTCAGAAGAACCTACTTCCCATTTGTGAGGTTGGAATCACGAGTACATCATGTTCGAGTGCTTATTTGTTGGAGCAAATTAAAAAATGGCAGACTCAAGGGCAATATCCCCTGTTTCCATGACAACCACTTCCGTTATAACTCGCAGACTAGTTCACCTTCAATGGACAGAATCATAAATAGTTTTAATTCTTGGTTATTAAATAAAGTGCACATAGATTAAAAATTAAAATGAACTACACAAACTACAGATAAAAGTAGTTGCACTTAAAAAGTAATGAATAAAGAAAGAATTACGTTCCATCTGTTACTGAACCTGTCCTCTTCTACACCGTGGTGAAAGGTGAAAGGTCACCCCAAATTGCAAGCTCAGGTATCAAAATTACCTTCAATTATCCAACTTGATATTATGACAGTGACTCGTATTTCCCATAATCCCATCCTTTCCTGAGGTAGCGTCTCAATGGGATTTATGAACGTGGCATTAATGTAAGAGTAACGTACCTTTCTATCAACTTGTGTAACTAGTACTGTACACCTAACAACTTAGCTAAGCAACAATGGGCAAGTAAGCTAACAATAATAAAAAATTGTATGGATCAGTATGGTTTGTCTCATATGGGTGTGGCATGTCCAGTTTTTAAATTACGACAAGAAATATTAAAAATATTACATACATACAACCTACCGCACAATTCATTCACTGTTATTTTTTGGTCTAAAATATGTTTTAATATTAAAATAAAAACCCAAGACAGGATGAACCTTTTTGGTGCTACGGTTCAACGAGAACGATCAACAGAAAACGACCCGAAGTGCGGAATCGCTAATGATTTTAGCGGCGCTAATTATTTGCTGGGTCGCAACCAACTTGTGTGCAATGGAAACATTTTCAAATCTGAACACTGCAACCAAGGCTCAGTACGGCAGGTGTACACAGGCAAAGAATGCTTGACTTTTCACTTCGTCGAAGAAAAAAAAAAAGATTAAAAAGAAAGAAATATGTCTTAAAGTTTGGATAATACAGCAAGCAAAGTGTAACTCACTCACCTGTGTCCTTCACTCACCATATTAATGTCCATCATGTCCCTGTGCTAATAAAGGCATTACAGAAACATGCAGCTGTGTTACAGGTTTAATTCTGTTTTCAGCAAAATGATATGTACAGGTTTCACCCTACAGAATAGAACAGGTGTTAATAACAATAACAATAATAATTATAATAATAATAATAAGTATGGTTTTTTTTTGTCCATCACTTTCGAAAAGGACCTCCTTGAGCATCCAGGGGATTGGGGGGGGTGGGGTGCGATGATCAGAAAGACTATCTGTGAGTGCACAAATCGCTGAAGAATCTGATATGTGCATGGAAAGGCGATGAGGTGAGTATCACCCTTCAGACAAAACAAACAACAGACATCCACAGTGTCACGATCACTTGGAGCAAGTGGGGTCATCAGTATCACACTTTAGATTGGAAAAATTTGTTTTTACAGATCACAGTTTCCTTTTATTTCTGTGTAGTATATACTAAACCCTGAATGAGTAGGCTCAGAACTCACTGTAATCTACATAGCGCACACCTGACCTGCCTATGTCATGGTTAATCTCATTTCACTTACTTATTCGCCAAACTGCTTGATTCTGTTAGGGTCGTGGGGAGGCTGGAGCCTATCTCAGCCAACACTGGGCAAGGATGGGGTACATCCTGAAAAGCTCACCAGACCATCGTGGGGTAACACACACACACACACACACACACACACACACACACACACACACACACACACACACACACACACACACACAC
>JAOUQZ010000024.1:8758252-8775331 GCA_028564935.1 Neosilurus hyrtlii
ACACAAACAAACACTACATCCTTCGGGTGTAAATAAATACATTGAATAGTTGGGGTGTTAAGGAACCAGTTCCACAAACTTTGGAGGGGTTTATTCTTTTTTCTTTTAATATTAAAGATCTATTTAAAATGTGCAGTCACAGTAACTATTTTTCCCCTTCAATGAGATCAGGAACAAATATTTGATTAAAGAAAATATTTTAAAGGTGGTTTCACCATCTTAAGCCATAACATTCATCCATCCATCCATTTACCCATACATCCATCTAATTATTCATTCATTCATTCATCCATCCATCAATTTACCCATACATCCATCTAATTATTCATTCATTCATTCATCCATTCATCCATCCATCAATTTACCCATACATCCACTCATTGATTCATTCATCCATTATCCCTTAGCATCATGGGCCACTCTGTAGCCAGTCCAAGCTGATTGGATAAGAGGTGGGATACACTGTGGGCAGGTCACTACATCAATTAATTATTATCAGCATGCATTGACACTGTGATCACGTTTCTGAGTTAATGAATCCATGGAGATTTTTAAACTGCTGGTGGCAGCATTTTCAGACGATGTGGCACTTATAAATTTCAGAAAAACGTAGAATTTTAACTGACATGACAGCGAGCATTGCTACAGAGCTACAGGCTGAAATATTGAGCTGACATTCAGTAAAAGCTTTGCTGTGTTTTTTCGATATGGTCATTATTTTTCTATATTACGTCTGCCAAACACAATCATGTGTGCTGCTGCGGACAGGAGGAAGTCGTGAAAAAAATAAACATTCCTGACTACATCTTATTAAAATACGCTTTTTCTTGTGCTGCCATGTAAATGGAAAATGGTTGCAAATGGTTTGGCAAACGAGCGAGGATAAAACTTTTGTTGATGGGGTGTGTTTGCTGTATGAAAACATTTACACATGTTCCTGAATGGAGGTTAAATCCTTAAGAAGGCACAGTTTTCTAAATCCTGTTTCTTTATTGGGCTTCTTTGGTAACAAAGGGAATGAAAGCATGTTCACACTCACTGTGTGCATTTCTTCCAGCAATCAAACATCACTAAAAGAGAAAGAAAAAAACTACAACAACAAAAACAACAACTGAATCAGTTTGATATATTTGACTTCTCCATTGGTGTACAACCTTATATCACCTCATACCTCACCACCGCCCATAGGGATTGTGTCTCAGCAGGTTTATACATTACCATCTATAATCAAATTCACTACAGATATTACGAATGGTCTATATACCCCCTGGTTTACTCAAGCATAAAAAAACAAATTCCTATCCTGAAGGAAAGATCATTTTTATCTGATTAAAAAAAAAACCCTTCTAGCGAAACAGGTAATGAATTAAAGCTCACAGCTCGGGAAACACACAAGCACGACTCAACATGGCGTGCACGGTAATATTATTACTCCATTAGGAGTGACGTGACTGCTGCTAGAGCACACCAATCATTCATTAGCTCTTTAGACACACACACACACACACAGACCTTAATGATTAATAAGGCCAGATGGACTTTTGCCTGGCGGATAAAATGCAGTGCGTGATTAACTGTAAGTCAGATGAAAGATTAATCGGTTATGCAGTCAAAGTCGCACCAACCGCAATAACTCAAAGCTAAAATACACTTCCCGCTTTGCTCTGCAGTCAAAGCTGAGTATAATGTGTGTGTGTGTGTGTTTGTGTGCATGTGTGTGCGCTTTAAAAACTTTTAAACACACCATCAAAGATTCGGCTTTAAAACTTCCATGCATTAGAAGGGTGTTTAACATACAGACCTTAGTAGTTGCGTTGACATATAAAACATATGTCTTGGATGCCTGTTTTAGGGAAAATAGATCAGGTCTGTAAGTCTGACGCTGGAGCCTATCTTAGCCAACTCTGGGCCCAGGCTGGGTACACCCTAAACAGCTCTCCAGACCATCACAGGGCAACACACACACACACAACCATTCAGAATCACACTCACACCTAGGGGCAAACTTTGTGAAACCAACACAGAAGTGTGAAAGTGTCTCATGTTTGATCAAATGACATTTAGGTGTTTACTATTTTCACACTCACCACTGGCTTAGATGAATAGAAGCTGCTGTCCATCATGATGTCCTCCAACAACTCCTGATCTGAGGAAGAAAAAAATTACTATTAAATAAACATGAGGAACTCCTGTAGAATCAATTGGTACCGGGTTTAGTTCTGTGACACTCCATTAAACATTAACTCTAATATGAAATTAATACTTAAAAAAAACACGTTTTTTTATGTGTTTAAAAATCTGGTTAATTTATAAGATTTAAAACGACTGCAATACCCATAATTCAACACTTCCCAATTACAACAGCATATCTTCATGCAATAAAGCATGAAGATATAAACCAGTCACCTCTGGATCTTCCAGATATTTAAATGAGGTTTTGTCACCATTGTGTCGCTTTCTGAGCTTCGATAATGAGATGAAACATTACTACGGAAACTAACAGTGGGCATCTGGAGCACTGTCAAGATTCCTAGCATGCAGATTTCACCGTGCACTCATGAATCCGCATTTGTGACCCAAATAACCGGTCAGAGTGATGTAGTGTGATTTTGTGCCCTTTTATTTCACTCTGTCTGTAGAATACGGCTGGAACGAGAGCTCATTAAAAAAAAGAAGAAGAAAAAAAGAACGGCGTCTTCCAGATCACTTGGGGGAAAGAAAAAAAACAAAAAAAGGAGAGAAAGAAAGAGAATATTTGATGAGAAAAGAAAGAAGGCATTTATGAGTAATAAAAAGAGAGAGAGAGAGAGAGAGAGGAGGAGAAGAAGAGAGAGAAGATTACACATCATAAAAAAGTAAGAGAATGACAAAAACGCATGACATCAGAGAGAAGAGGGTAAGGTGTGAAAGTGAGAGAGAGAAAATGGAAATGGGATTTTACGAGCAATAAAGAAGGGAAGAAGGAAGGGAAAGGCTGTAATAATGACAGAGAGAGAGAGAGAGAGAGAGAGAGAGAGAGAGAGAGAGAAACAAGGCTTGGTGAGAAAGAAAAAGAGTGATGGGGAAGTACAATAAAAACCATGTGTCACAGGAGAGAAGTTGAGAGAGACTGAAGAGATAGAGAGCAAGACAGAGAGAAAGAAAGCAGGAATAAAAAAAATTAAGAGGAAGAGGGAGATGTTCGATGAGATAGTTAGGATAGATGGATGAGAGAGGAGGAGATTAGCAATTGAGGGAGGGAAAGAACACACAACCCTGTACTGCCATCATTGTGAGGATATTTAATGATCTAATGCATTCTCTGACCCCTTACTCTAACATCAACCATCACAACTAAATGTCTAACCCTAATCTTTACCCCTACTATAACCTAAACCTCATTCTAACCTGAACCCTAAAACCAAGTCTTAACCCTCAAGCACTATGAAAAAGCGAGAACCAGCTAAAATGTCCCCACGTCCTCAAAAAATGTCCTCACTGTTTATATTCCAATCCTGAATATGTCACAAATACAAGTAATACACACATTCACCAACATGCACGTGTTTGCTATCTTGATTGACAGCTGTGATGTCACTCTGAGTCCATCGTTGGGAGGGAAAGGTTGCCATGATGAAACCCAAAAATGCTTAGCTTATTTATCCTGATACCCATAAATCACTATCAAGGTAGAGTGTGTACTAGGTATTCATCACGCTGTACGGTGAATCTATGTAAATCTGCTTCCGCAGTTACATTATGGGGACTTATCTTCCTTGTGGTGCCAAAGCACCCATATCATATCATTAACTTAGGATAAGTGTTAGGGTTAGGGAAAGGGTAAGGGTTTGTGATAGGGTTCTTCTTGTGGTAAGGGTTCGTTTTAGGTTAAGGGTTCATGTTAGGGCTCGTGTTAGAGTTCATATTGGGGTAAGGGTTAGGGCTCGTGTTAGAGTTCATGTTAGAGTAAGGGTTAGTGTTTGGTTTCATGTTAGGGAAAGGGTTAGTGTTAGGTTTCATGTTAGGGTAAGGGTTCATGTTAGGGTTAGGGTTCGTGTTAGGGTAAGGGTTAGTGTTCATGTTAGAGTTCATGTTAGAGTAAGGGTTAGTGTTAGGTTTCATGTTAGGGTTAGAGTTCGTGTTAGGGTAAGGGTTAGTGTTCATGTTAGGGTTTGTGTTAGGGTAAGGGTTTGTGTTAAGAGTTCGTGTTGAGGTTCGTGTTAGGGTTCGTGTTAGGGTTCGTGTTAGGGTTCGTGTTAGGGTCCGTGTTAGGGTCCGTGTTAGGGTAAGGGTTTGTGTTAAGAGTTCGTGTTGAGGTAAGGGTTAGGGTTCGTGTTAGGGTCCGTGTTAGGGTTTGTGTTAGGGTTTGTGTTAGGGTTTGTGTTAGGGTTTGTTAGGGTAAGGGTTCGTGTTAGGTTTCATGTTAGGGTTTGTGTTAGGGTAAGGCTTAATGTTAAGAGTGCGTGTTGAGGTAAGGGTTAGGGTTCATTTTAGGGTTTGTGTTAGGGTTTGTGTTAGGGTAAGGGTTCGTGTTAGAGTTAGGGTTATTGTTCGTGTTAGGGTAAGGGTTAGTGTCAAGGTTCATGTTAGGGTTCGTTTTAGGGTTAATAAAGTTATGTTTTATCTTACGATTAGGGTAATAAATGCCAAACCAAATTATGACATGCCTTTGATCTTTACATTCCTTAAAAAATAATCCTGGCTGTCACCTAAACGCCATCACTGCATTCCAACTGACTACCAATTTTAGCTACTTACTGAGCTAGCACTCAGACATTGATGCCCAGCACTGCTAACAAAATAAACACAATATGCATACACTGAGCCATGGCCAACATTAAAGGCTGTAATATTCTGCAGGTTTGTATGAATCAGGTCTCACTTGTTAATCATTGCCTGGCACACTGCGGAGGGTGGAAGGAAGGACCAGGCTTTTTCCAGAAATCAAAAAAGTGTACATTAGATTCAAAGAATCAGCTTCAGTACGTTCTCTATCCTGGACAACCTGGATCGGATAAAAGTCCATCACTGGGCATGATGAGCACTCTCATTCACACTTAGGTGTAATTTAATGTTGTTAGTCCAGAAAACCTCCAGGCTTGTTGTGTTTCCAGGAAACTCTAACATAAGATGTCCGAATGTAGATGTGAGAGTGCAGTGCTGGAGAGGGCTCCAGGCTGCCACAGCGGGCAGTGATGAATGAGAGGATGGGATAACAAAAGCAAAAGACAAAGAAGAAGGAAAAACAGGCAGTGACAAATGAATACAACATCTGGATTCCATTATTCTTTTTTTTTATCTAGAGGGTTTGCACTCATTACACACACATACACTATATCAACCCCTTCCTGCCCTTCCATAAACATTCACTATCTATTGCTGCATCGGACAGACATGCACGCGCACACACACACACACACACACACACACACACACACCTCTAGGCCAGACTTTTAATCAGGTTGTTTAGAAGTGCTGGACGATTATACATCACCATCAGCCTGATATTTACTGAAGCGCTTCACGCAGGGACACCATTGTTCTGCTCAAGGGCAAGGAGGCTGTAAAAACCTCTTCTCTCTCTTTACTCCTGTGCTCCAGACACTCACTCCGCCCGAGCTCTTTAACACCTCCTAAAGAGCTTTGCATTTCTGGCAGGTCTGAGATTCCTTGTAGTTCTCAAGGGGAACACAAGACATTCAATTTTTTTTAATGTTGGATTTTTTCCAAGAAGGAAAGAAAGTGAACCAATAATAAGTTGATGTTGCACTTCTACTTGGAATAATAGTACATTTTTATACATTTTAATAGATTTTAGTGCAGTTTATGGCTCATCCAGCACCAAAAACAATTAGATACAAGAAAAAAACATGAAAAAACCACAATTCAATGGATGCAGAACATTTAATCCAAGAAATAAAAAAAACAGAAAAATACAAAAACAAGGAATAATAGATTAAAAATAAAAAACTTTTTTATTTAGTTATTTTATTTATTTATTTGTTTGTTTGTTTATTTAAATTTTAAAAAATTGTAAGCACTTTTCATTATAAAACAAATCTCACAAGCTAACAGGAAACAGGAAGTTACACCAGGAAACAAGCCTATCATCAAAAATCAACTCTCAGTATTAAAGAATCCTTTAAAAAATATCATCTGCATCTGGTAGAAATTTCATAAAACTCTGCAAACAACTTTTTGCAAATAAAAGGACACAGTACGCTGTACTACCCCCTGCTGGGCCTGCTGTAATATGGCACTTCCAAAAAACTGTCTGATCACACAATGTTAAAGTATCTGCAGCATAACTTTTTTTGATCCTGCCAATGAACAGGCACACAAACTACTGGTAAATCATAGGCTCTTTGGTAGAAGTAAGAAGACACAGGAAGCAAGCGATGCAGGAACAAGAAATCACAGATCTGGCAAGCCGCTTAATCCTACTAGGGTCATGGGGAGCAAATCTTACTGGCCGAAGAGTGGGTACACCCTTAAGAGCTCGCCAGACCATCGCAGGGCCAACACCCACGCAGTCATTCATACTCACATCTTGGGGTAATTTGTAAAAGCCAATTAGCCCAAAGTGCATTTATTTGGACTGTGGGAAAAAAACAGAGTACCTGGAGGAAACCCACGCAAGCATGGAGAGGACATGCAAACTCCACACCGAAGCAAAGAACACACATAATTTAAACCAGGCATATGGGGGCCAGAAACCAGAAAACGGATCAAGCAACACCATTTTTCTTAAGCCACTCGTCACTGCCCTTCTACCACTTCAGGAGGAGCTTAGTGTCTCTCCTGCAAGAGATGCAATCAGCAGTACATCTGGGAAACCAAGAGGATCGTTTTTGTCGAGTACCTCTGCGCCATCAGAATAAAAGATTACGCCTTTCCAGTGCAGAGACACTTGAACAACGATGAACATTACATTAATGACATCTCAGTTTGCATGGCTAGTTATTGTTATGGGGGCAATGAAGTGAGGAAAGAGCTTGATTACACTCTCTTTAGAACCCTGTGGAATAATAGTCATGTTCTGACAGCAATTATTACATCATCAACCATTTTAAATAGCCACAAGTTTCACTTCCTACAGCAGAAGCACTTTGCTTCGTTTCCACTGCTGATGAAGGACATCCTGTTTCTATAGAGATTATGCTTTACATTAGTTTAATTGTCATCAAATCATGGACTGGGTGGTGGGGATATCCTGGAAGAGACCACACCCACCATTTCCTGATTACTCTGCCTTATTTTTTTATTCCTTCTTTAGGAAAAATGGACCCAAACCTTATAAATACTTCTACAGGGTAAGGAAAACCATCAGCTTTTCATTTTTATACACATTTAGGCAAGGATCAAAATGACCAGTACTCATGCCGGCAGAAGTCGCAGATTTTCTAATTAAGGTAAATATTATGATTATGATATTATTATTATCAGCCCCCTTGTATGAATATGAATGAGGTAACGTGATTGGCTGGAGTCACTTGTGAGTGACAGCGAAGAGACTGTATGTCACATCTGACTGTATGAGCTCAGCTGATTAGCTCTCATGGGCTTCTGGCTGTGGATGGTTGGATGAATGCACCAACCGCAGATCGAACCTGTACGAACTTTGTCACTGTGCTACTTGGAAGCCTTATTTAGTTTTTTAAAGGAGTTTCCTGAGTCAACGCAGGTATGTTTACTAACATGGGAAGGTCTTGTTTCTTGGTGCTGCATTTTTGCTAAATATCCAGAGAAAATAATTGTCTGGTGAAAGAATAAAGTGTTTAATAGGAATTTACAAGGTTTAATAGGTTTGTTTATGCACCACAACATTAAATGTAACATTTATTATTCTTATCTAAATAGAAATCAATAGTGGTGAAACAGAAATAACAAACACAGAACATTTATTGGAAAATAATTAACTTTGGCGTAGTAAAAAACTTGTGAGTCCGATTCTCATTGGGCTGCATCACGTCACCCCGACATTGATCGTTTTCCAATAGCAGCACACCCTGTCGTGTTTTATTCAACAGGGCTATTAACGGTGCTTTGAAATGGAGACCATTCCACAATATAGGTTTATTTTGATGCCGCTAAACATAAATTAACATGTCAGATATTTTCAGCCAGAGGAACATGAGTCATGGAAATGAAATATTAAATAAAATTTGTAGCTAATATACATTTAAAGAAAGCTATTACACTCCTAGGAGGCAAACAGACAGCCAGGAAGGTCATTCGTCCAATCAAATCGATCGGCACCTGGGCTCAGTTGCATGCCGTTTAAATTGGGCGTGGATGACAAGCGTTTACGCGAGGTGTGCATGTGCAGAAAACCAAGCACCCACGGCAGAGTGGGATATAAATGACACAAGGGCAGACAGGATGGAGGGAATGATAGATAGACAAATGTAAAAGAGGAAATGTGGGTGTGGAAATGACTCTGGCTGATAAAAGAAATGAGGGAGAAATGACAGGGTGACAAAGTGAAGTGAGAGATGTGGTAATCTTTACACATTCAGAACCTGCTGGGTCTCTACTGAACTATTTTACGTTGACACTCTGGCACACACACGCACACACACACACACTCATTGTAATAATGATGTGATCAATATACACTTACTACACTTACTATGCCTGTCGTGCCTCACCTTCACTGAGGAAGGAGTGATATACTTGTGTGTGTGTGTGTGTGTGTGTGTGTGTGTGTGTGTGTGTGTGTGTGTGTGGCTGGATCGATGGATGGATAGATAAGTAATTTGTGTGTGCTTATATGTGATATGTATATATAATGTGCAGTAAAGCCCCTTTCACAAACAATCCGCAATTATTTTCTTTGTCATATGAATTTAGCGGTGCTAAACTGTATGCTATCATACACTAGCTGTCTATTAGAGCGAGTCCTAAACTTGGCTACATGCCCTTTGAGAGTGTTCATCCTGAAACAGATGACATTACTACTTTTTTTGTAAAAGTTCTTAAAGGAAAACCTCTGAACTACAATTAAAATCAATACGCTCAAAAGTTTGTGATCAACGGAGCATCATACACGTGTTGGTTCCTCCCCAAAGAACACATTCGTATAGGCTTCCATAGTACGCTGTAGCATTACGGCTTTCCTTCGATGAAACAAAAGAGTTTGTACTCAATAGTAGAAAACCACAATAAGACTTTTCTGACATGGTATGGCAAAACAATGAAACCGTGTGTAGAGGGGGTGATGTCATCAAAACAAATCAAGAACAAACACAAAACAGGTGAACACAATCAGATAGCAAAGCAATGACAGGACATGAGTGGAGATATCATAGGAAATGACACATGATTGGGAATCATACCCATCAGTCTCTGTGATGGCCTGGCGAGCCATCCAGGGTGTACCCCGCCTTCGCCGGAATCAGCTGAGAACGGCGCCCGCCTCCCTGCGACCCAAATAAGGATTAAGCAGCTTAGAAAATGAATGAGTGAATGAATCTCACTGTCTTGGTAATAGATTGAGTCACTGAAAATCTGCATTTACACACATTCTGTAGTGGCATAATGATCTCCACAATGATGAAAACCAAATATCTTTGTCCTATTCAAGTTAGTATTATTGAGATTGGGGTTGATCACGTACATGTAGAAATAGCTTTAATTAGCTAAGAAATAACCTCGCCAAGATAGTACACCCGGTGTAGTGTACGTGTGTGTGTTTCCGACATCTGTATTGATTTTACAGCATAGCTCTGCGTAGTTGCGGTGCTTAGGCCTTTCCCAGGCGCGTTGGCTTGTGTATTTAAATGTGTACGGAGTGCAACAAGCCCGAATCAATAAGAACCTAATCATCATCACCAGTTCGCTGATTATACACTGACACACACAATAAACTTGACAGATTGCAAGAGATATCTGCTGTATAGCCTGAGCAGAATCTTGAAAGAATTTTAATGTCAATTACACAACACCAGGACTCCTTCCTGTTCTGCCCTCTGCCTGACATGAATTGTACCAGACTAGGTATCAGGGGCGAGTATATTTTTTGTATCCTATACTTTCTATTTATATCATTATTATTATTTTCTGTTTTTGCATTTTTATATTTGTACTGACCTTTAACTGTAAAAACTGTAGAATCCTTTAAATAGTTTTAGTTATTGTTGTTGTTCTTTTCTTCTTGTTGCTTTGATAGTTTATTCTTTACATTTTGGACAGTCGTACTAAGCATTTCACTACATATTGTACTGTGTATAATTTGTATGACAAATAAATTAGAATTTGAATTTGAGTAAAAACACCTAGACAGAGATGTGAGTGTTGACTTCTGCTGATACTTTCATTTGGCACCCCTTACGTGTTTGAGTCCCCCCCACACATCCAACCATTTCCAGGCATTATCTTGAGAAAGACTTTGTCAATCCCCATCAAACTTTACATACTTACTCCTTTGGGGTGTGTATGGAAGCCTACCATCCATCAGAATGCTGCATTAGGATTTTACAGAATTATTAGCATTGCTGTCAAGAAGCTGATGTAGCCGGCGCTCAATCTCCACCCTGTACCGATAGACTGATCCATGTGGGTTTGAAGGGCAGGGGTGGTGGAGGTGTAAAACAGCCTACATTCTCTCCGTATCGTATATTCGGCTTTGACACAGCAATACCCACTCTTTTTAAAAAACGAGTGCTATACAAATACAATAAGAGTAGTATTAATAATAAACCCGGATGTCTGAGCCGCTTGATTGTTTGAACATCATCAGCATTTGCTGAGCCACTTGATCCTATTAGGGTCGCGGGGAGACTGGTGCCTACCTCAGCCGACTCTGGGCGAAGGCAGGGTACACCCTGAACAGTTCACCAGTCCATTGCAGGGCAACACACACATAACCATTCACACTCACATCCCCACCTAGGTGCAGTTTGGAACAGCCAGTTAGCCTAATGTGCATGTTTTTGGACTGCGGGAGGAAATCGGAGTACCCAGAGGAAACCCCAGCAAGCACAGGGAGAACATGCAAACTCCACACAGGAACACCCGAGCTTGGAACTCAAACCCAGGGCCTTCTTGCTGTGACGCACCCCTGCCGCCCTTGATGAAACATCTAGCTAATTATTGTTTCCATAGTAACAACTTACGCAAGGCCTTATAAAAGTGAGATTCTTCTCATAAAGAGATTTCCAAACCTGTGTATTTGTGGTGATATGGTGAAGTGTTCTCTGAGCATTTATTTGATGTTTGTGAAAGGAGTCTGGAGTGTCAGAGGTTTATCCACCACTGTTAAGTCTTCAAGGCAGAGTTTCGATCTCCTGGTAACAAGACAAACATTGTCTATTTTTTTGTATTAACTTAAAGAAATAAAAGAAAAGAGAGACTGGGAGGGAACAACCATCAATACCACCATGAACCACCATGGACGAAGCGTTTTTGTTAATGAGATTCACACACTCTGTGTTTCTTTAAACAGCCAGCATGCTAGTAAAATGTAACAATTATGAATTAAAAACCTTCACTTTCTTAATGAATATGGCAGTCTGGGAAACGAGGGCTTTGCGTTGATACTAGATATGCTCAATGGATGTATTCATTCACTCCCACTATCTCTCTGCTTCTCTACCACATCCCCTTCTAATGTCTTATATCTGTGTGTTTATCACTCCTCCTCTATTCTCAAGCCCTCATTTGCCTTAGGCTGCCCAGACAGCAGATCATTGGCCAAATTGATTTGCTGCATTGAGGGTAATGGGATTCCTCCTGGGCATGCTAGCTTCTTCCCACGCCTCTCTTCAATCTACCTATCAAAACTCGTTTTGGCTGCACACACACACACACACACACACACACACACACACACACACAGTGCCTGTTCAGAGCTACTTCTCACAGGTTTCCCCTGTGAACTTTTCCAGTGCTATATCCTGGAACTGAAATTGACTTTACTGCAATTATATGTCATGAATCAACACAAAATAGCTTATTAATAGTTTAAAATCAATATAGTTTACAAGATTATGCACAATTAAGCATTTAAACTTGACACAAGGTACATAATTAGTTGAATGGGGTCACCCTGATTGCAGTTAGATTGTCACATGATCTGTCTCTTGGCGGTACGGTGGCGTAATGGTTAGCATGTTCGCCCCACAGCAAGAAAGTCTTGGGTTACCGAGCTTGGCGAGGGTGTTTCTATGTAGAGTTTGCATGTTCTCCCTGGGCTCGTATGGGTTTCCTCCAGATAAACATTAGGCTAATTGCTTGCTCCAAATGTTTCCTTGGTGTGAGGGTGACTGGTTTTGTGTGTGTTGGCCCTGTAAAGGACTGGCGAGCTGTTCAGGGTGTACCCTGCTTTTCCCCCAGAGTCAGCTGAGATAAGCTCCAGCCTCCCTGTGTTCCTAAGAGAATTAAGTGTTTCCACAAATAAATGAATGATCTGAATATTAAACACATTCATTTCTAACAGGCTCTTGTTCTTAAAAAAACAACAACACCAAGAAGACCAAGGAGCTCAGAAAAAAACAAGTTCTGGAAAACTACTAGTGCTCCCATCACCATGCTTCACTGTGGGGATAGTGTCACACAGAGAGTACAGGAGATATATTCCCTGCACAGCTGTTAGAGAGGACGGGAAATAAAACACCTGCGTGCCCTTGATTCAGTAAACAGGATGAATTAATTTAGCCACAGATGGCATCATAATAGTCAAGCACTAAAATCCAACAACATATGAGATACAGTCCAAACAGCTCCCACGTAACCATCTGCTACTGATATTCCCCTAGAATCAGACCCAGGATTAACTGTCTTCCTTGTAGAATGCACACACAACCCGTTGCTACAATACTACAAAATGGCTTCCAAAATCCAGAGAAAGAGGCATTACTTAGACATTGTGTGTACGAGAGATGAATTAGCAGACTAGCAACAGGCCTGATATGCAAACATAATTGCCTGCATTGTCCTTTGCGGGGATTGAAATGCGGGACTGAACATTCAGAGCATATGTAAGTAAAAGGAACGCAGGGGAAAGTGCTGCTTTCAAGAGACATAAACTTTTCCCAAATGACCATCAATAAGATTTTCCTGTAGCAGAATATACTGTGTACACTCAGAATATGATATTTTTGCAGTGTGTACGTCCTTTCCTGTCTCAGATAAAGTGAAAGATTGCCAGTTCATCTAAGAGAAACTTCAAAACTCTCAGGTTTCATTGAACGTGTTCTTGCATTTTCAGTAGTGGAGATGAGATCACTTAGGCAAGTGCTTGGCGGGCACCAAATTCCTGGCTGTGGTTGAACTACCTCAACCCTTATCTGATATATTTGGCCACTTATTCAAATGAGATGAATGTGAGGGTCTTTTAACACAAGCTAAAATGTCTGATGGCCAGCCAGCTTCAGATAATTTATGTGGGGCTTTACGTTGTACCAAGGACTTTCCCCATATTGGTTTTCCAGTAAGCAGATCCTGACCGAGTAGGTGTGGCTCTTTCTACATCTTCCACACAAACTGCAAAACATGCCTCAGGCACGATCGAGATTTTAAGTATAGCCGATGCATCTACTGACATTTTATGGGATGTTGAGAAGATCCCATGAGGACAGGACCAAACTCTGCTCTGATCGGCCACTGGCTCAAGCTCAAACTGGGCACTGTTTTCCAAGAGACCCCAAGATAGTCTTGGTATTACCGATGGTATGAGCCTTGGAAATATACTAATGCACAGAAGTGCCAGTACCAGAATGTGTGTGGCAGCATGGATGCCACGTCTGCACTGGAGTAAATGGAACTGCCAGATCATTGTTCCAAAAGAAAAGACCAAGATGCCCAAGTAGGGCAAGAGTATATTTGACTCATCTTGTGAGCCTTTTTGGTGCTACAGACCAACAGGACCAACTGGCCCCATATTCACAGCACTTTCCCCAACACTGGGATTCCATGGCAATGGAGATACAATATGGGGTTGTTCAAAACTGGAATGGGAACTGGTTACTTCAGGCTACTTTAGGCTACCCACAAAGCATCTCAGATACTTCTTGTTTAAACATCTGAAATATGTTTTATAAAAACAGCTATTGTTATGATTCATTCATTCATTCATTTTCTGAACCGCTTTTTCCTAATTCGGGTCGCGGAGAGGCTGGCGCCCATTTCAGCTGACTCTTGGCGAGGGCGTGGTACACCCTGGACAGCTCGCCAGGCCATCCCAGGCTATTGTTATGATGATTATTATTATTGATAGTAACATACATGACCATACACTTACATTTCAGTGTGTTGAAGGCCAGCTCGTAAGCCCTGCGCTGCCAATCCTCATCCTTGACCTTCAGCACTGTAACCTTTGACCTCTTCCCGTAGCTAACATGCCGCTGAGAGACGGGCTTGTCCTGGTGTGCGTTCTGGAAAATGGCAGCAGCGTCGAGGTACACGTGATCAGGAACACTGCTTGGATTCCATGCCAGAACGGTGTAGGGGTCGGGACCCACGGTCGGTGATGATGGAGAGGTCCATGGAGTTAAAGGTGATGAGAGTTCTGCTCGAGGGGAATTTTTGAAGGAGCGAGACAAAGCTCGACGGGAAGCAGCCTGCTTCACCATTCTGGCTGGTGCCGTTGTCTTTTTCAAATCAGAATACACCATAAAAACACACGCAGGAAAAATACAACAGAATTAATTACTTGCACATAAATGAGGGTCAAAATGGTAACGCCGGACTTGTTAATAAAGTATCACAAAGTTTCAGAGATTTTTACAGTACAATGATGATAAATAGTCCATTCTACCTTTTCATCCTCAAACCATTATATATATATGGTTATATATATATTATATTACTGAAGTTATCGATACCAGCACCTCGTGTTATATAGCAAATATTCCCAGCAGCCAAGATGGATATTGTTGAATAGCCAATATCCACCGTGCTGAGGTGAACAAGTGCTATAGTATATACTCCACAGAAACACAAGAAAAGCTAATCAAATAGGATTTTTGTGGCTTATTATTAGTGTTTTAAACTGTGACAATGGTCACATGTGCTCCGTTATGGCATCTTTTGAAAACATATATATATATAATAATAATAATAATTAAGAAAATAAACACAAAGGCCATATAGTGTAGTTTTCTTCATATTTTTTGGGACAGCATCCTGAAGATTTAGAATTTCAATCTCAGTGACCGGTGATAAACTGTTTGTCGTCCACCATCTTACTTCAAGCTGTATTCCGAATTATCAGGGGACTAAACAAAGTTATTATTCATTCAAAACATTTTCTTACTTCTGATTGGTGAAAAGACACCAGCATATTCTTGGTACTGTTTAATGAGCTGATTTATCAGTCACTGATTTCGGATGAGTTGAATGATTATTGCACGATTGGCAAGCTGATGCTCCTCCTTACAGAAATATAAGACAGCTTGGCTACTTCCCATGACAGATCACTGTCCGCCATCTTGGCAAGTTATAAGTATGATTTACAGCGAATATATATAGTATATACTCCATGGAAATATAAGTAAATATATAAATAAATATACTGTACTACATATATAACAATTATGCACCTCAGGCTTGATGAATGTTTCTGAAATATTACTGATGAAACTTCTAATACAAACGGTTTAATCCTACTAGGGTCACAGAAGGCTTGGGTCTATCTCAGCCGACTTTGGGCGAAGGCAGGGTACATTCAGAACAGCTCGCCCAGTCCATCGCACGGCCAACACCCACACAACCATTTACTCACACTCACACTAAGGGGCAATTCAGAACAGCCATTCAGCCTCATGAGCACGTTGTTGATCTGTGGGAGGAAACTGGAGTACCTGGAGAAAACCCATGCAAGCACACAAGGGGAGAACATGCAAACTCTACAAAGAAACTCCCTTGCTGGGCCCGGCACTCGGACCCAGGACAGGCTCGCTGTGGCGTGGACATGCTAAACTCTCGAGCATAAACGCCCTGCTGCCAATCACGATCCAACAATGACCAAGAATACAGTGTAAGAGAGACACAAGAATAGAGAAGAAAGATTTCATCACAGAGCTCAGGTGACAGATCAAGTGTATCTCTTTATATTTATTCAGTTCTACGCTCTCATACTTCCTGTGCGTCTCTTGATTGATGGTGTCAGACGGATGATTTCTGATGTACTCTGCATTACATGGAGCCGAGACTCGAACCCAGGACGCGTTGACCTGAACAAGACAAGTGCGAAACGTGTCCAAGGATGGCACAGTGTAACGTAGCTGTAAGCTAGCTGTAGCTTGGCAGCATGAAGGTCCTGGGTTCGAGTCCCAGGCCTGGACATTTCTGTAGAGGTTCGATTGCCCTCCCTGTGCTCGCATGGGTTTCGTCCTTCAGCCCACAGACGTTCGCATCAGGCTGACTGGCTGTTCCGAGTTGCCCCTGGGTGTGTAAATAGTTGGGTGTGTGTTGCCCTGCAGTGGTCTGTCGAGCTGTTCAGGGTGTACCCCGCCTTCACCCATAGTCGGCTGAGATAGGCTCCAAGTATGAGTACAATGGAGGAAGTTTGAGACTTACCAAACTGGAGGAAGAAACCTTTCCCAGCTGGTCTTTGGGGACATATGAAACTTCACACAGCTGACTGGATGCTAATGTTTCATCCCTGCGCGTGCGCTAATGTTTACATCCGCTTGATTGGTTGTTTGTTCCCGTTAAATCTCTGCACCGTTTCCTTCTTCTTCTTCTCCTTCTTCTCCGCCATGGAAACTTGGTTTGTTGTTTTAAAGAAAACCTCCTGACATTAGTTATTTTTCTGTAGTAACGCCGTTTCGGTTAGTTTTTGAGGAATTCGGCTATAACTGCTAAATTATAAATCCCTTCACGAGGGAGCATGCGGACACGGGAAGCTCGAGTTCCCATGACAACTTTATGCAAATGAGAGGCGCGTGCATAGAGGGTACTCAGTACAAATGGGCGGAGTCTGATTATTACAGTGTGCAAATAAATTAGGAATGGGTCAGTATAAATAAATATTTTATGAATTTATCTGACTTTAATTTGATATATATATATATATATATATATATATATATATGTGTGTGTGTGTGTGTGTGTGGGGGTGTGTGTGTGTGTGTGTGTGTGTGTGTGTGTGTGTGT
>JAOUQZ010000024.1:8785725-8819167 GCA_028564935.1 Neosilurus hyrtlii
TAAGGAAGCCAAGTCCCCATAATGTGACTGTGTAAACAGATTTATGTCCCCACACTGTGATGAATAGCTAGACCACATACAATCACAGCATGTGTTCTGTGAAGCATCTGCCACCGCTTACACACACCTCACTGAACACAAATCTAGCTACTCTATACCCAAATCATACACAGACACTCTTAAGCTTCTTATCATTAACGTGTACATACAATTAGACACCTTCAATAACAAAGAATATAATTATTTAAGAGTAAATAATAGCCCGTTACAGTGAAAGACAGCTGATTTGAGGATTATTCCCAAGAACACCTAGTTAGCATTAAACAATATCATTAATGATGTAACCTGGAGTTTAATGCTTGCAGGGTTTCTGAGTGTGTTTACAACTTTCTGTAGGAATCACTTCAATCCACAACTAGGGTAAGGAATTTTTGTAACCTAAAAGTCTCAAGCTGGAGCGCAATGTTAACAACTGTGAAATTCTACTCGGTGTTCTCTCAGATGTTACCGACCCATGCCTGCTTATTCGCTAGCTTTTACGCTGAGTTGAAATTTTCCAGCCGTACAACCGGTGTTATGACTTTGAACAAGTGTACTCAGCTTACACTGCTAAAAATCTACCTTGTTAATATAATTATGGTCCACAAACAAATTAGCTAATATTAGCTAGTATCCCCCACAGGGAAAATAAATAAATAAATAAAACAAAAACAACAACAAAAAAAGCAAATTAATGGTAGAAAATAAAGCCATGCTTGCTAGCTGGCTAATGCTGGAAACTAGCGATGCATGAAACACAAAGCTCATCGGGTAACATTAACATTTCCCAAAATAACTAAAGCTAGAGAAAATGTTTCCAAAAATTTATGTTGATAAAACTTAGCTAGCTAATGCTGGGGAAAGAGTA
Organism: Neosilurus hyrtlii; assembly: GCA_028564935.1. Lineage (NCBI taxonomy): Eukaryota > Metazoa > Chordata > Actinopteri > Siluriformes > Plotosidae > Neosilurus > Neosilurus hyrtlii. Next base: position 8,786,633 of record JAOUQZ010000024.1, read on the forward strand.
TTAACAGTACATAAAACTAGTTAGACAACATGAGGGAATGTTCCTTAAAAAAATTACAATAAAGCGCGAGAATATCACAGACAAAACTACCTATAACTAGCTAACAATACTAAACACTACTGAGGTTAAATAAACCTAGCAAGAGAGAGAGAGACACAGTTATGCAACAACCAATACGCTATATACCCCTAACCCTAAAAATGTACCAAAGATCCTGCCAGGAGAATCTGGGGAGCATGCCCACTGGCCAGCATTAGAAAATGTTAGCGTTACAAACTAGTCAACATTGCAAATACAGAAATTTCTTTTTTGTTTGTTATTGTTTTTAAAGAAAAACACTTAGCACGATAAACTTGCTGTATTAGCCACGAAATTCTTCTGTTTATTTCACTTTTCCTTAAAACAATAATAAATAAAAGCATTGCCACATTGCTTTAATTTATACAGACTTTAATAGCATTATTTACAGATGAAACCTTTTCTTTCTTCTGCTGATTCTGCAGTCAATGCTTTGTTCGGTGAATGAGATTCTTTTTACATCCTTACCTACACTTCTTTTTTTTTATCTTTTTGAAAAACTGTATTCTGGTTTTGACAATTTGATTTGTGTCACATGTGAGTATGGTGTTTGTTTTGTAATTTTTTATTTATTTGATTTACTGGCATTGTAGAAATGGGATTTTACATAAAAGAGCTCGAGTGATTGTGCAAAATGGAGGTGGGGCAGCTTGGGAATGTCCAGCACTGCGGTAAAAATCATGTGAGGAGAAATAGGGAATACTGCTAAGAGAAAGGCACACTTAACTCAAAAAAAAAAAAAAACCCACGAAGAATGAAAAAAGATCTGAAAAGTGGGAGAAAATGAAAAGTGAGATTTGAGAAGAGACTGATGACAAATGGAGAGATCAGTGTAACATGTTTTTTTTTTTTGTGTGTGTGTGTGTGTGTAGGGTGGGGAGTCAAGGTGCAATTAATCCGAATAGGAAGCGAATCCGACTTGGACACGGGCGGAGTCAGGGGTGTGGGAAATCTGGATGAAGGGACGTGGGTGGTGGTGATCGCGGTACGTTAGGTTCAGTTGCTAAGCAACAACTCCGTTGCCGTTTCCACGTCCCAGGATTTCGACGACAGCGCCACTATTACTGCGTTCTGGAGGAAAAAAAACATAAGACAGCAGACTTAAAAAAAAAAAAACCCTCAAAAATTCTGAATTCTCAAACATTACAAAGCATAGACGTGTGTACTCACTTTATCAAAGCCCATAGCACACAGTTTGTCTATTTTGCGTGTGTAGTCTGGACTGGAGACCGGTGCACCCGCGTAAACGTGTGACCAGAGCCGAGCCGTCTGCTTAAACATCTCTGGGTTCTGCTTGTACTGCGCACACACAAAACCAGACAATATGTTACTCACAATTGCCTGGTTTGGCCTGAATTGTAAAAAAAACAAAACAAAAAAAAAACGGTTACTACGGTAGTGTTCGCACCACTATCGGTAGACATGGCAAATCACACTTTCCAGCTAGCTATTTTCCACTAGTGGTAGTGTTTCAATAGAACTGGGCCCAAAATGTCACTCACCCACCTACCAAACCACTTAATCCTACTAGGTTCTCAAGGATTCTGGTGCCTATCTCAGCCGACACTGGGCAAACGACACACACAACCAGGCTTAATTTGGAACAGCCAATTAGCCTAATGTGCACATCTTTGGTGAACCCACTCAAGCATGAGGAGAACCTGCAAACTACAGAGAAACACCACCGCCAAGCCCGGGACTTGAACCCAGGACCTTCTTGCTGTGCCGTGGTCGTGTTAACTACTACGCCTCCGTTAATTTCAGTACTGTTGTACAAACTTAATATCGCACCTGATGTGCTATTCAATAAAACGACACCCCCTCTCCAGTCCCACTGCTTAAACAACACACACTTACCGGATTACACCACCTTGCTCACAAAGTGAGGAAAATATTCCGCCTACCTGATTGGCCACCACTGCATCCTGTGGATCATCTGGTTCCGCCGCTGCCAATAAAGCCTGTAGAGAGAGCAGTACTGTCCGGAGTGTCATGGCCGCCGCCCTGATACACAAACACAAACCCAGGGAAATGTATTTGAGTGGTGTAGATAGGCTACAAATGTCTAGGTGATTAAACTAGGTGATGAAATGTACTGTTGTGCAGTGGGTTTCTTTTGTATTCACGATAAAACCCACCACCACCACCACACACATACACTGGGCACAGAAAATAATTACCCTAATTATTTCAGAAAATAAAATTAAAATATAAAATATTTATATTTTATAACTTTGAAACCTGAAATGAAGACACACAATTTTCCAGCTGTATTTACTCAGTGTACAACAGCCAAGTGAGACATAACAGCGTCAGTTCAGAAAAAAAAAAAAAAAAAAAAAAAAAACTACGATCACTGACATGGTTAAGGGACCACCACCTCCCGCTAAAAAAATTTTATTATTTGTAAAATATAATCAGGTGTAAATTGCACACCATGCAAGTTGGTCTCCACCTTTGACCGTCTGTAATCATCCTGATTGGATCAGCTATTCTGGGAGCACTACAATGCCTAGAAGCCTAACTGAATGCACTCAATAAACCATGGGTGGCAAGGTACTGTCAAAAGATCTTAAAGTTGTGGACAGGCACAAATCAGGAGACGGATACAAAACAAAACAAACAAAACAAAGATTTTACAAATCCCTACGGCAGAGTAAAGTCCATAACATGGGGGGTTGACTCTGAAATGATGCTATTATATGTTTCACTTGGCGGTTATATGTTGCACTAAGTAAATACAGCTTGGAATTTATGTTCATGTGTTGTCATTTCAGGCATTGTGAAAGGGATGATTCTTTTCTATACCCACTGCATGCACACACTAACAACTTCAACCATGCACAAGCCAAAAGAGTCTTCTTACCACTGGTCTTTTAAAATATCCAGACATATGGCACCAGTTACTGAGCTGATGTTGGGATGCCAGATCTTTGTAATAAACCGTACCTAAAGCAGAACAAGAGAAAGTGAGGAAGAAAATAAAAATGAGGTCAGCTCCAAATATAATCCATGGACAAATAGATACAATGTACAACACATTTTAAGGATAAGCACAGGCTTTCCATCACTACCCATTTCATATTTTGTAGATGTTTCTTATCAGAGTTATAAAACCCAGGACTACTTTTCACTTTGCAGTAAATTTTAACACAAAGAGGGTTTTCTATAAAAAAAAAATTTCAGTTTCAAAATCACTTCTACCTCCCCAACACACACACACACACACGCAGGAATGCGAAAGAAATCTAACCAAACCAGATTATCCTGGTCCTCGCTCACACACATACCTTCGGAGGATTGAAGGGATACGTTTCTGGAATTTTAATTTCTAACTGGTATCGACCACCTGATGAGGGGAAAAAAACATGATGAAGCACAAGATTTACAGGAACCCAAGGGCACAAGAGGGAAACCCAGTAACTTTTACTATTAGACACTTTAATAGATAGAAACTGAAAGAACGTTACATGATCTTTTGGTTTAATTTGACTTCTTGCCTTCGTAAGGTGTGTCAGGCGGTCCCGCGATCTCCCCCTTCAGTTCTGTGAAGTTCTCATCCACCAGGTCGACTTTAATCTGGTTTTTACTCGTCTGGGAACAAAAGGCATTGCTTCAGGTTCGAAAGGTGCTCTTAGATTGCAATATAATCAAAACACTGTATCAACCTCCATAATAAGACGAAAAAAAGGTAATCAATTAATACTGCTGTGATCAGTTATGGGTATATATTACATCACAATACTTTACCACAACCTGAAGCCAAACAGAAAAGTGTTCGCTCTATTATTAAGAGGTCACATGTTTGGACGCCGATGAGAGCCGGGACTCCTGGAGAGCAAAACTCGCCACACTGTCTAGGGGGTATAATTTGTCTTATCTGCCAATCATAGTTGTGTAAAACAGTGGGCTTCTAGCATATGTGAAAGAGGGCGGACAGCACTTTCCAAACGCTAGTATTTTAAGCCTCTCACTAAAGAGTAAGAAAAGTAACAAGACATGCCTGAGCAATGAAATAACGGCTACATGCAGCACAAGCTGACTTTTAAAAAAGCGTGAACGAGTGATTGGTGTCACTTAAATGCATTTAATGTAAACTGCACAGAAATACTTGCATAAATAAACCCCAAGTGGGGACTTTTTTTATTTTGCTTTGGATTTCAATTTTGCCCTAAATCACACCCACAATAGCCTATTAATTATTATAGAAACAGAATGACCAAATGTACAATGACTCTTAATTCCCTTTTATTAATCACTTTAATCATCCTCAGAAAAAAAAAAAAAAAAAAACAACAACAAAAAAAAAACAAAGCACCATCGAAAAGCTGCCTGGATTCAAGTGCCCGCTGTTGTCTTGGTAACACTGACAATAACATGTAACGTGCACACTGATGATTGTGTTCTGTACGGCGTGGAAGCTCCCTGTTCATGTGGTCAGCTATTTGGCCCAGCATTCCATCCCTACACAGTTCTTTTCAGCGATCCAGTTATTATGCTTATTATTATTATTATTCACCTATCACTCACAGAACATTCTCATTCTTTGATTAGATTTAAAATAAACTTGAAGTTGAACTTCAAACTTACGGAAATGATTAAAATGGGTCTATAAAATCGTTTTTATGAAGCAAACATTTAATCGTGATACATTCTTCAGCTACATCTTCACCTAGCCTTATTACAAAACGTGTTATCATTTTCAGAATTTAGCAGACGCCCTTATCCAGAGCGATGTGCATTTCTTCGCATTTGTGTAAAACTGAGCAGTTAAAGGTTGAGGGCCTTGCTCAAGACCCCAACAGCGGCAGATTGGTGGTACTGGCGCTTGAATCCCCATCCTTTGGATCAGTAACCTTTGGATTAGAGCCTTAACCAATGAACCACCACTTGTATCTCATTTGTACCGTAGAGAAACTACTAAAAAGGTTAATTCTAAACGTTCAATGAAGCTGCCAGCCAAAGTCAGAAAAGTCTGTCTACCAAAGTCACCGGGGGCAACTTAATGTCACCATTCCTCCCGAGAAGTTTCATATGGACATGAGGAGAACTTGTAAGGACTCCTGGTGCTCGGACACGTCACCGACACCACATCGCCCTGCTAAGGTTCTTAGTGAATTCAGAAACAACTTTAAAATATATATATATATATTCTGGTTTCAGCCACACAGGTGAATAAACAGTGTCTTGGAATGTACCTGAATCCTGTCCAGGGTGTATTCCCACTTCACACCACAATACCAACCAACTTTAAACACATACAAAGGATTTACTTTACATATTTAATAGTTTTTGGTTTCTGAATCGTTGGTGTGGTGCTATGTATTCACTTTTTCCTGTCTAGTGAACATGGACAGCCTGGGATTTACTTCTTCATTTCACTCTCCAGGTGGCTAGCACTGACCCAGGCTGACTAGCACTAGTTATTCTACAATTGATGTACATACAAAGAGGTGTACAACGTGTTTTCTTTAACATGCACATAATTCATTCACTACAACCTATAATCAGGTCAGTTTGGAGTCATGTCGGCCTGCTTGCCTCCTCAAACATTAGCTTATGAACAGCTTAGCCTAGCCTAGCCTAGCTTAGCTTGCAGTAAAACTGAAGCACAATTTGCACCAGTATTCATTTGGCAACGTTATTGTACAATATTTAAAAGAATTTCAATAAATGCGGGACAGTTTCCCATCAATACAGACAAGAAAAAACGGTGCTTTCATTTAAAAAACGCTAGCTAGGGGTTAAGCTAGGTGTTAGCATAATGCTAATGCAGTACAGGAGGTAAGAGGAAGTTGTGTGTTAGCTTAGCATGTTCCCTCAGATGAAAGAAATAATCAACAGTAAAAGGGAATTCGTTATAACGGTGTGTGAACTCACCTCTTCGCTTTTAAGGACTTCTTTAAATTCTCGTTTTATCCTCTGCACCGCGATGTTAGCCATGCTGCTGCCCTGTGTGTGTGTGTGTGTGTGTGTGTCTATCTCTATCTCTCTCTCTCTCTCTCTCTCTCTCTCTCTCTCTGTGTGTGTGTGTGTGTGTGTGTGTGTGTGTGTGTCCCTCCTCTCCGTTTCGGGGTTAACAGATAGTGAAAAACGGCTTTACAATAAAATATGAACAAACCAGAAAAAAGTTGAGGGGTCAAACTGGGATTTTAGGACGTATGCTAAGCTGAGATCCTCATGGAATGTTGTTTTCTCCTGTTTAGAATCAATAGCGTTTGTGAAGCTAAGTGGTCACAGGTCACGTGACGCAGTGACGGCGCGTCATAATAGTCGATCTGGAGTAATTCACACTAAGTGCTTATAGTTATTTCATCATCATCACCTCTAGTGCTCCTTAATGTCATAAAAACCTCCAGCAGTGGCTTGCAAAAGTATTCACCCCCACTTATTTTCATATTTTTTGCCTCTATTAAATTATTTACATTGATGTTTCAAAGTTGTTGCTTTTTAATCACTTATTTACTTGTTTGTTTGTTTATTTGTTTATTTATTTGCCAGGCTGCTTGATCCTACTTGGGTTGAGGGGAGGATGAAGCCTATCTCCGCCGACTCTGGGCGAAGGCAGGGTACATCCACCCTGAGCTGCTTGCCGGTCCATGACGGCAACAGACGCACAACCGTTCACTCTCAGACTCACCCCTAATGGCAACCTGCATGTTTTATGGACTGTGGGAGGAAACCGGTGTACCCAGAGGAGACCTACGCAAGCACTGGGAAGACATGCAAGCTCCATACAAAAACACCCTCGCTGAGCCCCGGATTCAACCCGAGGATGTTCTTGCTGTGAGGCGGACATGCTGACCACTACGCCACCATGCTGACGCCTGCAACCTTGAAGATGCAAAATATTTGTTATTGTGAAGCAAATAAGAAATAGTACAAAAAACAAACAAACAAAAAAAACACCCAGAAAATGTGTAGGCGTATAACTACATGTCTTATTAGCATGGCAGGGAGACCGGAGCCTATCTCTACCAACACTGGGAGAAGGCAGGGTACACCCTGAACAGCTTGAGTCCTGAGCACCTTGGAGTGGAATAATGTGCCACAGGCTGACACTGATCTCACTATTAACATCCACAGCAATGCTCTGAATGGGCAAATCCCCACAGTTTTCTTTTAGAAAGTCAAGTTAAGTCAGTTTTATTTGTATAGCGCTTTTTACAATTGACATTGTCACAAAGCAGCTTTACATAGTAAAGCTTTTAGAAAGTCCTCTCGGAAAAAAAGGAGGGGGGGGGGGGGTTAAATTTGGAAAGGGATGCTCAAAAAGCACATGGGGTATGATTTAAAGATGTCCACAAAGATTTGGTTAGATAGTAGACACTCTTCTTAAAATTCCCTGGAAGAGAAACTTATTTTAAGATCATGTTCTGGACATACATGGAAACATACAATATTGTTTTTTAAACGGCTCTTTTATCATAATATAATCACAACATATATATTTATACAGTATATACATTTAGTTCTACACCTCACACCTTTTAACAAATCAAATGGACTGTGGAAACCTTTACATACATCTTAAAATCTTTTGAGCTTTTGCTAGCCGTCACTTAAACAGGCAAATAATAAAATATTATTAAATGCAAATGGTGAAAAAAAATATGATTGTGAAAATGTTGATCAAAGAGACCCAACAAAACATTGTGCATTTACAATACAAGTCACTAGGATACAACCTCTGAGATCCAAGTCTTATTTATCCACTGGAATATTTTTTCCAATAATTTCTATCCATTTAGCAATCCATCCATCAAGCAATCCATCCATCCCTCCAACCACCCACCCATCCATCCATCAATCAGTTCATCGATAGATTCATCCATCCATCCATTCATTGACCCATCCATCAAGCAATCCATCCATCCATCTATCCAGTAATGAATCCATCGATAGATTCATTCATCCATCCACCCATCGACCCATCCATCAAGCTATCCACCCATCCATCAATCCACCCACATATCCATCCATTGATAGATTAATCCATTCATCCATCCACCCCACCTATCCATCCATAAATCCATTGATCGATCCATCCATCCTTTGATCAATCCATCCATCCATTCATAAATCATTCACTGATTCCATTGATGAATGTATCTATCAATCCATCCATCAGTCCGTCCATCCATCCATCCATCCATCCATCAGTGTCCTGGAGGAATCCAGTGGTGATTCAATCCCATCTGACTTCGGACAAGAATTGAAGTACAGCAGGAAATTTCAAACATCAAACTTGTCAATATCAAGAACATTTAGGCTAAATGTATTAGAAAAAGGTACGGACTTCCTGTTGCTAAATCGTGACCAATCCAGAAAGGTCTTCAGATTCGATACACCACCCTTCTCATGGCTTGGCTCATCTTCCTCTTCCTTGTCTTCATCCTCCTCCTTGTCCTGCTCCTGCTTATCATGGCAGTAACCATGGCGCCAGCCAACACACACATGCTAATTGTGACACACAGGCCAAAGAAGAGCAGCGGTTTGTTCTCACAGGTCCAACACTCCACTTGGCTCACACTTGGCTCACAAGATGAGGTCACTGGGTCAGAGATGGACAGAAAGCCCCCCTGAGAAATGAGCTGGCGGTAAATGGAGACCGAGGCTTTGGGTTGGGAACGATGGTGGGAGGAGAGGAAGAACCCGAAGTCCGGAGAGTGATGGTCTTGTAGCTTCCAGACATAAAATCCACGAACGTCAACTCCGTCAAGCTCACGAGCTGCTGAGACAGAGAGAGAGAGAAAGAAAGATAGAGAATTAAATGATTAGTTGTTTGCTAATTAGTTCGAGTGTCACTCATTCCGTCGATTTGTCCGCCTGTATTTATATAGCTTTGGAGGGGGTTTAGATTAACCTGAAAAGATGCTTTTAAATTTTGCTAGCTTTCCAAATTAGCGACCGCAGCTTTAAATCGAACTGACAAATAGTGAAATAATGCAATTGAAGCCACTAAGGAGTAGGTTATGTAATCAAATGCAGGTAACATTCCGTTTAGGCACTCAGTGTTCCAGAGACTTTGGCTCTATATCAACCCTGACTGGGATACCAAAAATGAATGAATAATTTGTTGGATGGAACCACTTTGTTTTGAGGTTTTTTTTAAATGACCATATAAGGAGAAGTTGTGTATGTTTGCAGAAGAGTGAGTTGCGCAATTCTGCTCCACTATATGCTAAAAAGCAAGTTGCAAGAGAAGATATTTAGCACCGATGTTCTGGGAAACACAAAGACATTGGATTTAATGCACAATACATTTTTAGAAAACCTGCCCTCTCTCAAACATGCATTCTCACACACAAACACACTCATAACTGCACGACATGGTAATGATCTCAAAGGTCCTCTATAAACACTGGCTAGAGGAGCGGGGACCGCTGATAAGAAGCTTTAGTGTGAACAAATGCTTCAGTAAATCTGTGTTCCGGAACCTTTGACCTTTGATGATATGAAGGAGAGGTAGTAAAGTTTGTCAACTCTTTAACATTTGTGTTTATGCATTCATGTATTTCAGATAAATATCATTGAAGGAGTTGTGTCATGATTTTTGCACAAATTTTGTTACGAGAAAGTCGTGTGAATATGCAATGTACCAGTCTATATTTGTTAAATAACTTTTCAAATCAAAAGCAAAATAAATTTTTTGAGCTATATCTATCGGGAGGGAGCCAATAAACACCACTGTTGTTATTCTCTTCAATCAACCATGACACAGCCCCTTTAATCCCAGTTCTAGAAGTACTGATGTTGTAACCAATGTCATTTCAAATCTTTTTTTTTTTAATTTTTACATTTTTTTACATTAGCAAAGCTTAATTAGTCATGTTTTCATAGTGGGGCTAATAGGCTTCCTATGTTTCCATTCTGATTGTACGTTTAGGTCACTGGCGGTTCGCGTGAACGTGGTTGGTGTGGAAGAATGGTCATCCCAGGGGTTTAGCTATGAAAAAAGTATGCATGATATAACTATAAAACATAAACACCTCTCTTACCCTTCAGTGCTTCCTTCATGTAGCTCTTAATGTACCGCTGCCTGAGGTGGTCATTATAGGATGCTTGGTCATCAACCCCTGTGGCTGTGATAATGACCGGACGGCTGTTACCATAGCGATTTTTTACCCACTTCAGCATTCTGCGGAGCCCCCAGGGCACAAGGGCTTGGCCCTTATTCGAGGATACCCATGTCGGATCTGTCATGAACGAGCAGCCACAATCATGGACGTTTGAAGCAGGTTTGAGGTCTTGTTTCAGTTTTGGATAAACCAGACGAGTTGTGAAGTGATTGATTGCAATAAAATCTATGGCCCCTTTAAGTTCAGCCCTTTCGTCCTCAGAGAAGTGTGGCATATGTAGGCAATCGTGGCATCTATTTGCATCAGTGTCACCCATGTCCTGTAGGATAGGATCAAGGAAACGTCCAAATTCATACAACAGGAAGCGCTGGACAGCACTGGCGTGAGAGTCTATAAAGGGATTAGCTGGTTCGACCCAGTCAGCATGAAGTGCAAAACTTATCGTCGCCTCATGGTCTGGACGGAAACGTGTGTGGTAAATATTCCATGCACGGGCATGTGCCATCAACACGTTACGCACGACCATATCTCTCTCTTCTGCACTCACATTATATGCTTCGGTCAGACGATTTGGCTCATTAACAGTGATCCAGACATCCACAAGTGATCCAAACGTTTGAAAGCAATATTTGGCATAGTCAACAAAGGCATCAGTTGTACTTGTATTCATCCATCCACCCTGGGCATGCAGCAGCCTTGGTAATCCCAGGGTGTGTGACCTGATACTGGGGTGGTAGAGCGTAACAGCTACACTGATGCCCCTCTTCTGGAGTTCAGTTAGCATGCAGCGGTAATATCGCACCGTTACTGCGTCTGCAGACAGGATGTCACCGGTGGGGAAAAGCCGAGGCCAATCCAGGGCAAATCTGTAATGTGATGACCCTGTGACTTCAAGGAGACGGACGTGACGTTGAATAGCCAGGAAATCGGTGCACTGGGAGCCACGGGTGCGGAGAGTTACCCCTGAGACAGGATGGAGGGAGCCATCACCACTGACGTTCCATCGGTACACGACAGGATCAGTAAACTGAGGTGAAAATGGCTGTACATGGACCTGCAAAATAGTAAAATATCACTGACGGTAGGAAAGGTGCTGACACAGGCTGCTAACAAGATCTGCTATCACATGTAGACATCACAGCCCATATGGAGCTTGCTGTGTCCATTTGAAACTGTGCTGCCCATTGGGAGTGGTACCTCCAGTTTTGTATATGGTCCACCCATTTCCCCCAGTTTAAAGTTAGTTAGATCCAGCAATTAGAAGACCCACTGGAAGCTGTACCGCCTATTTGGAACTCTATCACCCATTAGAAGATCTGCTACCTGTTTGAAGATTGACCACAGATGCTGTGCCATCCATTAGATGAGAGATGGACTACCCATTTGGAGTTGTTCCACCCATTAGAAGTTCTCCAACCCAATGGAAGCTGTACCACCAGTTTAGAGCTCTGCAACCCATTAGGAGAACCACTACCATGTGGAGCTGGACCACCCATTAGAAGATCTAATACATACTGTATTTGAAACTGGACTACCTGTTTGTAGAAGTCCAATCCATTAGGAGATGAAGTCTCCAATTAGGAGAGCTACTACCCATTGAAAGCTATATCACCTGTCTGGACCTCTACAACTATTTTTTGTGGCTGGTCCAACTGTTTGGAGCTCCACCACCTATTAGATCTTCTATCCATTTGGAGCTATACCAGTTATTCTGGAGCTATGGACCATCTGGACCACTCATCCTGAACTGTGCTTACCATTTTACACTTTTTATGTAAAATGTGTGGCAGCCCATGATGAAGGGCATCAGATTTCCAGATGCTGGAGAATACTGTCCCCCTTTTTTAATTTTCTTTACCTGCAGGATAAAATCTGCGATTCCAAACTGGAAATTGCAGGGAAAACGACCATCGACGTCTTGCTCGGTCTCATCACAAAGAAAGCCGTTGTCCTTGATGATCTGACTGTAGTAGTGAGCTGATGATTTTGGGATTCTGGTGCGTTCAGGCTGGTTGAAGTCGATGTAGAATAGCCCTCTTCTTATGCTGTAGCCACTATTCCACTCAAACCCGTCCACCAGAGACCAGGCTGTGTAGCCAAATACATTCACATGGTCGATGACCACCGCTAAAGGGCAAAGATATACAATACTTGAAATGGATAAGACTTGTCAAAGTCATAATATACAATGCATCTGTAAGTAGCTTAGCATAATTATAATGCAGAGATAAACTTGATAGTTGTTGGATGACCATGTCTACTATTAGAATTCTTGCAAATAAAAATGAGGCTAATCCAAACTTAAAATAAATATGTGTATGTTGTGCCTGAGTAATTTCCATTGATACAAATATTTACTTCATGAATACACACCAGTATTATTTGTACTGTGACACGAAATATATTCACCCATTATTCTAACCTTGAAGCACCTGGTTAACAAATCTCTTCATGAGGTAAATAGCCACCGTGTCCTCCACTCCTACAGAGGCATCAGAGAACCAACTGCTCTCTGCCACCAGCACTGGAGGGTCCTCATACTCCTTCTGGATCCAGCCTAGAATCTTTCTCAGATTCAGTGCACCAGTCTGGCCAAACTGGGCCAAAGCTCTTCCTGCGCGTACTGAATCAGGCCCAAATGCCAGCGAGAAGAAATCAGCGGTGCCACGCACCAAGCGTTTTTCCTCAGGTGTGAAATTTGGGACCAGGGTCGGGTGAGACGAGCGTAGGGACACAGGATAGTCCCCATCTCCATGAATAGGTTGTGCAAACCAGCCGATCACAGCCTCTACAGATTTCTGACACAGTTCTACATTCGCTGGTGTAGCTTGAGCTTTGAAAGGCTCTACCCAATAGGAGCCGAGCGTGATGGAGATCTGGCCATGTTGATAGGGGCGGAAGTGCTTGTTGTAAATGTGCCAGGTTGTAGCGTGAGCCTGTGAAATAAAAATGTATAGACTTATTTGTCATCTAGGTCAAAGTACTTGTCTGATCTAAAAACATTTTTTAAATTAAATTCATAATATTATTGCTTGAATCACTAGATAAAATAAAATTATATTCAGCCGCTTCCAAAGGAGCATGTTCAACAGTGCTGTAGTATAAAAAGTGGTATAACAATGTGACATCATTAATTATTAATCTTTCTTCAGTCTGCAGTGGATTTCTCGCTAGTGCTCCTGGTAAAGACATTCAGCCTTAGCTTTGTTTACTAAAGCAGATTTCTTGCTCCAAAAATGGATTTATAACAGCACAATATGCAGCTACGACCACAACCTTTGACCTTCCAGATAAACACTCAGCGACTTGCACAATACCGAAGCTCTATTCACATTGTTCACTTCTATCCTCGAACCTACGGCGTAAACTTCCATTATTCTCTCCAAAACTTCTGAGAAAAAAAATGAACACCCCCCTCCCCATCGATTCCCCTTTGACCTCTCGACCTTGTGCTCACCCTGATGAGGTTATGTGCGACGATGAAAGGGTCAGCAGGATCACCGGACACCCCTGGTGCATGAGTCCCCGTCCCGTAGCCCAGAAACGCAATCAGGAGCGGGTTGTGTATCGTGATCCAGTATTTCACATCTTGACCAAATGTTTTAAAACAAAATGTTGCATAGTTGGCAAATATCTGCACTAATTTTGCATTCTTCCAGCCTCCCAAGTCTTCTTGCAGCATTTGGGGCAAATCCCAGTGAAACAGGGTCACCACGGGCTCCAAACTGAGTGCTTTTAACCGGCTGATCAGGCGCTGGTAATGATCCACCGCAGCGAGATTCGGTTGTCCGGTAGCATTGCCGTCTGGGAAGATTCGTGGCCATGATATTGAGAAGGAGTAAAAGTTGACTCCAAGGTACTGAAGTGACTCAACGTCCTTTTCCCAGAGCAGGTAACTGCCGCTGGCGGTGTCTGCTGTCAAGGTGCTCAGGTTCCCTGGTCCAACACTGCGGTGAGTAAAGTGGTCCCAGATAGATAGTCCTTTCCCATCCTGATTCCATGATCCCTCAGTTGGGAATGCAGCAGTTCCGACTCCCCAAAGGAAACCCTTAGGGAACATTCCAGACAAGAACTCACTTTGGTTTAGTGACCCGAACCATAAGCTCTTTCCATCACCTGATAAACATTCTGCTGTGTCCCAGGCTCCTGGTGTCATGAGGAGGAAGGACAGAAAGAGGACACGACTCATCTTTAAAATAACGCAGGAGCAAAGGATGTCGGGTTAGAACCAGGACCAGGACTCATCATGGAGCAGAAGAAAATGAGCTGTATCGTAGACGAGGACATCTGATTCTTTACCTGCCTCAACTGCATTGAAAGACTCTCTCTCTCTCTCTCTCTCTCTCTCTCTCACACACACACAGAGATACTCAAAAGCTCAGTGATGGCAAAAAGGAGGACGGACCTTTGATCAATGATTAACATGAACTCTAATCCTTACGCACAACTAGCAACTCTTCCCTGTCTTCCTGCCTCTCCTCCCCCCTCCCATCACACCGAAGACAGAGGGAGATGTTTTTATTCCAAAAACCTCACCCTTTAACCACTTCACTGGAAATCAATAGCACTTCTTGCAAAAACTGCTGGAGATGTGTGTTTTCCGTTTACAGCAGTGCACAAGGCTCAGTGGGTGATTTCAGCTGGAGGCTGGAGATCTGTACCTAAGAACTGCTGCCTTGTCTGTGGGCGGAGGCGAGGTACACCCTGAACAACTCGCCAATCCATCACAAACAGACAACCATCCACACTTACACCTAGAAGCAGCTGATTAACCTGAAGTGTATGCTTTTGGACTGTAGAAGAAAACCTACAGGATTTCAGAACACAGAAACACCCTCACCGAGCCTGGGACTTGAACCTAGGACATTCTAACCACTACGCCACAGTGCTGAATTCATGAATGGTAACTCAGATACTCAGATACTACTTCTATGAATACGAATAGAGGATTATATGGTTTGGATGCCCAAAAAAAAAAGATAAATAAATAAAAACAATACACCCTCGAAGAAGACATGCCACAGGGTCAGATGACTGAATCAAATCAAACATGAGCTTATCAAATTTTTCCAGCCAGAGGTGATGACAGATTTCATAACGGACATCCGTTTAGGACTGAAACAGGATGTGATGGTGATCTGAGACACAGCCAGGACAGAGTAAATTGAATCAAATTGAGAGGACACTGTGACATAGAAAAAACACTACAACAACAACTATTAGGAGAAAATAATAAATGAGTCCTACAGCATGTAAATTAGGATAAGACTTCATGCAATTCTGCGGCCCCATGCATGAACCTGATAACCCACATATTCATAAAGACGGGGAATTTGAATACAATCATTTGTTAATTTCTTATCAGTCATCCAGACATGGATTTTACAATAATGATGGCTTTATATACGTCTCCTATTAATCAGAATTTTTTTTTTCATCAGCTAGGAAAAAATACAGATATATGTAAATATGTCGGATATGTGAGTTATCAGGTTCATGCAGGGGGCCACAGAAATCTAATATAGAAACAAGCAAAAAATGTAACAAGTAACAAATAAATGTTGATTTATGCTGCTACAAATGATCATAAAATACAACTATGAAAAAACCCCCGGTGCTTTCCTGAAGGATGAAACCATAATCCTTATTTATGGTCAACATTTCCTCGTGGTTTTGGATTAATAATGAAGACAGGAACAGATTGGGTTTATTTCTTTTCTATGATTTTCTGTGATGGTTGTGATTTTGTTAATCCAACTGGAGCCCTTTGTACAAGGTTTGATGGGCTCACAATCCAATATAACAAAAGAACATGTCCAGAATTAGATTTTTTTCCTGCCTACCCCCTTTTTCAAACACCCAAAACATCATGAACAAGCTTCGAGCGGCTTCTCTCGGTCTGTGAAGGAAGAAAGATGTAAAGAAAGAAAGAAAGAAGGACAGACAGTGATTCAAAGAAAATTAGAAAATGAAGAAGAGATTAAAGAAAAGGGTTTAGATAAGAGGAAGAAAAAGGGAGTCAGATACTGACACACAAAGAGAGGAAAGAAAGCATGAAACCTCACTGCTTTGTACACTGTGACATTTATCTACAATATTCGTAAAAAAAGAAAAGAAAAAGAAAAACTAATCTTATTTCACAAAAATGAGAGAAAATAAAAGAAATAAAGAAAGAAAAATTAAGAAATCGTGGAAATGTAAAAATACAAAGAAATGAAAAAAAAAGAAAGACAGAAGGAAAGAAAAAAATAAATTAGGACGGTGGGAAAAACAAACAGACAAACAGTAAAATAAAACGGAGAAAGAAAAAGGGAAGAGAGAAAGCAGAACAGAAACATTACGAAAAAAAGAAGAGGTAGAAATAGAGACAATTTTGTTAAACCTCATTTTTACTGTATTAATAAACCTCTCTTTCTCCCCGTGTGTGTAAGAACAGATGCTCATCCCACACACACACACACACACACACAGTCATGTTCACGGTGTAATATACACCATTTTTTGTCATCTATAAAATGACCTGTAGAATTAAACTAGGGTTATATACAGCACACTAGGTCCCATCTGGATGTACACATTAGGGGGGTGGTATTTATCATAAAGAAGGTTGTGAAACGTTCCTTGTTTCTTTCTCAATACTTATAAGAACAAAGTCAAAAGGCACCATGTGTTTACGTTCAAAGTTCAAAATATATCATCATCCTCATCCTCATCCTCATCATCATCATCATCACGGGTGCAGCAGCCTAAGTAGTCCCTCTCCCTTAATAAATAAAAATTTATATATATATATATATATATATATATATATATATATATATACACACACATACATACATACATATACACACACACAATATATATATATATATACACATACACATATTTGCACTTACCAAATCTCAGCTCTGCTTTCATCTTTTATGCAAACTATTTTTTTATGTTACATGAACTGCTATTTAAAAAAAAAAAGAAAGAAAAAAAAGAAAAAAAAGCAGAACTCAGACTTATTTGTTTAGCAGAATGAGATGTGCTACGGTTCATCACATCACCAATTCAGCAAGACTTCAACAAAATGAATAATGCAGAATTCCTTCTGGTAAGTGCCCCATTTCATATCATTTAAACTTTAATGATAATACTTTAATTAACTGAGCGAATAACTTAACAACTGAGATAAATTTACTGCATGACCAAGGTGCTGTATACTCAACCTTTAATGACCGACTTTTTAATGAAAAGACAAACATGAGAAGTAGGGTGTGACTAATGTTTTGACATTAATGCTGGCCAGGTTTTCACTGTGTGCCCTATGGGACAAACAGGCTACATAGTAAATCTGACAAAAACTCACAGTGGATTGAGAACTTATGCAACATATTGACAAAATTTTTTGTTATTGGTCGTATCAGCAATTTACATTTAAAATTAAATCATGGACATTATTTCCATTATTATGATGCAGCAATAGTAAAATACTTGCTTTGAGCTTAAATATAGACCACATAGCATACGTATACTTACGCATTCTGTGCATATAGGGTGATATAAATATAAGTGATTAAATAACAAATTTACCATTTATCTCACTGTGGTGCAGTTCTACCAAATAGATGTAATCATGAACCGCATTATATATGTCTAGTCTCACGTGCTAGACTTGGCACCTAGATCATGACCTTTGTTCGTGCTGAGCAAGTCAACATTTATATCTGGAGTTTTTGTATGATATGAAGTGTCACAATAATTTAATGTGGCCAGTGTAAAATTCTAAAGTTTAAATTTTCCCCATGTTGTTAAGACACACCCTAATGAGAAGTCAAAACCTTAATATTATGGTTCTATCTGTGTTAAGACTGAATGACAGATAGAACCTTATAATCCTAAAGCCACAAAGTGTTTAACTCTTGCTTTTAGTGCATTAAGGAAGCTCTTTACCCAAAGGAACAGAAACCCAATACTGAAACCAGATGGGTAAAGTAGTCATTTATAAGAACGGTACTCTGACTAACACATGAAATAATGTCATGAAATAAACATGATGGCAAAAAAAAGAAAATAAAAATACAAAAACTTTTTTACTTTGTTTAGATCTTGAGACTATAATATTATTATTTGTGTGAATATGATGGACTACTTAAATATTCAAAATATATATATATTTTTGCTTTTTTTTGCAATTATGTACAGTATATCTAGAAATAGAAATAAACCCAAGCATGTCAGAAGGGCAATATTAGATTATTTTAAATATACTACCTGGGATTCAACTCTTCCCATCCCAAGTGCTAAAACCCACCACACAACATTAATATTAAAGGGGAGATATTATGCTTTTTCAACTTTTTTTCAATCCATAAAATTTGCAAGTGCTAAACAGCCATATTAGATGATCCTGGAGTGTCAGATAACAAGGTTAACACAAGTTTTACCTCTGGGCTGGTTGTGCTGGCTGCAAATACAAGGATTTTGCCAAGTGCATCAATGAATGCTTGGCTTTCTGTTTAGATTGGCTTACTCCACCCCACCCCAACCCACAGATGGTGGTATCTCTGCCCATCCCAATCTGCCTACCAGCGGACTGAGCATGGAACTTTCAGGCGACCAATCAGAGCAGAATGGGCACAGACAGTGGAAAGACCATAAATGGGAGGAGGAAGCAAAGAACGTTTTTTCGATTAGGAATCGTACTTTGGTGCTCCACTGGTTTCTGAAATGAAAAGTAAAGCTATGAAATGACCTTAAAGCAATACAGTGTACTTGACATGTTTTGCAAATGTCACCAAGAAACATCAATAATTCCATTTTTATATCCTTTTAACAGATAATGCCTGCAGTAAAGAAGGCTCCAGGGCACCCCTGGTTGTTACCGTTGGTACTTCTGGTGTCTTTACCTCGTTCTTTCCTGCTGGACATGGAGACATATATTCTTGACTACTCATCAAGAAACCTTTCTGTTGTTCCCCCAAGTCTCCCACCATATGTTCAATACCTTGATCTGTCTCAGAATCGAATTTGGACCCTGAAGAAACATGACTTCCTTACAACACCCATGCTCCATTACCTCAATCTCTCCTGGAACTTTGTGGAGGAAATACACCCGGACACGTTTATTTCCACTCCTCTATTAGCATCACTGGATCTGTCCCACAACAACCTGAAAAATCTGCCCAATCAACAATTTCTGAAGCAAGCACAAAACCTCCAGTACCTGGACTTGTCATCCAACTTGTTTGCAGACATGGCACTTGGGGGTGAGTTTCTCAAACTCACGAAACTTAAGTGGCTTGGTTTGAGTGCCAGTCTTATTCAGAACAACAACTTTGCAAATATCTCCAAACTTCATCTCAAAACCCTCTTCATTCAGGCTCAGAATTTGAAGGGGTATGAAAATGGAAGTCTCACGAGTGCACGGGCAGACAAAATCATTGTCCAAATGTCGAACAATGCATTGGATCTCCCAGTAATCGTAGACACTTTGACAACCTTTAAAGACGTTGAGCTGAGGGGGTTATATAAGCCAGAGGACTTCCTTGGAATACTTGCAAGCTGGAAAGTACGCATTCAAACGGTTAAACTACATTTATCGTCTGTTTGGAGTACCTGGAGTATAATAAGAGCTCTTACCAACAACACCTTAATATCATCTATCCGCCAATTTAGTGTGTCCAATCTTACCCTATATAGTATTAAGGAAAATTATTCTGCACCCCAAGACTACTCTTTAGATTCCTTTATTATTACACAGGCATCAGTGACCGTGTTCATCTTTGATCAGCAGAGTCTATACAACTACATCATCAGTATACCCACAAAAAATCTAACTTGTTCCCAGACACCCATAGTGCATATGACTTGCCCACAAACTGTGAGCATGATACAGATGATTGATTTTTCTGACTGCGTCCTAACTGAAACAGTCTTCAAGGGTCCCCTTGGGGAATGTGGGACTCTGACCAATCTGGAGATACTGGTCTTGAAGGGCAATAATCTTAGAAGGCTGATGCAACTGACTTCAAGAGTTCAACTAATGAGTGCTTTAAGACACGTCGACTTTAGCCAAAATTCGTTGACCTATGAAGAAACTCAGGGTAGATGTACTTGGCCTTCTAGTATCACCCACTTGAATTTATCTTTTAATAAGTTTGACCAGCCTGTGTTCAAGTGCTTGCCAAAGGCTTTAGTCAATCTTTACCTTCAAAACAACCACATTACTGCAATTCCAGCAAATATTTCTGGTCTGGACTCTCTCAAAGTTCTAGATCTTACAGCAAATCGTCTGCTGGATCTCACAGGCTGTCTGGGGTACCCAAACCTGCAGAAACTTGTGCTATGTGGGAACTTCATCTATGCACCATCAATAGACTTGCTCAAGACCTGTCCACACCTAACTGTCGTGGATATCAGTATGAATCCCTACATCTGTACCTGCCCTTTGAGGCAATTCACCAATCTCATTAATGACCAGGGTATTCTGGGTGACTCAAAATCTTGGAAGGACCAAAGGATCACCATAGCTTACTGGCCAGATGGGTATCAGTGTAGTTATCCAGAGTACTGGAGAGAAACAATACTTAAAAAATTCAGACTCCCTGAGATCACTTGCAATGCTGGACTACTGGCAGTAACCATTCTGGTTCCAGCCATAAGTTTGGTCATTGCTGTAGGAATTCTATGCAAACAGCTAGATATTCCTTGGTATATAGGCATGATTTGGAAATGGACTCGTGCAAAGCACCGTGCCCGAAGATCCAAGCAAAGATCAGAGGATCTTCAAGGAGTACGCTACCATGCTTTCATTTCCTATAGCCAAAGAAATGCTGAATGGGTAGTCAATCATCTCTTGCCCAAACTCGAAGGTAAGGATTCTGCAACTCAGAACAGACTAAGAGTGTGTCACCATGAGCGAGACTTCATCCCAGGAAGGCCAATCTTGGACAACATCCTCCGTTGCATAGAACAAAGTAGATGCTGCGTCTTTGTACTGTCCTCCCATTTTGTGCAGAGTGAATGGTGCCACTACGAGCTGTACTTCGCTAGCCACCAGTGGATAACACGAGGAATGGATAATATCGTACTCATTCTACTGGAGCCATTGCCTACATATCTTATACCCTCTAAGTATTACCAGCTAAAGGCAATGATGGCCAGACGCACTTACTTAGAGTGGCCCCATGACAAAGCCAAGCAAGTAATGTTTTGGGCTAACCTGCGTGCAGTGTTGCAAGCGGATCTACCCGTATCACTTGAGCAAGAACAGGAATAAGAATACAAAGCAATACAAAAGAGGTGGAAGGATCGAAACAGTGCACCACACCGACAAATTATTACCAAACACAACTAAAAAAAATTTGCTGAAAAAGTAAAGATTTGCACTTTTCATTGTTTCGTTCAAAACATCTTATTTATTTTTTCCCCCAAGTCTCAAACTTGGTTCAAAAAGTTATCAAGTGTACAACAATTTAAAGTATTCAAGAAGAGCAACTGAAATACAAATGTCACAAAATAATTGTAAAAACATGGCTTAGCAGGGGAAATGTTACTTGTTTGAAATTAAAGACTTTTATATAATATGTCTAAGTCTGTTATTATTTTATTAGTAAATTATATAAAAATTATTTCAAAGTCGGATTTCAAAAGTTGAGGCTATTAGGCAACTAAACATAGAAATAACCAAGCAATGCAATTCCGGTCAACATAATTTACTCTGGAAACAAACACCTTCAAAACTCTGAGGGGTTCTTCATAGGACAGAATGAAACCAGCCCAACTCATTAGCCTATTGTTTTTGCAATATGGATTTATAAGCATTACAAACATAACAGGGGGAAAAATATAATGATAATAATAAATTGTATTACCTGTTTAAAGTATCCTGTTTGGGGTGTCGGGACGTATCTAAAATAGGCCACTTTAAAGCTAGACAATTTACAAAGGCTACTCAAGTCGAGAGGAAACAGTATGAAGTTGAAAATAAGATGTATTACTTATTTTTTCATACCAATGACCAATCCAATGTAGACCCAGTGGAGACAGTGAATGCTGAAGTCCAAGTACCAAGGCTGAGTTACAGGCAAGGCTCTGCTTGGTTATTTTGTAACTGATAATGAGCACAATAGCATTTAATGGGAGCTATTTCGGGTGCATTTTTTTTCAAAGTCAGGGCAAAGACTGGATAAGGATGATTTTCTCGTTAATGCAGAATCGATGTAGCACGGCAAGCAGATTCTCTCCGCAGCGAGATACCTGGCGCTCCATAGCCAACCGGAAATCTTCTTTCACCCCCTTGGTAATGCCACGAGTCACAGTGTGATGCCTGAGAAAGTGGAAATGAGACTATGATTTCAGACTTCATAAACATGCACACACTGTTGTCAAACCTTGACTGAGACCATGTGATTCATGATCTTGGTCATGACCTGAACCCACCCCAGTTACAATGTGAAACCACACCCAAACTCATATCCACACTCACACCTCTGTGATCCTCAGTTATCAAAACACACAAACAGCAGATATTTTATGACGGACTCAACAACACAATAGTAAAATATGCAGATGCTGGGAATCTTTGCACAGTAAAACACTGATAATGGCACGTAAACATCACACTGGATACATCCGAATGCACAACAACAGAAAATGAGACAAAACCACAACAGATGCCATGGGTCAAAACCAAAATTCTTTGTGAAATGATCATCCTGTGAAATAAAGAACAAAGAAAAATAAATGGGGGAAATATATAGCGACGTGTTGCGGCGTATGAGCAGGCTGGGGCGTGGAGTTGGTTGGGGATGGGCAAGGTTTTATGACGAGGGTGGGGTACCTGTCAGCCTTCTGAGCCCCAGGAAGCAGCAGAGTATTTAACTCCACCCCCAGGGTGGGGCTGGGGTTCCTATGGACATCAAACACCAATTCATATCAACACCCCAAAAACAGGGTTGCATTCAAGACTGCGAAAATATGCCAAGTTATTACATTATTAAAATGTTTTTTAAAAACATGCATCAATTATTATTAGTCAGGATATAACTAACGAGTGTGACTGTGGACAGTATTAGACAAACCCTGCTTAAATAATTTGCTTTAAAAATGTACCAACTCGCACAGTACCAATGTGGATTGCTAGCTAGCATGCTAACTACCAGACTTATTAGCATGCTTGCCAACGAGCTAGCAAAATGCCTCTTTCACTGCATAGTCGGTAGCTTTCCAATGTTCAAGCTAGCTACTATTTACTTTCTTATCACTCTTGAAATATTACATATAGATAAATATTTAGCAATATGAGGTATTAAAGGACAAAAATAAGCAGTAAAAATAATATAAAACAAGTGGTGGGTGATTGTATTAATCTGCATTACAGCCAAGTTAGCATACAAAAAAAGGTGGCTTACTAGTGAGCTAGCATATTAATAAGTAAGCAGGCTACAGAGTTAGCAAAATGATCAAGTTAATTAACTGTTGTGTAGAGATGGTTAGTGAAGTGTGGTTGCAAAAAATATAGCCTTTTAAAATGCTGCAATCTGAATACAAATAAAAATAAATGCTTAAATTTTTTTTTAGAGGTTTACATTAGCATATAAACACAGACCTACCCTGAAGGAGTTGGTTTTAGCAAAACATACACAAAACAAGCTAGTTAACAGTACAGCTAGCTAGCTAACGATGTACTGCTAGCACATATAGTTGTAAATTAAATATAAAAAAATATATATATCATGACACTTAAAAGAAAAAACCCACAAGATAAACACATTCACAAAGTATATGGCTGCAGTAACTCTACAGTATATTACCTCGATAACTAACACTGTTACTGGGACCCATTTCTCCTGCAGACTGTTTGACATTTAATAAACAGCTTTCTTTAAAAAACATCAGTGCCTTCTGGGTAATTAGTGCTTTTGAAGTCACAAAGTAAAGCAATTTCCTCTAAGACATCTATGAGAAACTGCATATTTCTTATGCAGTTTCTTAAATTTCCTATTTCGACTGAATGGTGGCGTGTCACATCGTTTTGTGTCTTGAATGCATCCCATGTGAAAGGTCAGAGGTCATTTGAAGCAAAATCAGCCAGACACAGATATGCATATTAGAGAAGCCAGATAGCTAAGGTCGGGTAAGGAAAGAGAGGGCGTGGGGTGGCGGATTGGGGGAATCTTATTATTCCTTCCATTAGAAAAAATATTGGCACCCCATCAGCTATAATTAGATAGAAAGTAGAGACATGACTTACCTTTCAACTTACCTTTAAAAAAAAAAAAAAAACTCAAGCAAAATATCTTATAACTATACTATTTTATCATTAAATGTTGGCTCAATCCACAAATATTTTAATTAGTACAATGATTTTTGGTCTAAAGAAGATATTGATGTGTTTACTTTAAAAAATAAAATGAAAAAAGGCAGCAAAGAACAAGGGTTGTTGACCTTGCATATATTATTCATAAGGGGTGCCAATAATTCAGGATCCAACTTCAGGGAGATTTCACACAAAAGAAAATAAAACATCCAAGTTTACAATACATTTTTTTAAATTAAATAATCACTTGTCATTTTTTGGCAACTGTTATTACAATTGAAGATACAGAACGTACTTAATTAGCATCCCTTGATTGGGCAATAACTCCAGTTGCACCCGCCCCCCTTCTGTCGTACGGAGGTATGCGAACTCTTCCAACATGTCAATGTCTGAGGTGGTGGTCAAGGAAATTTAGTGAGTTCTAGCAGGTATTAGCGATGTAGCTTTTTTTCAAGATGAGACTTCTTATGGTCAATTATATAGGATCAACGTGAGCGTTGAGGAAGCCTGAGTTGAGAAAATCAACACAATGTAAACTCTGTGTTACTGGACTGCTTGTAGTTACGATCTAAAATGGGTTACCAACATAATACATGCATTTTTTTAGGGGAAAAGTACAATAAAGTAATTGTTCATTGATAAAAATAATAGTAATTATAAAAGGATTTTTGGATTTTGAATGAAGGATACTGGTGACGTAGTTGAAGAAGTTCTCATATTGAAAACTTCCCTGGTCACAGATTTTGTCCACCGCCTTCAGGAAGAGCGTCTTTCCATGGGGCCAATCATGCTGCAGAAGGACGATCACATGACCCAAAGACAGGTCGTCTCTGTTGCTCTCCGAGAACGCTCGCAACTAAAAAGAGACAGTTGAAGCAAAATGATTCACTGTTTATTTTAATATCACTTCTAATCTAATAATCAAGTGGGATGATGATGATGAAGATGATGTAGGTGTTGAGTGAATATGACCATGTGGGGGGTGTTTACTTTGAAGCAGGCCAGCATCAGCTGAAGACAGAAGGGCAGAATGTCTTTGCTAGTGCAGGGAATTAGTCTCAGATCATTCCCTACAAACAGAAAACAGAAATTCAAAACCACATCCTATTTATTTAATACCGCCTACTTTGATATTCGCACTTTATATCCAATCACACAGTGGAGGATACACTAAATATGATTATAAATCTCAGTCAGGAGGCTCTACCGACATTGGGACATTGATAGAGTCACATAGTAGGTAACTAGTAAAAGTTGAAAACCTGAGAATTGAACACAACACTGAACAGTGGTGAACGATATAAATGAAAAACAAATATTATTATTAATTATTTTAAAAATATAAATTGCACCAGTTATATTTATCCATCAGTACAACAGCATTCCACAAGAATACTATTAGATATTTTTTTCAACGCTCTCCTCACACCGGCCAAAGACATACACCTTAGGTTAATTGCCAGTTTCAAACGGCCCCTAGGTGTGAGTGTAGGGGTGAATGGTTCTTCTTCTTCTTCATTGTTGTCGTCTTGCCGTGCTGGATGTAAGCTGAGCCTTGGAAGAACGCAATCAGTCAGGCTATTCAGAGCCAACGTTCAGTTTGTCGATGGTGGCCCAAAACGGCGGGCTCCGTGTTAGAGGACCTTCTTCCTGAAGCGACGTCTACACAGGAAGTGATGAGAGACAATCGATTTGAGCGACATGTGAACAAGCAAGCTCTGGTTGCCTAGGTAACCCTTTCACATGTTTTTTGGAACTCAGTGTTTGGGGGCATCGGTCAATCAATGGTATCATTAAGCTCTGATTGGTTATCGACTGAAACGTGTCGCTTGAAGGTTCAGCTCAGCTGACCTCCATACCTGCCCACTTCACATCGGTTGAAAAAAATTTCACCTCTCATCGCTCATCTCGCTAGATTCACGCTGACTTTGCAAGGTCACTTCTTAAGCGTTTATTCTCATTCTAAGCTCAAGAAAACATCACTGCTTGTAATTACAGCTGATTATAGACTAAAGAAAATAAGTATAAGTATGATTTATATTCGTTTCTGCTAATAGAGCACCCTGAAATTTACATAGCGTACCTTTAATCCTTTTTTTTTTTTTTTTACAGAGTGCACCTTTAGTGATTTTTTTACATAGTGCCGCACCTTTCTTCACTTTATTCCTTCCTCGGTTATGCTCCTCGTTGGGCTTTGGAGCCTCTTGGTTTTGAGGTACCAGACCACTTACAACCTCTAAGAGCTTCTCGCAGGCCAGCTGGGGATATAACACACACACACACACACCCCACAAAGACATATCAATCAAAGCAGGAAAGTCTTCATCTCACATACTAATACATTGTGTCAGTATGTGTGCATTCATAAGATGTTTGCTGCATGTGTGTATGTATGTGTGTATGTGTGTGTGTGTGTTACCCGGTGCTCCCCGAGTGCGTAGTGACAAGATGCTTGCTGTATTAAAGCTCTGTGTGTCTCCAGGCTGGAGGCTGACGTGTGTGTGTTCTGGCTCTGCTGGGGCTGAAGAGACGACAGCTGCATTAAACTGGACAGAGCTTTCCTGTATTGACCCTGAAACACACACACACACACACACACACACACACACACAAATATATATATTATAATAATTAATAAAATAAATTACATAACTAAAAAAAAAATTATATTTCTATGGTCGCCCTGTGATGGCCTGGTGAGCTGTTCAGGGTGTACTCTGCCCTCGCCCAGAGTCGGCTGAGGTGGGCGCCAGCCACGCCATGACCCTAATTAGGATTAAGCGGTTCAGAAAATGAATTTTCTATATTATTTATTATTATAAATAATGAGAGTACTTGAATAAAAACGCGGCTTGACCACGCCAACCATCTTCCCATCTATTATAGATGATGGTTCCAGAGGCCAGGCCAAATTCCCAATGGGGTCCCTTTCTCTCCATGTGTGCACTCGACAGCTCAGCTTGGTCACCAGTCTAAAATTTTGCCGTTTATAGTTGAGACGAGGAGTCACGATTCAGAAGCTCCACCCACCACATTCACAAAAACACACGGCCAGGAGAATGTCACTTACAATGACACCCTCCAGCCAATCAGCAACGGAGTGCTTGTATGGAACGATATGTAAATAATTCCGTGGCATTTTAACCTAATCATTCTCATGAGAAGAACCTCGTACCTGATACACGATCATATCGGTGAGAAATATCCGGAACCAAAGCCAGCTTTCAGTCTTCCACGCTGCACAGAGCTTAGTGAACTCTACAAGAAACCAATAACACGTCCTCACAACACTTTCCTTATAACACATAAAAGCATGAATGCATACGATTGTACACACACACACACACACACACACACACACACACACACACACACACACACACACACAACCTATTTCCAGGGTTTCGTGTGAGTGTAAGAGGTCCCAGCTCTCCCTTGCCGTCCTGAAATGCTCCAGCGTCTCGCCCCAAGCCGGCATTTCAGCCTTATTCACCAAAATGTGTCTCCCTCGTCCCTTACCGAGCGCGTCCTCGTCATCAGAACTCTAAACACACACACACACACACACACAATGAGGGTGATAAAACAACAAGTGAGAGTATATTTGGTGTAATTTAGTAGTGAGAGCACGTTATTTTTTTTTCACGTTTTGCATCGTTCTCTCTCACCATGGTTTTCTCACGCCCGTCTGCAAGTTTGCGTTTTTTGTGCGCGTGTTTTCCGCTCGGCCTCTCGGGCACCACATCGTTAAACACGCTCGAAAGATCCTCCACCAGAACCCATGGTGAGGAACCCAGCGAGTTATGACCTAACACACACACACACACACACAAAATCAACTGTCCGCTCAACACAAATTATTATACAGATTTTAATGAATATATTAGACACATACACGTACACACACACACACCTTGAAAGAGAGAAGGCTGCACTGTGGAGATGTAGAAGTGTGCACTGCGGAAGAGTACTAGTGTGGAACAGGTGACGATTTGGGCGCAGCAGCGAGAGAAAGTCTCGCCCTCCAGACCAGGCAAATAGTGGCACAACTCCTTTACCCGCTGTAAAAGCTCCGAGTATGTCCTACACACACACACACACACACACACACTTTCTACTGTAAATTCTACTGTATTTGCCCCGTGGGGAACACATACACCAAATATGGTGATTATCTGTCATTTTCTACCAGACCTATCGCAAGTTATACGAATGGACGGATAGGCGGAACCCATTTCTACAGTCCCGCTCTGCTGACCATCGATGGTAAAAGAGCTACAAAGGATACAGGAACTGACCTATAGGAAAAGTAGCGTTTATACTTCTCTCTCTCACCCACACAGCATTACCTGGTGCCCTTCTCTCCCTGCCACTCACACCTCAGCCCAACCGACGCAACAATCTCCAGCAGCTTCTCCCACGGCTCTGCCACCAAAGACGACTTTTCTGACAAGCCGTCAATCACTCCCCGCTGGCCCCGTCCCTTTCCTGGAGACTTAAGCCCTCCACCATCCTGAGGTCCTAATAAATGAAGGGGGGGGGGGAGAAAAACTCGAATTGTTAAATAAAATCAATGAAAAACAAAGAGATTGCTTCCAATGTCGACGTGATCCGGTTCTCCGTGTCATTATATGAGTATTCAATTTTTCATAATAAGCGACAGGGCAAATGTAAGAGGTTTATCGCTCCACTCAAAGGCGTGTTCGGCTAGAGCTTTCCTGATGATGTCATCATGCCTCGCGTCAGCGAGATATTCAGGAAAACAAGGCTGAATGTTACACTATAAGCATGGAGCTTTTACTAACCCGGTAACTGTGGATCAGCGCAGGGCCCTCGTGTCACGTAGCTGATATAAAACTCGGCCGCTTTGTGCATGTACTTGTGCAGCAGACTGGCAGGAAGTCGCATCTCCATGTTATTAACGATCAACGGCAGGACATCGCATACTGAGAGAAAGAGAGAGAGAGAGAGAGAGAGAGAGAGAGAGAGAGAGAGATGTATGTAAAGAAATATACAAAAAAAAAATACATCTAAACTCCCGCCTCCATCATAAACCAGATGAAACATATATAACGTACCAAACAGTTTCCTGTAACAGTTGACCGGCGTATCCAGGTCCTGCATGTTCTCCGCCTCCAGCAGCGACTCTCCTAAACTCACCTGATATGTGAAGCGAATCAGAAATCAATGTTCTGATTTGTTATCCGTGTCACAGTCTCAGGAAAAGAAACATAAACCGAACTTACGAAGTGATACCATGTGATACTGGAATATTTTTAGTGGTTTAGAGTCGAGCTCTTTTTCAATGAAACCGGACCTCAAATAAGCAATTTTAAATTACATTAGAAAGGAAATTATTTACATGTACAAATTTTTATTTTATAGAGGAGAAATGTAGAATTTTTAAGGGTGAAAATTATAAATTTTACTTTTTTTTTAACATGAATTGTTAAAATGGAATTAATTTGATGGATGTATTTCTTAAAATAAAATAAAATATAAAGATTTATGGTCAGAAATCATAAAATTTAGAATTAATAAAATTAAATTGAAAATTTTTGAGAGCTAAAGTTATTGTACTGATTAATGTACTTCTTTAAATTTTGCAAAATGAAATTATACATTTATATTAACTTTATGAGCTGAAATTGTTATTTTTATTTTAAGAAGGTGAAAATGTAAAATTACTGGTATATACATTTTGTTTTTATATAAAATTATTAAGTTATTATACATACAATTATTAGATAATTTATATAAATTAAGATTATTATTTCAGTTGTTTTTAACTAGAAAAAGTGTTTTATGTTATACATCTTTTTATAGAGTATGTTATTTACTAATTATATAATAAAATATGATAGAAATCTCTTTAAGAAAATAGTGAATTTGAAATCAAAATAAAATAAAAGCAGGTTCTGGAGTCTCGAAGTCGGCTGAACAACTTTACTTCACATCCAACAAATATCCATCCTATAATAATTAATATAATATTTTCTACTAGGGTCACGGTAATGCTGGAGCCCTGAACAGCTCGCCAGTCCATTACAGGTCCAAAACACACACATTTACCATTACACTCACACTTAGGGGCAATTTGGAACAGCCGATTAGCCTAATGTGTCTTTGCACTGTGGGAGGAAACCCATTCAAACACAGAAAGAACATGCAAACTCACCGAGTCCGGCACTCAGACCCAGGACCTTCATGCTGGTAGGTGGACATGCTAACCGCAGCACTACTGCATCCAATACAAAGCATGTTTTCATTAAAATCATGTACGAGCCCGAGTGGTTGCTTACCCCGTGCTGTACCACAGACTCTGGGAATCTTTTCAGCAGCAGCAGGTGCATCTCTGCTTTCTCCAGAGTGTTAAAACACTGTTCCGTGGCTTTGAGAAGCATCTGACACTGCACAGGGCCTGGTAGAGTCTCAAACACACCTAAACACAAACACACACAGTGAAAAATCTACCCTCGAACACCATCACAGTCTCAACAGGGGCTGACCATCGCATCATTATAACGCCCACCTCTGAGGAACTGTGCATGCTTGTCCTGGCTGTCGTCCCTCAACGCCGCTGTGATGACCGCGATCTCACGCCACACCACTGGCTGCTCCGGGAAATTAATAAATCTGTTCAACACAAACCAAACACAGAGTTGCTCAGGAGTACAACATGTGTCCTTTTTAACTGGGTCAAGCGTCAATACATAAAGCTCCGCCCTTCAGAGGCTTCCTACACTCACATGTCATAGAGCAGTCTGCCGGCTGATGACGTCTTCTCCGCGTTGCGCTCAATCATATACATCTCATACTGCGAATGACGTAAAGAAAGAAAATGCTCAAGGCTTTTTTTTTATAGCAAACTGTAGCAACACAACTAGGGTTTCTCTTCTGAACAAAATAATTCAGACATCGTGACCAGAATACAGATGCTTATTCTGTCCCATCCAGCCAATCAGCTCTCTTGTTGAAAATCTTATTTTAAAGGCTTATATCTATTCATGTTAATTCATATGTAGTATAATGAACTTCTACAGAGATGTTTTATTTGTATTTGTAGGCAAAATATTCCTAAATTGTTTATTCTTGATTATTTTTCCATAACAGCACATCTGGAAGAGTTTTTCCCAGAGTTCCACAGAGTTTTATATATCTTTACCCCGGAGGTATCCAGTGTCAAACTCTTTGTCACATCGTTGTTGGTGTTGTTGTGGTAAAAGACCTCCTCCTCCGTTATTACTGCTCAGAATCACATGAACCTTGGCAGACTCGGTCTTGTGGTTCATAGGTAGAACTCCATAGTGGCCCATGTTGGATTTTCGAGCCAGAAACAGAATTATGATGTCATAACTGAAAAAATGTACGGTCCATCTACTTCATGATGCGCGGACAGAATCGAACAAAATTTGGCAACATTATGCTCCACAACAATGCCAAGAATTCTGAAAAATGAGGTCCATTTTGTAAAACTTTTTGACTCAGATTTAAAATCATGACATCACCGTCACGAAATTTCAAAGTCCTACTTCTCTGTTAATACTCACCGGAATCCCCTGAAACTTGGCAGGCTTATACTAGATGGCTTGAACAACAATTCTCTCAGGCTGGATTTTTTATTTTCAGACTATAAAAGGAACTGTTGGCATTACCAGCTATGTACCCGGATCCGAATACATCAAAGATATACCTCTGGCGATTACCTCAACTGAGCTTGTTTTCATTTATGAAGGAACAACCCCTAGTACATTACATCTGTTTAAAGTTAGTGGAACATACTTGAAACACAATCCTGTTATCATTCACATTATAGCAGCTTTAAACAGTTCTTTCCTTTCTACAAAAATGTCAGAATTTCCCATTGAGAGAAAACAAGTGCTAACACTGGATACTCCGTCCATCCTTCGAAATGTGTCACAATATCAAATACGATCCATTTTTCTATCTCTACTTTGCAATCACCTATAGTCACAAGCTTTGGGTAGTAACCGAAAGAACGAGATCGCGAATACAAGCGGCTGAAATGAGTTTCCTTCGCAGGGTGGCAGGTCTCTCCCTTAGAGA
>JAOUQZ010000024.1:8819267-8835261 GCA_028564935.1 Neosilurus hyrtlii
AGTGATGGTGATGAAGATGATAGTGATGTTAGTGATGAATATGATGATAGTAATGTTGGTGATGAAGATGATAGTGATGGTGGTGATGAAGATAAAGATAGTAATGTTGGTGATGAAGATGATGATAGTGATGTTGATGAAGATGATAGTAGTGATGAAGATGATGATAGTGATGGTGGTGATGAAGATGATGATAGTGATGGTGATGATGAAGATCGTGGTGTTGATAATTTTGATGATGATGAATTTGTATTGGATATTTTTTATCCTGATAGTGAAAATTATATAAATAAATGAATGAAATGAATAAAATTATATATATAAACCTAAACCAGTGAAAAGATGCTACACAAAACATGATGTTATTACAGAAAAATAAATAAATAAATAAATAAATAAATTCGAAATATTTTATATATATATATATATAATCATGAATTTTTCTCATAATGATTTCTGGGTTCTAATTAATAGCAAAGAAGCTTCGACAAGCTGGAAATTCAACGGTGTCCCAATATATTCAGGAACCCCCCTCCCCCCCCCCCCCCCCCCCCCAATCACATGATAAGAAGCTCTGAATAATCACTGATGCATACACAAAATATTCCTTATTGTCTTCATCTTTTTTCCCTTTCTCAGTCCATTCTTCAGCTTCATGAGGAACCACCATTGAAAAAACATCTCACTCCCTCCTGGTAGATGACACGCCTCCTCTGTTTCTCCTTAAATTCCTCCACTTGGCCTCCTGAGCTCATTAGTAACTTAACCTCAACTGGAATAAGTGTGTACATGTCAAATTAAGCTGTGTGTGTCTGAGTTTATGCTGAAATGAAGGTTCTACTGTTCCTCCTGTTGCTCGTCAACTGTTTTCCAGATTCACATGCTGTGGAAAAGACACAGGAGTTCTTCATCGCTGCAGTGGAGACGAGCTGGGACTATCTGAATACCGGTGGTCAGGGGCCAGCTGTGGATCAAAGGTACACACACACACACACACACACACACACACACACACACACACACACACACACACCCCTAATACAGCATTTTATCCCTGTTGAAATCTTGATTCTGATTGGTCAGAAGTGTTAATCAATTTTCAGAGTATTCCAGACATTCCACATTAACAGACTGAAGCCTCTACATCATGGCTCATGTGGAAAAAAACAACTTTAGGTGGACAATAATCTGTTTTGTGTAGAATCGCATCACTGCCCTGTGTCACTGATTTTATTTTCCTGAAACAGTAGGATCACCTGTGCTTTAATATTTACACAAAACCCACATAATACATTTATTACAGTATTATAGCACACAGCGACTGGATTATATATCTTACTTTGTAATGCAATTTATTTTATCCTATAAAGCATTAGAAGCTTCATGGGACCATCACCAGAACATAAGTCTTAATGCTGCGAGTCTTTGATAAGAAAATGGATAGATAGATGGATGGAGGGATAGGGCATCCTCAGAATTAAAACGACTCCAAAATCATTTACAATCAGGCACAATTTGAGAAAAAATATATTTATAATATTATGTTTATCAAGTTTAATGAATTCATTTAGTAGACTTTTTGAGAAAATTCAACTCAAGTGCAATAAGTCTCGTTTTGAGGTGATGGATCTCATACAAAAACAACAACAACAATAATATTAATGATAATAACAATAATAATAAATATAATAATTATAGTACACGTTATGTAAAGATATTTTAATTAGTATAGTTGGCCTGAACTCCTATCTTGGTGTGATTTATATTTATCTTTATTTTAGGTCGGTACTTTTAATCTGGTGTGTGTTAAGAATTTGGTAAGAGCTGATCTGGGACCGGAGGTGTAGTGGGTAGGGTGCTAGAGTCCCATCCAGGAGGAGCTGAACTCCTAGTTGCTTCATGCTATAGAATGATGAGCCACTAGGGTTGGAAATGTTATTTATTTATTTATTTATTTATTTGAAATCTTGCTTTTTTGTTACAGGGGAATCAGCGTTACGAAATATATCAAAGCCGTTTATTCTGAATTTACAGACTCCACCTTCACAACTCAGAAAACGAAACCTCCCTGGGCAGGTTAGTGCGACCGAATTAATTCTCTTCTTTACCAGAAATCTGCTTCATGTCTTTTAAATTTTCTGAATGAATGAGTGTTTTTAGTAGAAGCCCTGAGATCACACTGTAACACAACATGGCAAAGCTTCTGAATAAGTTTCCTTAAAAACAAAAGTCCAGCAAAAGTTGATTTCTTTAAGTAAAATAATTATATATCTGCAGCAGCATCATAATTATCACCATCAGCCTGTCTAAGGAGTCGAGTTCTTAAAAAGATTGTTCAAATTATACTGTAACAGAAGCACCAGGATAATGAAATCTGTCAGTGGTACTTACTAGTTTGTGAATTGTTTGCCATCCCGTTTTATTATTATAATAGTTTTGAATCCCTGAATTTGGCTACATGGGTAAAAATAATTTCATTTCTAAAAGTGTTTATTTTGGACTGCAGGAATTCAGGGTCCTACGATCAGAGCCGAGGTGAACGATCGAGTGGTGGTCCACTTTAAGAACTTTGCCACGTACCCTTTCAGCATTTCCCCGATCGGCATCCCCTACTGGAAACAATCTGAAGGTGAACTTCTCTTTTTTCATCGACGTGTCTAAACTGGACCATAAGACAGACATGAATCATTCTATCTTTGGTCCAGTTTCTCTCCTGAACATGAAAAAGACTTGGTCTCAGATTCTCAGGTCATTCTGACCCTGGGAAAGTAGGATAAGGTGGTTTTTAGGTGATGTAGTGGCTGTGCAATTTCCGTTATCTCTAGTTTCCCCTCACAAATCTGGATCGGAGGAAGCACTGAGCAATGGAAAGACGATTGTAGCTGGGTCACTACTGTGATGAGTGCTCTCAGGGTCACCCGGGTTTCTCGGGTCTCACCCGGGTTTGTATGGGGAATAAAACTTATTGAAACAGATTGTTCTTGTTAAAGTGTGTTTTTATTTATCAGATAAAGATCTTTCATTATTGGTTTGGTGCCATTCACTGTGAGGAGTCTCGAGGGTCAGTATTTTGTAACAGCCAGAGGGAAAATATAAGTTTGCAGTTTCTCAGTAATATGACAAGTTAATTAATTAATTAATTAATTGTTTGCTTGGTTGATTGGTTAATTGACAGAGTGAATATTTGACTGATTGGTTGGTGAATTGGCAGTTATTGATTGATTGATTCATTGATTGGTTGGTTGATTGGTTATTTGACAGAATGATTAATTGATTGATTGGTTGTTTGGTTGATTGACTAACAAAGTTATTGATTGGTTGGTTGACTGATGAATTAATTGACCAGTTGGTTGATTGGTTGATTGACTGCAAAATGATTGATTGATAGTAATTGTGAAGTGATTGGTTGATTAATTCATTTATTAATTGATTGATTGATTGATTATTTGATTGAGTGAGTGATTGATTAGTTTGTTATTTGATTAATTAATTGACTTTTTATTGATTGATTATTTGATTGAGTGAGTGATTGATTAGTTTGTTATTTGATTAATTAATTGACTTTTTATTGAATGAGTGATTGACTATTTGACTGTTTGATTTGTTGAGTCACTGTTTGATTGAGTGAATGATTGATTATTTGACTGTTTGATTAATTAATTGATTGACTCTTTGGTCTAAGTGAGTGGACACTTGTAAAGACACTGTAAAGACATGGTCTTGTTCTGTGGAAGGGGGGAATCACTCCAAAGTGAACAGTTCACATTTTTTCAATGATTCATAAATTTGGTAATTTTGGGAGATCTTTTGATGCAATACTGGTATTTCTGTACATAGTGAGAGCAGACACTTCCTACCATCAAGAAGGCTATTGATTATTTATCCTGTAATATGACCAGAGGATTAACCCTGGAGACGATTTCATGCTCTGATAGATATTTGTGAGAAATGATGGAAACACCAGAGAGATTTCAAAAGGTTTACAATGTTGTTGTGTTAAATCTAGAGCTTCCTCAATTCCATTCCTCAATTCTAGAGTTCACTGTGTTTTTACAAGAGAACCTTAACCCCTGGTGTTCTGTATTTTGTCCAGGTGCTAGTTACGAGGACTTGACATCTGTCCAGGAGCAAGAGGACGACGTGGTGCAGCCTGGTGGATATTATAAATACATCTGGCACATTCATCCTAACAGTGGACCCACCATCACAGACCCAGAGTGCCTGACCTACTCCTACTCATCACAGGTGGACGTTGTGCGAGACTTCAATTCTGGACTCATCGGTGCTTTCCTTATCTGCAAGCCAGGTGTGATACAAAAGAAGCTACTAAACAGTCTAGTTCAAGTTTAACTCTATCTAACCCGAGACGAAATCATTATAACTCATGACCTTTGACCCATATCCAGGTGCACGAACGGAAAACCGTCAAACGGAGGTACCTGAGTATGTGCTGCTGTTTGCTGTGTTTGATGAAAGTAAGAGTTGGTACAGAGATGTGGGCAGAGCAGTTAAACACAGAAAACCATCTAATCACCAGCAGTTTCATACCATCAACGGATACGTCAATTCCACGCTGACAGGTCTGGTCAAGGATGTCTTATACAGTCAACTAGTTTCACACAACATGAATAGAACTGTACGCCCAACATATATTTGCATATCCAAGATATTTTTAAATGATTTAACACATACAGCAGAAGAACACATGCACATTAGACTAATTGGTTGTTCCAAATTATGTGTGTTGGGTGTGATGGGCCTGCAATGGAATAGCGAGTTTAGAAAATGAGTGAGTGAGAGGTGAGACTGAAGGAAAGATGGATGGATGGATGAAAATGATGAATACAACAATAGTCTGAAAACCAAAGCTGGTATGCTGATAAACACTTTCCTTAAAAATAATAAATAGTTTTGGTGAAGGGATTAACATACTGTGCTGATGTGTGGATGGACGGAAAGATGGACTGACAGATCTAAGGCCATTTCCCCCCCCATCACTTCTTCTATTGCTCAAGTAACTCAAGAAGCTTTACAGCCATCATCTTCATTGCCATCCTTTTTCTTTTCAGGGCTGAAGTTAT
The DNA here is from genome assembly GCA_028564935.1 of Neosilurus hyrtlii. Lineage (NCBI taxonomy): Eukaryota > Metazoa > Chordata > Actinopteri > Siluriformes > Plotosidae > Neosilurus > Neosilurus hyrtlii. The sequence goes on from JAOUQZ010000024.1 coordinate 8,824,349, forward strand.
GCAAGAACAGTCCAGAAGTTTCCTGGCACCTTATTGGTCTGGGCTCCACTCCAGATATTCACACCATTCAGTTCCAAGACCACACCTTAAAAGTCATGGACCACAGACGGGTTATTGTGGAGATCACCCCTATGACCTTCAGCACCGCCCTGCTCCATCCATATACAGTAGGGAAGTTTCTGATTTCCTGTGGGATCCATTCACATCAGCGAGGTCAGTGAACACTCAAAGTCTCCTTGAAGTCAAGACGTATCAGATTATACTACTGTTTATAGAGAACGCATGTGATGTAGATGTAACACATGTTAACATTGGATGAGTTTCATGTCTTTGGGAGATACAAACTAGTCTGAAGTTGGAAAACAATGACATTTTTTTTAAATGTTCTGCTTACACTTGTTTCTCGTGTCCCCCCCCCCCTTCCCCCCCAGCTGGTATGAGTGCCTTCTTCACTGTGGAAAACTGCCCTGAATCCAATGAACTGCCTGTAGAGCTGACGCCCCAGGAAAGAGAACAAGGGGATGAAGACTACCCATTGGATAATCTTTTTTCTGTTGTGTACCAACCTGGCAGACCCCCATCAGTCCTGAGGTCCTATGGGAGTCGATCCAAAGTCTGGGTTCATTACATCAGTGCCGAAGAGGTCATGTGGGACTACAGCCCTCAGGGTGACCGGTACGATCACTGAGAAATCAAACACACATTTTTTTAGGGGTTTATCAGAAGCGAGAGTCCAAAGTCATTTGTGCTACTCGATATTTGTGCTGTACGAATAATTTTCACAAGGAAACTGTTTAGACTGCATCTACAGGTGCACAAAAATTTTAAAAATCATTTCCGTCCATGGCCGACACAGTGGCATAGTGGATATCACTTCACCCCGACAGCATGAAGGTCCTGGGTTTGAGCCCCATGCCCAGCGATTCTGTGTGATTCTTTGTGAGGTAACCATGCTTGTGTGGGTTTCCTCAGGGTACTCCGGTTTCTCCTGACAGTCCAAATATATGCGCATTGGGCTAATTGGATATTTTCGATTGCCCCCAGGAGTGAGTGTGAATAATTGTGTTCATGATGGCTCAGTGATAGTCTGGAGAGATGTTCCAGGGGGACCCAAAGCCGGCTCAGACGGACAGCCCCACCTTAAACCTTATAAATGATAAAATGGTGCAGAAAATGAAATGAGATTTCCGTCCATATGAAAACTATTTGGAAACAATCACGTGAGCATGCCAGGCTGGTGGTAGCGTGCCATAAACTGTTCTGTCAAGAAAACCACAACACGTGGATACATATTTGTGGACTGCTCAGGTTTCATGCTGTGACATGATAAGTTTTCCACTACATTTGCTACAGACAGGATGATAAAAGTAGTCCACGTCTGGAAAAAACTTGGATGACTGTAATCTGCTTAGTTTATATTTATCTGAGTAACTTGGATTAGATGTGATACAAATTTGCTTAGTCTGAATGAGTCTGAGTAAGTACCCTGGCCATGTCCCAATAACATGATTGAGAGTCAGAGAAAATTAGTCTGAGTAATTTGGAGGAGTTAAAAAAGGTAACTTTGATGTATCTGTGTTACCCAGACAGGTATGCGTAATTTAAACAAGTCTGAGCTGAAGTCGGAGGGTTTGTTTGTTTAGGATTAATTTGTTCATTTTATTGCAGGAATTCAAGGTTGGAACCTACATTTGAACAAACACAGCGTTTGGGTCAAGTCTATAAAAAGGTGGCTTATGTTGAGTACACAGACAGCACATTCACAAAGAGGAAGAGCAAAAGCAACTCTCTGATTGGCCCAGAGCTTAGAGGAGAAGTAAATGACCAGTTTCGGGTAAATGAATCCATATCATTTTAATCATTAAAGCTGGGGTTGGATTTTTCACTGTTTACACAAACTGTTATATTGGATGGAATGGCCTTTACACCCCGACAGCAATCAATAGGTTATGAGATATGGAAACATTTGTCATCTTTGGCTGTAATACATGAAAATGCTACCCAATCACTGCCTCTTGGTCTACTGGGAAATATCCAGTTGAATAATCCAATGTCTCAGTGCTCGTGCATGAATCAGCAGTCAAAGCGGAGCTCATGCATGATTATGTGGGGTGTTGGGGGTGCCCATGGGAGGACCTTGGAGGCCAGGGAAGGGTTTAGCCAGAGCTCTGAAAGAGGCTACATATAAATTTTTCTAGCTTTCCAGATTACCAACCCCAGCTTTAATATGCTGCTCTGAAATCTAATGTGCAATGTATTCATCCTTCGTCTTACAACACTTCTTTCAGATTATTTTTAAAAATATGGCGAGTCGACCTTACAACATCTTCCCTAATGGACTTGCCGATGTTCAACCGATGAAGCAAACAGGTAAGAGCTAATCCATTCTGAAAAGTAAAGTCACAAACTGCTGCTACTGGCAACAGCTGTCCTTCCTCTTAAAAATAGGAAACACATATGTTCAAAAGCTCATCCCAAAGGTGTTCGGTGGAGTTGAGGTCAAGACTCAGGGCTCTTTAAAACTCAGGGCATTCAAAGTTTTCTGGTCCATCCTTGTCATCCCCTGTGTTCAGGGGAATTGTCCTGCTGGAAGAGGGTTTGTGGGCTTTTAGTGCCAGTGAAGACAATTTGCACAGTTTGTGAAAGGTCTACATTTGGACGTGATCGCCAGATATCCACAAATTTTTTAAATAAACTTCATTACGATTTTACCTTGCTAGAGTAACTGCTGTACAATAAGCAGTAAAAGAGTTAAAACACAGCCAAAAAATTGCAGAAACTGTCATGTAACAGGATTAGCTTCTCCCATGACCTCGTAAAGCTTCCTGACCTGCAGCCTAATTATTTCTCCCCAGAGTATTTAATAGAACTAATGAGCTAAAAGCTCATGTTTTCCCAGGTCTGTACTTGCTAAGAAAATTTCATAGTTATTAAAGAATCTCATCTTACTTAGAAAGCAGGGCTGGGACTGATGTTTTTGGAGTTGTTCGGACATTTCATTCCACCTTGTTAAAACCTTGTATTTAAAAAGACATGACTTAAGAAACTTATTGCACAAATGACTTTGAAACACTAATGACAAAACGACTGACTCCATGCATTTTATTCACTGTTGCGGCATATAGGGAGACATGTAGACCTACGGTCCCTGGCTGTCCCACCAGGTCAGATCATGGTATATCTGTGGAAAGTGACAGCAGAGGACGCTCCCACCAGAGCTGACCCCCGCTGTCTGACCCGGCTATATCAGAGCACTCTGAATCCTGAGCAAGACATTGCATCTGGCCTTGTAGGGCCTCTTATCATCTGCAAATCAGAGAGCTTGGACAGGCGAGGGAACGTGGTGAGTGTTCACTCAGTGAGATAAAGAATTCAATAGGAAATATTGGTTTTGATACTGTAGGCTGTTGGTAATTTTCTGTTGGAAGCAGTGGAGTCAAAACTCAGCTTGATAGTTGCATGGAGGGATGAATAGGTGGATCTGATGAACAGCTTTTCAGATGGTTGTATTTGCTGGATTTTGAGAAGGGCAAGGAGTCTTTGGGTGGTTGGTGATGGATGGATAGATGAATGGATGAATGAAGGGCTTGCCAGATGTTTGCATTTGGTTTCATGATGGATGGATGGATGGATAAATGAAGGGCTTTCCAGATGTTTGCATTTGGTTTCATGGTGGATGGATGGATGGGTGGGTGGGTGGATGAATGAAGGGCTTGTCAGATGTTTGCCTTTGATTAAGTGATGGATGGATGGGTGGATGGATGGACGGATGGGTGGGTGGATGAATGAAGGGCTTGTCAGATGTTTGCCTTTGATTAAGTGATGGATGGATGGATGGATGAATGAGGGGCCTTTCAGATGTTTGCATTTGGTGGATGGATGGATGGATAGATGGACAGATGGATGGAGTGAAGGGCTTACTACAGTGGGTTGTATTTGGTGGATGGATGCAAAGATGGATGGATTTGTGTATAAGTTTATGGAATTAATTATCAGACAAGGTGGAGGTTTTGTATGTGCATCAGATAATGGAAGGCTGGCCGGGTTTTGGTAACAGTTTGATAGATGGTTGAATGGATATAAAAATATATATACATGGATAAATGGACAGATGTTTTTTGTAAATAGATCAATGGGTGAACTAGAAAGATGGATGGATAGATGGATGAATGGATAAATGGTTGGTTGGACTTGGGAACATGGCCAACATGTGTGTTTTGTTGTTCATTAGTTATCTTCAGACAGAGAAAAACACCTCGTGTTCTCTATCTTTGATGAAAACAAAAGCTGGTATGCTGATGACAATATCAAGAAGTTTAGTGAAGAACATCCCAACATTGATCGCAATGATCCCCATTTCTACAATGCTAATGTCATGCACAGTAAGTATCATGTTTAGCTTGCTAATGTTGTGTAGCAACAACCAGAACGACTCAATGATTCGTGAAAAAGCTCACTGATCTCCCGTTGTATCCTTTTTTCTTGTAGCTGTAAATGGTTTCATGAACAACAGACTGCAATTTAAGATGTGTGTTGGCGAAGTTACGCTCTGGCATGTGGCCAGCGTTGGTATGCAGAGTGATTTCCTGTCAGTCTATTTTACGGGTAACCCATTTGAAAGGGACAGGACCTATGGCACCGTCCTTACACTTTTCCCAATGACTGGTGACACTGTCATCACTGAGATGGAGACTGAAGGTAAGGCTCAAAAGCTTTCAGGTTTCCTTTAACTGTAATACGATGTCAGTCTTATGATGACTGGATTTCCTAAAGAGTATGTGATATTGTCCTTATCTCAGTATCTGTGATATATCCTTGTTGGCTTATCAATCCCTACATCTTACTATTTTTTTGTCCAGGTGAGTGGGAGATTGGTGCCTTCGATCCCACTCTGAAAGCCCAGGGGATGAACGTACGGTACTCAGTGTTTAACTGTGAACAAGACCTCCCCCTGGTAGACACTAATGATTATGACGATGAGCCCATCCCAATGCCACGAGGCTTCATGAAGACGAACCGGACTATAGCTATCCAGGTTTGCCAGAAAGTGTCGAGCAATACAAATGAATCCCATGAGCAAAGTACCACCCAGACATCCGCTGATGGATCAGAGGAGGACATCATGTTATGCAAGACAAAACTTGTTCCAGTGGATGAAGCCGAGGACCTGGATGTTTTTACCCAGGGAGGAATTCCGCAGGACATTCTGGATCAGCTCACCATGGAGATGGATTCATCAACTCGACAGAAGAGGCTTGCTTTTGTGGAGAATGCCACAGAGGCAGGGAACAATTCTCCTTCTTCTAGTTCCCCTAGAAGCTTCACAGAACCTACGAGTCATTCGGGGACAACAGTAGATGGTGTTGTTAAGATGGAAGACAATAAAACAGTGGGATACCAGGATGAGCATGAACCTGAACTTGAAAATCTAGAGAACAGTTCATCTGTTGACCTGTTCAAGAAATTCATTCAGAAATTAGGGCCGAATACGAACTCGGATTCGGGTCCAAATGCTAATTTAACAGAGAGGACTCGGCGAGAGGTTTGGGAAAAGAATATCGGTGAATCTACAAAAACAAGTGAAACAATGAGCGACAATGACATTCTGAAAGACTCGGTTGTACAGCTGGACAAACTGGTGGAAAGCCTAGATCCTCTTAAATATACCTACAAAGATGTACAACATCTAGATTTGCGCTCCGAGTATTCCCCATCAAACTTCTCACAGAACCAGACTGACCAAGAGAGCGGTCTGTCCTTGGAGTATGATGATTACGAAGACGAAGAGAACAAAACCGTCCAGGGCTCCCCTAATATCAGTATCCGTTCCAGAGGAACAAAATTTCGTAGCTATTACATCGCAGCAGAAGAAATCATGTGGGATTATGGAATCAACAAACCTTCGCAACTCATCACTGCAAGGTGGAGTATAAATCTAGATATGGGCCAAATTCAGTGGTGCTTGTGTGGGTTTCCTTCGGGTACTCCGGTTTCCTCCCTCACTCCAAAGCCATGCATGTTAGGCTAATTGGCTGTTCCAAATTGTCCCTAGTTTTTCAAACATCGAAGTTCCCTTGCTAACTCCTAGCGAATTTGTTGTACAAACCTGATTCATGTCGAGTATCCTTGTAAATCAAATTTCCATCTATATAAATAATTATGCCTTCTTTAATAACCACATCAATGTTATTTAGGCTATTACGAATTTTAAATAATGTGAGTGTAATTTATCCAAACAGAGAGATGAAGAGAGGAATGAGAAAATACTTCCCAGCCTACAAGAAAGTTGTGTACCGGGCATATCATGACAGACATTTCACGCAACCTGTGGTACATGGCGAGTTAGATGAACACCTTGGGATTATGGGTCCTGTGCTTAAGGTGGAGGTTAATGATGTTCTTACTGTAAGTATGATTCTATTTGTGTTTGAAAATGCTTTTTGATAAAAGGAAATATATAATTTGTTTGCAAATTTTAAACAAGCGGACAAAAGCACTCGGAGAGCGCAAACCCCTGCCATGTCTAGCAATCCTTCATCGGAACCAAAATGTAAAAATGTCAAATTGTTAAAGAATCCTTTCAAAAATTCCTGGATCCAGAACGCGATCCAGATCATCTGCACAACCTAACGAAGTCCAGCTTGTCCAAAGCGCCACCTCTGGTTAAAACTTCCTGAAAATCCACACAAAGTTTTTGCATAATCTTGCTAGCAAACAAACACACAAACCGCAGGTAAAATATAACCTCATTGAAGGAGGTAAAAAGGCTATCTGGTGACTGTATCCTTGCCATCGCTATGGTGTGGACTTGATATATTTTCTTTCTATTATTGTATATGCTCCCAGTGTATTGTCACCAGCAAGAACGCACATCACAAAGTTCCCAGTATAAACATTCCTGGGTGGGGTTTTCCTTGAAATCTCTCACCTTAGCTGTTTTGCTGATTTTTTTTCTCAATATAATGACTGCCGAAAGTCCTGAGTTAGAGAAATTCCCATTTGTCACCTGTTACAGGTAGTTTTTAAGAACAACGCCTCCAGACCGTACTCTCTGCACTTACATGGTGTGTATGACCGAACAATGGCGACCTCGGCACCACACCAGAATGAGGGACCTGGTGACCCAGTGCTTCCTGGGAAAGAGAGAATCTACAACTGGAAGATTACGAAAAGACAAGGGCCGTCATCTGAAGACTTTGACTGCAAAGCTGGAGCATATTACTCTACGGTTAATAAGGTATGTAATATCAGTACCATCATTGTTAAATGATTGTGACATTACATCATCACAAATTTCCAGAATGATTAAGCAGCAAAACTATTTAAAGGGGAAGAGAAACACATACACACCAAATCCAATAAACTCTGTGCTTGCATGGGTTCCTTCCTGGTACTTGAGTTTCCTCCCACAGTCCGAAGGCATGCACGTTAGACTAACTGGCTGTTCAAATTTGCCCCTAGGTCTGAGTGTGAATGGTTGTGTGAGTGTTAGCCCTAGAAAGCTATTCACGTATACCCTGCCTTCACTCAGTTGGCTGAGATAGGCTCCAGCCTCCCCGTGACCCTAGTAGGATTAGGTGGTTCAGTAAATTAATGAGTGAATGTACAGTATGTTTGTTTGTGCATCCCAGGAGAAGGATATCAACTCCGGTCTGATTGGTCCGATGCTGATCTGTCGTCCTGGGACACTGAAGTCAAGCTTCCTTCTGCAACCTGGAGTGCAAGATCTTTTCCTCCTGTTCACCGTTTTTGACGAGAAGAAAAGCTGGTATCTGGATTACAACATCAGGAAGTTCTGTACACCACCATGCCAGGCCAAAATCGATGACCCCTGGTTCGAGACCAGCAACAAATTTGCTGGTACTAATTTCTGGTTACTATATTCTGCATGTTGTGATGTAATGCCTTTGCTTGGTGCATTCTCAAGTAACATTATATTTTCTGCAACCAAATGTAGGACCAAAATATAAAAATATGCAGTAAATTTCCATTTCTAGAATATTAGTAGTAATAATACAAATTACATTTTTATGGCAATTACAGAAGAGTATAAGCATTTCATAAAATGTATTGACTTCGGGACAATAATTTCTGAGCTTCCCTCATTAGTTTCTTTTATCTTTCTGTTTCTCGCTCTGTTGTAGCAATAAATGGCTACGTTGCTGAAACTCTGCCCGGCCTGGTGGTGGCACAGCACAGAATATCACGCTGGCACCTGCTAAACGTGGGCAGTGGTGGAGAGTTTCATGCTGTCCACTTCCATGGAATACCGTTCAGTGTCGGGAAAGATCAGGAACACCGACAGAGCATCTTCAACCTTTATCCGGGTAAACATGCCAGATTTATTTGGAGAAGAAAGGAAAAGCTTCTATAATTTATGGTCATAGAACATTTTTTGTATGGATTAGTTCTGGCATGTCTTGTGAAACATGCACACCACTTAGCTTTGCTCCACTCCATGCTCAGACCGAATGTATCTGTGTCTCCCTGCCTGTCACAATGCCCCGCCCTGACCACTGTGCCCTTAAGCTGTATCTCCAAAATCTCCTATGACAGAGGTTTGATTTTAGGTTCACATGAAAGGTCTTTAGACAGGCTTTTAGAAAAAGTTGCTTTAGAAACCATGGTTGCTATGGAAACATTCTTATTAAAATTACTTCACAACCACTTATGATAGAACCTTGACTTTGATCTTAAAGGTCTTTGGATGGGATCATTTTACAGTTTAATTCTAAAAAACGTAATAAATAAATAATAAAAATTGAGTCCAATTTTTTTTGTTTATTTAAAATACTAAAATGTTCCTGAAATAACAGCCAAGTATGTCAAAGAAAGCAAAGAAAGTAACATATATATTATTATAAAATCCTAATAAAAGTGATCAGATTTCACAAAAAAAATCAACAATTTTAACATTTAAAAAAAAGTTAATAATTTCACAAATCTTTGATAATTTTTTTAGTACTAAATAATAAAAATTTGGTCCTTATGACAATAATTATTATTATAATTAATTTTTATTATAATAAATGTGGGTGTTTTATATTTATGACCTGAAATGAATAATATAATCCTGATCCAAAGGTGATGCTGATGTTCAGTCCTTCTTCCTCTGTCTCTGCAGGAGTGTTCGGAACCATTGAAATGAGACCAGGAGTAGTGGGTACCTGGCTGGTGGAGTGCACCATTGGAGATCACCAACTCTCTGGAATGAGGGCCAAACTTCTCGTCTATAACCCAGGTAAGGTATCTATAATGCATATATAGCATAATTGTTTTTTTCCCCAGACACATGTACAATTAACGATTTAGAGTAATTTTCAGGGAAAAAAGTGCTTTCTGGATATAAACATGGGTGTGACTGTGGTTTTGAACATTTTGTATTGATTATTTCTGGATATACAGCATGAGATGAAAGGATGCTGAATACTGTGATGGCCTGGCGAGCCTCCCCACAACCCTAAATAGGATTAAGCAGTTTAAAAAGCGAATGAATGAATACACGGATGCTGAATGTGCAGTACTGTTAGTCATTAGTCAATATGTGTAAATTACCAGTGGCTGCCTATAAATGACATTTGATCTGCTCTGGTTTTGCAGAGTGTATTCAGCCGTTGGGAATGCGGTCTGGGTGGATAGCTGATGAGCAGCTCACTGACTCTGATCATTATGGTAAATTTTTATATCTTTTATTTGCTGTGAATCCTAAACCATTTTTAATTTGATCACTGGTAAAATTGCCTACATGGTACTGTACATGAGGGAAATATATTTCACAGCTACTGAAATTCTTGCAAAGGTTCCTGATATTTTTCTTTTGTCTGATAGAAAACTGGAGGGCGGAATTAGCCCGCTTGCACTTATCCGGATCAGTTAACGCTTGGATCGGCAAAAGTAATAAATCTTGGATCCAGGTACAATAACCTGTTTGTTCTTGGAGAAACAAGTATTAAAGGATACTTTCCTAATGCCTTGTGTTCTGGTTTGCCAAACCCATTAGCTTGTTTACAACTAATACTTTTCTGTGTGTTAGGTGGATTTGTTACGACCCATGGTGATCCACGGCATCCAGACCCAGGGTGCAAAAACTTCATTTGGACTGAAAGACATGTTTACAGTCACCTTCACCATCAGCTATAGCCTGGACCAGAAAACATGGAAGACGTACAAAGGAAACAGCAGCCAGACTGAATATGTAAGTATTAAAGCCTCAATACCTACCTTAATACTTCCCAACTGATACTAGCGCATACCCTTGTACTTTTGACACAGCAACCTGTAGCACCAGTTGATGGCCTCAAGAACTTCCCTTCGCCTCCTATACCCAGATCCCTACATCTTGCCACAAGACTCAGCAATAAGTTCAGCAAAAAAAACCCACAGCCCCTATTAAGTTTTTATGAACATACCATCCATAACGATTGTACTATGATTAACACAAACTTTCAGCCCAAAACTTTTAGCTTTTTAACTATACGCCTGCACCACTTCTTAGCTTATCTGATATTCATGACCTCAAAGTGTGAAAATCTTTTGAAATCTTAATTCTTTGCCTGAACATGTATCTTAACTATACAACTCTGCCTTCTAGCAGCAAAGCTTCCAGCCCACAAGAGCACACCTGCTAGACTGCATGCTATATCAAACCCCCAATTCCCAATTTATCTACCCATACTCAAAATTGAATTTAATAGTTATTTCACAAACTCAAATCGGTTTATGCCCGCATTGCTGATGAGGCACCAAACATATTTTTCATTATTCTTGAGTGTAAAAAGAATATGTTGTTACCACTGGCTAGCGCTAGCGTTTAGGTTAGCACAAATTGCGGCTTCTTTTATGTTTTCTACGTACCTACTAAAGATATATGAGGTGATATTCTAGTAGTTGATTAGCCAATATATCAATATATA
>JAOUQZ010000024.1:8849750-8872044 GCA_028564935.1 Neosilurus hyrtlii
CACACACACACACACACACACACACACACACACACACACACACACACACACACACACACACACACACATATATGTGTATATGCATATATATATATATTCTACTATATATGATGCAAATGGACAATAGTGCGTCTTGATGTTTAGAGCAAAGTCGCCCTCTGGTGTCTCACTGTGTGTCTGTGCCTGGAATGGACAGAATTAAATTGTGCAACACATTTGATTCAGGAGGGAAAAAAAACCCAGTCGTGTGGAGTTTATTGCCTGTTTAGTATCAAATAAACAAAACAATTAGGTCCACTAGAGATGAAAACTACTATTCACATGAAAACTAAATTACATTTATAAATGCTAGCAGCATAACTTTAGTCCTTTTAATTCACCGTCACTTACACATGAAAGAAAAAAAAAGTGATATCGAACATTAAAAGTTAAACAAAGCAACATTTAAATAAAAGCAGTTAATGGCTGTAGATTTGTGCAGATTTTACAATAGGACTCTCCCCTATTTATCTAGCCATTCATAAAATGTTGCCCAAAACACATAACAGAAGCACAAGGTGCTAAAATAATACTTCCTATAAAGGTTAAAAGGTTAAACAGAAACACACCATTTATGAATGTTTTCAGCACATCAGACAAAAAATTTGTGAATAAACATTGAATGTTATTGAGTGGAACAGGTGGGTGTGTCCTTAAGACCATACACAAATGTAAAAATAATTCTGCGCAGGCAGCTGGTGCGCAAAAGTTAACTATGTTTGCACTCTGAGGTACGATTCTCTCAGAAACCACGCCAAGCTAGCTCATAACTCATAGAAGCCAGCAAGCTAGCATTAACAGTGACTAATAACATTTACGAATTAAAAACCTGCCAGGTCAGCTCAAGATATCCACTTCTCAGAAATCCTCTCAGGTTAGTTTAAATGTAATTCTACACTTAAAAACACAATCACATCTGCATCGACAGCATTCAAAGCATGTCCGATCAGAGCCACTCTCATTCACGTATATGCTCAAGGACAAGCCCGTACATATTTACATGCTCAATACGGTACATTATCACACTCATTTACCTACCCAAGCCAAGTGCTACAAAAGCTGTGCCCATTATTTCACCATTATTTCTTTCATAACAAAAGCAAAGGCATTGTGTCATGACTATATTGCATAAAAGTGAATAAAATATTTGTTGGTCCTTTCTGTTATGAATTCCTGAATGGACATGAATCAAACCCTGAACTTCAGCATTAATACACCTTCAGAAATATTAACAATGTAAAAACCAAATCAGTCAAAAAATCAACACCAACATTAACCAATGTTCGTTCCAGAAGAATATTAAAACTATTCCAATAAATACAGTTTAAACAATCATCTTAATAAACACACCACTGCCAACACTAATGAAAAATCATTTCTAGCAAAAATTTCCGACAGTCTTGGTAGCTGAGGTGGCGTTTCCCCCAAATGTAATCTAAGCAACTGTAAAAAAGAAAACTAAAAAAAATAAATAAAATAATAAAATAAAATACACAATTCCAGTGATTTTTTTTTTTCAACAAACATTCGTGCAAATTAAAGAAAAAATTAACAACAATGACTTTGCTAATAATACTTTGGCTTTATCATTGCTGAAGCTAAGGGTTAGTTCATGTTAGATAATGTAGTAAAGGGAACCTTAATGTTAAGAGTAATATATATATATATATATATATATATATATATATATACATGTAAAATGTATTATTTATACAGATGAACTGCACTTAAAAAACAGTACAGCACTACAACAAGGATAATCAAATCAGTGTACATGTAAATCAAACCTTAAATCAATAAAGGCTTTTAAAAGCAGGCAGATTTCAAAAATATATATCTGTGGTCAACTTCAATAATGAATCAATACTCAACTTTTATGAGCTATTTATAGAAAGGTAAAATGCAGCATGCTTTATGCTTCTTAAAAAACAATGCTAAGCAGTTTTAATATTCGGTCACTTGTACAAGTAATCTGCATATTTATAAAACTTGGATCTTATTGGTCAGAAGCAGGAAGGGCGAAAAGCAGACACATGTGGTAACTGAGGTAATTTTTTGAAATATAAAGTCAGATGTAAATTAAACAACAGATATTAAAATGTTCAGATCATACTTGTTTGTTTGATTTTGCAAACTTCAAACTTTCACAGAAGTGGTGTGAGATGAACAGCTAAACATTCGATTTTATCTTGTGATTAGCAGACGCTACCTAAAACCTAAATGGCAAGATACTTGGTACACTGAAAACGATGATACAAAAAAAAAGACTGCATTTAATGTATAAATAAACCATTATGCCGAATACCAAAGAAATTTCAAAGAAATAAAAAAACGAAGCAAAAAAACAAAAACAAAGCGGCTCTGCGACAATGTCAATCGTGAAAAGTGCTACACAAACAAAACTGAATTGAAAAAAAGATCAATGCAATTATTGTCTTGCATATACATTCGAATAAAATCATGAAATCTGATCACAAAGACAGCATCTATCTTTAAACCCGCCTTCATTTATAGCCGTGAGCTATTTTACAGCAATTTTTGTTAATCTAGCTCCTTAGCTACCTAATGTTATTGTTCCTACGCAAGTTTTTAAAACTTTTCTATATATTTTTTGGACAAGTAGATTCATAGATTGTTAGAAAGGTGTTAAAATGATATGAAAATAAGGCAGATTTTACTCAAAAATCTGAATTTTTCATTAGGTTTGAGCCATCATGACATCTAGTAGGTTTTTATTTAAAGCTATGTAGGTAAAAATGCTGAACTTATTTTTAAAATCTCGCTTTAAAACAAATCTGGTTTGTCAAAATTTGAAATGTTTACCCTGGGTTTACACTGGGACATGATGTCTGCGATCTCCACGATTCAAAAAAAGCACAGAGCCCAACGAGCATGCTTGGAGCACGATCGGTTAATAAAAAGGAGACAGTTAAATCGTAATACAGAGGGATAATCGTGACAAAATCTTTGACAGTCCTTGGTATTACAGTTTGACGCCAATTTTACGCAGAAGAGCACAGTGGAGCTTTTGACAGTCAAAAATTTTGCCATGATCAGCATGATCATCCCGAATCCACCAAGTTCCCTCAAGATCATCACAAGTCCACCAAGTTCCCTCAAGATCATCATGACTCCACCAAGTTCCCTCAAGATCATCACGATTCCACCAAGTTCCCTCAAGATCTTCACGATTCAATCCCACTACCCCCATGCTCATCACGATTCACTCGACTCGTGGAGGTCTTGGACATCGTGCCCTAGTGTAAACCCAGGGTTACCTTGATTATTTTATTATATTTTTCAAATTACTTTGTTAAAGGAATACATCCAAAACAAAACTTATTCCAGCAATCAGACTATATGAATTTATCCTGATTTCGCATAGTTGAAAGACAGGAATGGAGCATTTGAGATGACCCCATGATGCCTGATGAAAAGTCTCAAGTGTCTCAAGTGACATGTCTACTACTGCCATGATTGACAATTTCTTGACCCTCCTTCCTGACCTCATGCAAGGAACTGAACGATGATTGGTTGGGGTCAAACTTGTAGTGTTTCCAGTCTCCTGACAACAACATAACAAGAATTTACAGCCCTATGATAGTCCTAATCTGACCTCATCACCATCATGAAACGCGAAAGGATTGTGTCTGACCCTGGAAAAATGGAACCACATATCAGACAACAAATATGGCTTGACTGATCGACTGCATCTGGATGAGGGTAATGGAGGGAATCTTTTTCTTTAGTTTAGTCTTTAAACATCTGCTGTACCATACCACACGCAGGAGAAAGGTCACAGGACTGATGTGATGAGGTTTGTACATAAAAAGCTCTCTGAAAGTGCAATCCCTGAGGTCTGGAGACACTACTAAGTGGGACACACACACACACCAGCACTACAAAAGGCCCTGACTCCGAAAAGGCTTTTAGTGGTTTAAAAATGAAGTAAGATTAATACAAAGACTTTCCATTAATTAGTACTGAGAGCTATATGTGAGGGGTGGGGGGTACTTGTATTAAGGAGCATTAGCACGGAGGCTTGAGCTGCAATTAACTGTGTGTATAATTAACAGGTAGATGTTTGAGGTATGTGTGTCCTGTTCCTACCAGGCATGGCTGATATAAATGATCACAGTCTAATTTGTTTTACGACATCATGGTTTTCCACTCTAACCAATCCATGGATTAAAAACCAACATATTTACTTATTTTACCTGGTCTTACATTTTAATCAGCGCTAATTTGTCATTCCCTATATATATATATATATATATATATATATATATATATATATATATATATATATATATATTAATTAATACATTTTGGATATATATTATAAACTAACTTGGTTTGGTCTAAAAGCCCGTATCTGTGATTGGTAACGCCACCAAGGAGGTTATGTTTTACCTGCCTTTTGGGCAAAGGCAGGATACACCCCGAACAGTGCACTGGACCATTGCAGGGCCAACACACATGCAACCATTCACATCCACAGCTGGGGCAATGTGGAAAAGCCAATTAGCCTAATAGGCTTGTCTTTGGACTGTAAGAGGAAACCGGAGTACCTGGAGGAAACCCACGCATGTTTAGGGAGAACATGCAAACTCCACATAGAAATACCCGAACCTGGGACTTGAACCCAGGACATGCTGAACCTCAGCGAGCCACCCCAACAAAATCTGCATAGAGGATTTTTTAAGGGATTTTTTTTTATATTTTGACACTGGTTGACTCACCCTCACTCAGTCATTTGCCGAACTGCTTAATCCTACTAGGGTCACGAGGAGGTTCAAGCCCTTCTCAGCCAACAATGGCAGGGTACACCCTGCACAACTCACCAGCCAACTGCAGGGCAACCATTCGCATCGGGGGTCAATTTGGGGGTCAAATTAGCCTAATTTGCATGTCTTTGGACAGTGAAGGGTAACCGGAGTGCTCAGAGGAAACCCACACAAGCCCGGGGAGAACATGCAAACTCCACACAGAAACGGGAGATTTTTGACATTTTGGTTCATGTGAGGGATTGCTGGGCTTGGAGGAGGTTTGCGCTCTCTGAGTGACAACTTATATGGACCTGTAAGAAGGAAATTCCAGGAAAACAAATGTAACGGTAAATAAGGAGATGAGGTTTTTGGATATCATTTTGGAAGGAGTCTCTGTGTAAACACTTTTGTAACAGTCAGAGGTAAATGTGCAACTTTCACAGCAAGTCTTTAATGCAGAAGGCTCTGCATTTTATGATTTCTTTGTAACATGGCAAGTTGTACAAGTTAAAAAAAGAGACGACGATAATGAGATGGCTGTTACTAGCTACTAAAACATAAGTGTAACTTTTTTGTTGACTTTTCACATGTATGTAAATATACTATAAATGGAGAAAATGGAAATCACACACACACACACACACACACACACACAAAAAAGAAAGAAATGATTGTTGGAATTGTCAAATTGCTGTGGTATATAAAAATATAAAACACTTACATATTATCAGCACATGCCTGGTTTCTACTCCGAAGTGCTTATTATTATTATGATTTAAATGTTGTTGTTTTTTTTTACGTGACAGTGTAATTTAACAGTAGTTCACATTTTAACGTCTTTAAAGTAGGAATGTACCCAGGCTGAGGGAATGCCCATACTGGACTAAACAATGATAACAGAGGTAATGACATCAAATTTATCTCTATCTCACCAAACCATAGGTCAAATCCCTTGACTTAAATGTCATTTGACTTCACATTTTAAAATTCCATGATATTCCAGAAATTCCACAGACCACTGGAACCCTGATCTTGAAAATATAGTCACATACTGGCTGTTTTACTGTATGTTTGATTAACTTTATACTTAACTGAAACCAACATGAAGAATGGTAAAACCACTAGAACGCTCTGCTAACTTACTACACAATGCTACAGTTATATCTTAACTCAAAAATGGGAAATCAAAACTCATAATTAGGACACTTAGACTACGAGAAAAAAAAGGGTACCTCCATGTTTCTGATCTTATTAGCAACAATAAAGCCTTGAGACTCTTAGACACTAGCCTATGATTGGTCCATCCCTATAATTTTTTTTAGTCATATTATTTGGAAAGTCCATCTGTACAGTACAAGTCCGAAGTTTTCACACACCATCTAATTATAATTGAATGGACAGGGGTGTCAAAACTTTTGACTTTTACTTTGAGTGACCAACGACAGTTGTAACCTCGAGATAAAGCGAAACATGAGGCATATTTGGGTTTAATCATGATCTTTTTCCGAACCAACAAACAAATAAAACTAAACTCTGGCAGAGTTTCCATAGTGAAAGCACAGCAACCAGCAACCAATAAGGTAACAGGTCTAACATAAAGCAGCCAATGATATTAAAGGCTCCTGCTTGCACTGGCCAATGAACAAATGCCTCTTATCTGGCAGCAGAAATACCAATAGAAAGGTATGTGCTGTAGATTAGCCAATAAGTGAAGCGGATCACCCAATGACGCAGTTTGATTGCTCAAAATGACACGAGAGCCAATATATAATGTACGAAGGCACCAAAAATCATTAATGAAAGATTATAATTACTGCAAAACTATTCACACACACACAAAAAAATACCATTTCTCTCTCTCTCTCTCTCTCTCACATACACACGGATTGTCTTTGCAAAACTCATTGTTCTTCCACTTAACAACCCCCATAAGATCTACAATATATTGTATCTTTTTTTTCTGTATAAGGAAATCCTAACCTTTTTCTGTATTAGGAAATTCCTTCTGCATTACAAAAATAATAATACGAAGAATAAAACAAAAACAAAAAAAATATTTAAAAAAATCCCGCTTCATAAAAATATATCAGTATTTTCCCTATGAATGTTATTAATCTGTGAACAACAGATCAATGTCAACAGCTATGAAGTATGCAATCTAACAGGCTATGTTCATGTAGTGTACTGGCACTGAGTGTTGGTTAACTGGCTTTACCATACTAAAATATTGGCACTGTTTAGAGTTTTGTTGCTGCATAGAAGAAAACCTGTGAGGGTTGCAGAAAAGCACATGGCTCCCACCTTTCTAATCTTGCGTTCACAATCGCGAGTGACATGTGAATATACCCTTCATATATGGTGCCGTACGATTCTGATTCGCGATTATGTTATATACAGAATTCCTGTCAGTTCCAATCAGTTAATCTACATCTCAAAAGTCCTGTTCCTTGACAAATGTCCTTCAGTTTGTACCTCCCATTGCTATACGGGATCATACAACATCATATAATACTAGTAAAAGCATAGCGCTAGACTTCACCGCAGTACGTGCATAGCTAATGATATATTATAAGAGAATGCTATGCCTATACAACAGATCACGATGCTAAAGCTTGATTTTGACACAACTTCAGGGCACCTCCGGATTGACAAGACGTGATGCCTGACGTGACACATGACGCAGCGTGCCACGTGTGAATGGAAACGGCATGTTTCTGGGAATGTAAAGTCAGAAATTCCAAATAATTAGAGGATATCAACAGTTTAATCTGGATATCTTGTCAACTTTTGCTTCCTATCTGCATTCGTTTACTTCTTGTGAACCTCACTTTCAAGAAAGAATGTTAAGGAAAAGGAAAGAAAAATTGAAATTTGGTGGGAAAAAAAACAAACAGGCTGAAATAATGTGTACTCCATCATCAAAATGAGCTTGTGCATGAATATATGTACAGAGTATATACTACTTGTGTATTGTGTAATGTCTATTTATCATTACTGACATGCTGTTGACTTGTGAATGTTTTGTGGGCGTTCCTATGAGACAAATTCAAGAAAAATTTGAGAAAATGCGTGTAGAAATTAAAAAATGGAAGGTGGAGAGACCTGGAAACATCAGCTATCCTACTGGATATGAGACTTTGTATGTTTACTAAAAAAGTTCCAGAAACCAACCTCATCATTTTTCAAAAATTTGAATAATTTGTGTTATTTTATAGCTACGGAATACACACAATACACTATGGTTAAGGATCATTGATAACACTGACTATCACAACACTTTTAAGCAGAACCCATATTACACGGGATGCATGAAAAAGCAGACAGTTTCAGAAAACAAAACCAGATGAGGAAAAAAATGACTGTGGACACTGCGAAAAAAAAATAAAGGATGCATTGGATTGAAAATGTAAAGAATTTTTCTTTTGAGTTCAATTCAAAGGCAACGGCGTCTCCTACTGACCAGTACTCGCTGTTTGTTATGTGGGAATCTTTCTTCCTTCTGGCTTCGGCTGCACAAGAGCACATTGTTCAGATTTCCTTTGGAGAAGCCAGCAGGGAACAAGTCCTAAACTGTCACAATCCCACAGAGAACAGAAGGATGGAGGCCTGTCGAGTCCAAGTGTGGGATAAAAGAGAACGAAAGTTCGACTCGCTGGCATTTCCTATTTAAGTAAAAGCACTGAGGTGAGGAGTTTAGGGCTGATTTGATCCGAGCATGGAGATCATACACACCTACTCACACACACACCCACACACACCCACCCACACACACACACACACACACACACACACACAGACACACACACACACACACACACACACACACACACAGTTGACTTCTGGTGAAGTGAATCCCTGCAGAGAGAGAGAGACAGGAAGAGACAGAAAAATAAATAAAAAAATGAAAGACAGCATATATTTACTTACCGAATGCAGCTACAATACACATGAACAGCAGGTGAAAAAAATAAATAAATCAAACAAAGGGATAAAAGAACAGAGGAGTGAATATGGAAAAACTGATGAATGAAAAAGAAAAAATAAAATGGACAGTGAAGATGTCAAAAAGAAGAAAAAAGTGCAAGAACAGAATGAAAACATAAAAGAAAGAAAGAAAGAAAGAAAAAGAAAGAAAGAAGGAAAGATAGAGGAAAAGATAAAGAAAGTGAAAAAAGAAACAAATAGAAAGAAAGAAGGAAAGAAAGAAAGGAAGGAATAAGGAAAGATGAAGACAGGCGGAAAGAAAGAAAAGAAAGAAAGAAAGAAAAAAGGTAAGAAAAAAGAAAATAGGCATAAAGAAAGGAACGATAAAGAAAGAGAAAAAGAAAGAAAGAATAAAGTAAGACAGAAAGACAGAAAGCAAAAAAGAAAAAATAAGGAAAGATGACAGGCAGAAACAAAGATAGATAAAGAAAGAAAAACAGAACAAAGAAAGAAATAAGCCAGATGGGAGAAAAAAAAGAGTGAAAGAGAAAAAAGAAAAAAAAGCAGGTCCTGTCAGTGATCATTTGCTTGGTGTGTGTTTGCTGCTGATGAAGCTCACTATGACATCAAGTTACAGATCAAATGCGAACTGATTTTTGTGCCCAGCATACCCTCCTTCCGGCTTTGCTACGTGACTTCGCCCTCTGTCTCACCTTAGTGTGGCTGTTGTTGAATTTCAGTGTCGGTGTATCCGGGCAGCACGTCTCCGTTGGTGCAGTTCTTTAGCATGCTGTGAGTGCTCGGGTCACATGAGCCGCTGTGTTTCCTATGAACACGTCTGAACACCAACGGTATGAAGAACAGGACAATGCCCCCAACCAGAGGGGGAACGCCGGCCAGGTAAAATGCCACATGGTAATTCCCGAAGTGATCGTGAAGAAGACCTGAGAGAAATTAGAATATCATCACTTGGAAAACTTTTTCCTCAACATACACAGAATCTGAATGTGTGTAAAAGTATTTATACACAGCCATCAGGAAATACCCCACACAGATGGGTGAATGGATGGAAGGAAGGAAGGAAGGAAGGAAGGAAGGGAAAGGAACAAAGGAAGGGAAAGGAACAAAAAAAGACAGAAATAAGATTTAAGAAAGAAAGAAAGAAAAAAGGAAAGAAAAAAAGAGGAAAAGAAAAAAAAGAAGGAAAAAGAAATGGAACAAAAATAAGCAGACAGAAATGAGGATAAAAGAGAGAAATGAAAGCAAATAAGGAAGAAGGACAAATAAATTATTTAAAAACAAAAGTAGAAAGAGGGAAAATGGAATGACAGAGTGAGTGATGGTGAACTAATCTAACTAGTAGCTTAAATAATCAGAACATCTAGTGCTCAAAGCCAAAACAGTGAGAGCAGTGGAGAGAGAGCAGAGAAGAGAGAGCATCACAAGAGCATCACAGAGAGAGCAGTACAAAGAGTGAAAATACAAAAAGAGCAGTGAAAAGAAAGCAGTGGAGAGACAGTAGTTAAGAGGGAGCTAGTGAAGGAACACAGTGAAGAGAGAGTAGTGAAGAGAGAGCATTAAAAAGAGAGCAGTTAAGAGAGGGCAGTGGAGAGAGAATAGTGGAGAGACAGTAGTTAATAGTTAAGAGAGAGCAGTGTAGAGAGCAGTGGAGAGACAGTAGTTTAGAGAGACAGCAGTGGAGAGACAGTAGTTAAGAGAGAAAGCAGTTGAGAGAAAGTAGTTAAGAGAGAGAGCAGTGACGAGACAGAAGTTAAGAGAGAGAGAGAGCAGTGGAGGGACATTAGTTAAGAGAGAGCCATGTAAAGAGTAGTGGGGAGAGAGCAGTGGAGAGACAGTTGTTAAGAGAGAGCAGTGGAGAGAGCAGTGGAGACAATAGTTAAGAAAGAGCAGTGGAGATAGCCATTAACAAAAAGAGCAGTGGAGAGACAGTACTTAAGAGAGAGCAGTAGAGAGAGAGCAGTGGTGAGACAGTAGTTAAGGGAGAGCAGTGGTGAGACAGTAGTTAAAAGAAAAAGTAGTTGAGAGAAAGTAGTTAAGAGAGAGAGCAGTGACGAGACGGAAGTTAAAAGAGAGAGAGCAGTGGAGAGACATTAGTTAAGAGAGAGCATGTAAAGAGCAGTGGGGAACGAGCAGTGAAGAGACAGTAGTTAAGAAAGAGCAGTGGGTAGAGAGTAGTTAAGAGAGAACAGTGGAGAGAGCAGTGGAGACAATAGTTAAGAAAGAGCAGTGGGTAGAGAGTAGTTAAGAGAGAACAGTGGAGAGAGCAGTGAAGACAATAGTTAAGAAAGAGCAGTGGAGACAGCCGTTAACAAAAAGAGACAGTACTTAAGAGAGAGCAGTAGAGAGAGAACAATGGTGAGACAGTAGTTAAGAGAGAGCAGAGGAGAAAGAGCAGAGGAGAGACAATAGGTAAGAGAGAAAGCAGTGGAGAGACTGTGGTTAAGAGAGAAAGCAGAGGAGAGACCGTAGTTAAGAGAGAGCAAAGGAGAGAAAGCAGAGGAGAGACAATAGTTAAGAGAGAAAGCAGTGGAGAGACAATGGTTAAGAGAGAAAGCAGAGGAGAGACAGTAGTTAAGAGGGAGCTAGTAAAGGAACACAGTAAAGAGAAAGTAGTGAAGAAAGAGCATTAAGAAGAGAGCAGTTAAGAGAGGGCAGTGGAGAGAGAATAGTGGAGACAGTAGTTATTAGTTAAGAGAGAGCAGTGTAGAGAGCAGTGAAGATAAGGAAGTGGAAAGACAGTACTTAAAAGAGAGCAGTGGGAAGAGTAGTGAGGACAGTAGTTAAGAGAGAGCAGTGGAGAGACAGTACTTAAGAGAGAGCAGTAGAGGGAGAACAGTGGTGAGACAGTAGTTAAGAGAGAGCAGAGGAGAGAGAGCAGAGGAAAGACAATAGTTAAGAGAGAAAGCAGTGAAGAGACAGTGGTTAAGAGAGAAAGCAGAGGAGAGACAGTAGTTAAGAGAGAGCAGGTGAGAGAGAGCAGAGGAGAGACAATAGTTAAGAGAGAAAGCAGTGGAGAGACAGTGGTTAAGAGAGAAAGCAGAAAAGAGACAGTAGTTAAGAGAGAGCAGTGGAGAGAGGACAGAGGAAAGACAGTAGTTAAGAAAGAAAGCAGTGGTGAGACAGTAGTTAAGAGAGAAAGCAGTGGAGAGAGAGCAGTGGTGAGAGAGTGGTGAATATAAAGAGCAGAGGAGATAGAGCAAATGGAATGACAAGATAAATGATAGAAAACTAATTAAACTAATAGCCTGAATAATCAGAACATCTAGTGAATAATCAGAACATCTAGTGTCATCTAGAGAGACAGTAGTTAAGAGAGAGCAGTGAGGAGAGAGCAGTGGAGAGACAGTAGTTAAGAGAGACAGCAGTGGAGAAATGGTAGTTAAGAGAGCAGTGGTGAGACAGTAGTTAAGAGAGAGAGTAGTGGGGAGAGAGCAGTGGGTAGTGAGTAGTTAAGAGAGAAAGCAGTAGAGAGACAGTAGTTAAGAGAGAGCAGTGATGAGACAGAAGTTAACAAAAAAACAATGAAGAGAAAGCAGTAGTGAGACAGTGGTTAATAGAGAAAGCAGTGGAGAGAGAGCAGTGGTGAGACAGTAGTTAAGGGAGAGAAGTGGTGAGACAGTAGTTAAAAGAAAAAGTAGTGGAGAGAAAGTAGTTAAGAGAGAAAGCAGTGACGAGACAGAAGTTAAAAGAGAGAGAGCAGTGGAGAGACATTAGTTAAGAGAGAGCATGTAAAGAGCAGTGGGGAGAGAGCAGTAAAGAGACAGTAGTTAAGAAAGAGCAGTGGGTAGACAGTAGTTAAGAGAGAGCAGTGGAGAGAGCAGTGGAGACAATAGTTAAGAAAGAGCAGTGGAGACAGCCGTTAACAAAAAGAGCAGTGAAGAGAAAGCAGTGGGAAGACAGTACTTAAAAGAGAGCAGTGGGAAGAGCAGTGGGGACAGTAGTTAAGAGAGAGCAGTGGAGAGACAGTACTTAAGAGAGAGCAGTAGAGAGAGAACAGTGGTAAGACAGTAATTAAGAGAGCAGAGGAGAGAGAGCAGTGGAGAGAGCAGAAAAGAGACAATAGTTAAGAGAGAGCAGTGGAGAGAAAACAGTGGTGAGACAGTAGTTAAGAGAGAGCAGGTGAGAGAGAGCAGAGGAGAGACAATAGTTAAGAGAGAAAGCAGTGGAGAGACAGTGGTTAAGAGAGAAAGCAAAGGAGAGACAGTAGTTAAGAGAGAGCAGTGGAGAGAGAGCAGAGGAAAGACAGTAGTTAAGATAGAAAGCAGTGCTGAGACAGTAGTTAAGAGAGAAAGCAGTGGAGAGAGCAGTGGTGAGAGGGTAGTGAATATAAAGAGCAGAGGAGATAGAGCAAATGGAATGACAGGATAAATGATAGAAAACTAATTTAACTAATAGCCTGAATAATCAGAACATCTAGTGAATAATCAGAACATCTAGTGTCATCTAGAGAGACAGTAGTTAAGAGAGAGCAGTGAGGAGAGAGCAGTGGAGAGACAGTAGTTAAGAGAGAAAGCAGTGGAGAGACAGTAGTTAAGAGAGACAGCAGGGGAGAGATGGTAGTTAAGAGAGCAGTGGTGAGACAGAAGTTAAGAGAAAGCAGTGGGGAGAGAGCAGTGGGTAGTGAGTGGTTAAGAGAGAAAGCAGTGGAGAGACAGTAGTTAAGAGAGAGCAGTGGTGAGACAGAAGTTAACAAAAAGAGCAATGACGTGAAAGCAGTAGTGAGACAGTACTTAATAGAGAAAGCAGTGGAGAGAGAGCAGTGGTGAGGCAGTAGTTAAGGGAGAGCAGTGGTAAGACAGTAGTTAAGAGAAAAAGTAGTGGAGAGATAGAGCTGTAAACAGACAGTAGTTAAGAGAGAGCAAAGGAGAGACAGTAGTTAAGAGAGAGCAGTGGAGAGAGAGCAAAGGAGAGACAGTACTTAAGAGAGAGCAAAGGAGAGATATTAGTTAAGAGAGAGCAGAGGAGAGACAATAGTTAAGAAAGAACAGTGTAGAGAAAGCAAAGGAAAGACAGTAGTTAAAAGAGAGCAGTGAAGAGACAGTAGTTAAGAAAGAAAGAGGGGGAAGATTAAAGAAAGAAGGAAAAAGAAAGAAAAAAAATATGAAGATGGGTAGAAAAAAGAAATTGAACAAAAAAGGAAGACAGAAATGAGGGTAAAAGGGAGAAATGAAAGCAAATAAGGAAGAAATACAAATAAATTATTTACAAACAAAAGTAGAAAGAGGGAAAAATGGAATGACAGAGTAAATGAGAGAAAACTAATCTAACTAATAGCCTGAAAAATCAGAACATCTAGTGCTCAAAGCCAACACAGTGAGAGCAGTGGAGAGAGAGCAGAGAAGAGAGACAGTAGTTAAGAGAGAGCAGTGGGGAGACAGTAGTTAAGAAAGACAGGAGTGAAGAGACAGTAGTTAGGAGAGACAGCAGTGGAGAGACATTAGTTAGGAGAGACAGCAGTGGAGAGATGGTAGTTAAGAGAGCAGTGGTGAGACAGTAGTTAAAAGAGATCAGTGGGGAGACAGCAGTGGGTAGTGAGTAGTTAAGAGAGAAAGCAGTTGAGAGACAGTAGTTAGGAGAGAGCAGTGGTAAGACAGAAGTTAACAAAAAAAGCAATAAAGAGAAAGCAGTAGTGAGACTGTAGTTAAGAGAGAGCAGTGGAGAGAGCAGTGGAGAGACAGTAAAGAGAGAGAGAGCAGTGGAGACACAGTCGTTAAGAGAGAGAGCAAAGGAGAGACAGTAGTTAAGAGTGAGCAGAGGAGATACAGTAGTTATGAGAGCAGTGGTGAGACAGTAGTAAAGAGAAAAAAAAAGGAAATAGAGCAAAGGAGAGACAGTAGTTAAGAGAGAGAGAGCAGTGGAGAGACAGTAGTTGAGAGAGCAGTGGAGAGAAAGCAGTGGAGAGACAGTAGTTAAGAGGGAAAGCAGTGAAGAGACAGTGGTTAAGAGAGAAAGCAGTGGAGAGAGAGCAGTGGTTAGAGAGTAATGAATATAAAGAGCAGAGGAGAGAGAGCAGTAGTGAGACAGTAGTTGATAGAGAAAGCAGTGGAGAGAGAGAGAGAGCAGTGGTGAGACAGTAGTTAAGGGGGAGCAGTGGTGAAACAGTAGTTAAGAGAAAAAGTAGTGGAGAGAGCTGTAAACAGACAGTAGTTAAGAGAGAGCAGAGGAGAGACAGTAGTTAAGAGAGAGCAAAGGAGAGAAATTAGTTAAGAATACGCAGTGGAGAGACAATAGTTAAGAAAGAGCAGTGGAGAAAAAGCAAAGGAGAGACAGTAGTTAAGAGAGAGTAGTGGAGAGACAGTAGTTAAGAGAGAAAGAGGGGGGGGATAAAGAAAAAAAGAAAGAAAAAAGAAAAGAAAGAAAAAAAGGAAAAATATGAAGATAAGTAGAAAAAAGAAACTGAACAAAAAAAGGCAGACAGAAATGAGGATAAAAGAGAGAAATGAAAGCAAATAAGGAAGAAATACAAATAAATTATTTAAAAACAAAAGTAGAAAAAGGGGAAAAATGTAATGACAGAGTGAATGAGAGAAAACTCTTCTAACTAATAGCCTGAATAATCAGAACATCTAGTGCTCAAAGCCAAAACAGTGAGAGCAGTGGAAAGAGAGCAGAGAAGGGAGACAGTAGTTAAAAGAGAGCAGTGGGGAGAGAGCAGTGGAGAGACAGTAGTTAGGAGAGAGACAGCAGTGGAGAGACAGTAGTTAAAAGAAAAAGCAGTGGAGAGACAGTAGTTAAGAGAGACAGCAGTGGAGAAATGGTAGTTAAGAGAGCAGTGTTGAGACTAGTTAAAAGAGAGCAGTGGGGAGAGAGCAGTGGGTAGTGAGTAGTTAGGAGAGAAAGCAATAGAGAGACAGAAGTTAAGAGAGAGCAGTGGTAAGACAGAAGTTACCAAAAAGAGCAATGAAGAGAAAGCAGTAGTGAGACAGTAGTTAAAAGAGAGCAGTCATTAAGAGAGAGAGAGAGCCAAGGAGAGACAGTAGTTAAGGGAGAGAGCAGTGGAGAGATAGTAGTTAAGAGAGAAAGCAGTGGAGAGAGCAGTGGAGAGACAGCAGTGGATAGACAGTAGTTGAGAGAGACAGCAGAGGAGAGGAAAGGAGAGAATAGTTAGGAAAGAGCAGTGGAGATAGCTGTTAACAAAAAAAACAGTGAAGAGAAAGCAGTGGAGAGACAGTAGTTAAAAGAGAGCAGTGGTAAGAGCAGTGGGGACAGTAGTTAAGAGAGAGCAGTGGAGAGAGAACAGTGGTGAGACAGTAATTATGAGAGAGCAGAAGAGAGAGAGCAGTGAAACGAGATCAGAAGAGAGACAGTAGTTAAGAGAGAGCAGTGGAGAGAGAACATTGGTGAGACAGTAGTTAAGAGAGAGCAGAGGAGAGACGGTAGATAAGAGAGCAGTGATGAGACAGTAGTTAAGAGAGACAGTAGTTAAGAGAGAGTAGTGGAGGGAGAGCAAATGAGAGACAGTCATTAAGAAAGAGCTGTGGAGAGACAGTAGTAAAGAGAAAAAGCAGTGGAAAGAGCAAAGGACAGACAGTAGTTAAGAGAGAGCAGTGAAGAAAGAGCTGTGGAGAGATAGTAGTGAATAGAAAGAGCAGTGGAGAGAAAGCAGTGGTGAGACAGTAGTTAGGAGAAAAAACAGTGGAAACAGAGCAAAGGAGAGACAGGAGTTAAGAGAGAGAGCAGTGGAGAGACAGTCGTTAAGAGAGAGCAGTGGGTAGAGAGTAGTTAAGAGAGAAAGCAGTAGATAGACAGTAGTTAAGAGAGAGAGCAGTAGAGACAGCAGTGGTGAGACAGTAGTTAAAAAGAGCAATGAAGAGAAAGCAGTAGTGAGACAGTAGTTGAGAGAGAGCAGTGGAGAGACAGTAGTTAAGACAAAGCAGTACAGAGAGAACATTGGTGAGACAGTAGTTAGGAGAGAGCAGTGGAGAGAGAGCAGAGGAGAGACAGTAGTTAAGTGAGAGCAGTGGAGAGAGAGCAGAGGAGAGACAGTAGTTAAGAGAGAGAGCAGTGGTGAAACAGTAATGAATAGGAAGAGCAGTGGAGAGGGAGATCAGTGGTGAGACAGTAGTTAGGAGACAGCAGTGGAGAGACAGTCATTGAGAAAGAGCAAAGGAGAGACAGATGTTAAGAGAAAGCAGAGGAGTGACAGTAGTTAAGAGAGCAGTGGAGAGACAGTAGTTAAGAGAGAGCAGTGGAGGGAGAGCAAAAGTAGAGACAGTAATTAATAAAGAGCACTGGAAAGAGTAGTAAAGAGAAAAAAACAGTGGTAAGAAAGCAAAGGACAGACAGTAGTTAAGAAAGAGAACAGAGGAGAAAAAGCAGTGGTGAAAGAGTAATGAATAGGTAGAGCGGTGGAAACAGAGAGAAAAATAACAGTGGTGAGAGAGTAGTTAAAAGAACAGTGGAGAGGCAGTAGTTAACAGAAAAAACAGTGGAAAGAGAGCAAAGGAGAGACAGTAGTTAGGAGAGAGAGAGAAGTGGAGAGACAGTAGTTAAGAAAGAAAGCAGTGAAGAGAGAGCATTGGTGAGACAGCAGGTAAGAGAGAGGAGTGAAGAGATATTAGTGAATAGAAAGAGCAGTGGAGAGATCGCAGTGGAGAGACAGTAGTTAAGAGAGAAAGCAATAGAGAGAGAGCAGAGAAGAGACAGTAATTAAGAGAGGGCAATGGAGAGACAGTAGTTTAGAGACAGAACAGAGGAGATACAGTAGTTAAGGCAGAGCAGAGGAGAGACAGTAGGTAAGAGATCAGTGGTGAGACAGTAGTTAAGGGAGAGTAGTGGAGGGAGAGCAAATGAGAGACAGTAGTTAAGAAAGAGCAGTGGAGAGACAGTAGTAAAGAGAAAAAGAAGTGGAAAGAGAGCAAAGGACAGACAGTAGTTAAGAGAGAGAGCAGTGCTGAGACAGTAGTTAAGAGAGAAAGCAGTGGAGAGAGAGCAGTGGTAAGACAGAAGTTAACAAAAAAAGCAATAAAGAGAAAGCAGTAGTGAGACAGTAGTTAAGAGAGAGCAGTGGAGAGAGCAGTGGAGAGACAGTAAAGAGAGAGAGAGCAGTGGAGAGACAGTCATTAAGAGAGACAGCAAAGGAGAGACAGTAGTTAAGAAAGACAGCAGTGGAGAAATAGTAGATAAGAGAGAAAGCAATTACGAGAGAGCAGTGGTGAGACAGTAGTTAAGAGAGAGCAGTGGAGAGACAGTAGTTAAGAGAGAGCAGTGGTGAGAGAGTAGTGAATAAAAAGAGCAGTGGAGAGAGAGAGCAGTGGTGAGACAGTAGTTAAGAGACAGCAGTGGAGAGACAGTAGTTAAGAGAAAAGCAGTGGAAAGAGAGAAAATGAGAGACAGTAGTTAAGAGAGAGCAGTGGAGAGAGAGCAGAGGAAAGACAGTAGCTAAGAGAGAGAGCGGTGGTGAGACAGTAGTTAAGAGAAAAAGCAGTGGAAAGAGAGCAAAGGAGAGACAGTAGTTAAGAGAGAGCAGTGGAAAGATAGTAGTAAATAGAAAGAGCTGTGGAGAGAGAGAGCAGTGGAGAGAGAGTAGTTAAGAGAGAGAGCAATGGAGAGAGAGCAGTGGTGAGACAGTAGTTAAGAGAGAGAACAGTGGTGAGACAGTAGGTAAGAGAGAGCAGTGGAGAGAGAGCAGTGGAGAAAGAGCAGTGGTGAGAGAGTAGTGAATAGAACAAGCAGTGGAGAGCGAGAGTAGAGGAGAGACAGTAGTAAAGAGAGAGCAGTGAGGAGAAAGCAGCAGAAAGACAGTATGTAAGGAGAGATGAGAGACAGTCACACTGAATCAAGTTGCTCGCGTCAGTACTTTTGGAACAAGTACAGCGACGCTCAGCAGGAAGTGGAGGGACATGCAGGGGTGAGCTGATCTGTTAGCAGGCGGTTCGAATGCGCTGCCAAGTATCGATAAACAACAACAAACTGAGAGCCAAATTCAACGAAGAACTAACTTTTCCCAGAATGGAGACACTTTGATCCATCCATCTGTTCATCCATCTGTTTATATTTCCTTCTCTCTGCTGGACTGTTTATCTATCAGTCTGCTCTCCATTTAGTTGTCTGTCCTTTTCCATGAATCTATCACTCTTTTTTATTCTAGTTCATCTATCTGCCAAACCTTTCAACTTTTCATTCATCCATCTAAGCTTTTTTCCATCTCAGTCTTTTTTCTGTCCAACTTTTCATCCATCCTTTCTTCTATGACTCTCCCCAACTTTTCATCCATCTGTTGGTGCATCTCAGTTTTGCCTTTGACCTCTCATCCTATCTTTCTAGCAATCTTTACCATTTCAAATGTCTTTTCATCTTACTATGAATCCCTCTAGGATTTCTATAGATTTGTGTATCGGTCATGTTTTCTTGGCCCAGCAATGGACTGACTAGCTGTTCAGGGTGTACCTCACTGTTGCCGCAGAGTCCTCAGAGATAGACAACCTCCACAACCTTAGTATGATAAATAGTGGCAAAAGAATGCTAAATGTTATCTGTTGTCCATCCACCCCATCATGCTGTTTACCATGTTCATCCATCACCTTCAACCATTTTCCACCAACCCACCAATCCTTCTACATATCTCTCTTGCTATCTGTCATTTCACCCAATTTTCCCCGATCGAGTATACAGGCACCCACCTGTCTGTCTACCTATCTGTCGATCTTTCCGATTGTGTAACATGCCATTTGCATATCCAGTGGGTCAGACAAGTTCTCAAATGAAACAGGAGCCAAACAAGCCAACTATTCATGGAAATGCCACACAAAATTCCCAGAAGAGCCCTTAACGCTCCATAGATTCTCCTAATGGGCCTGGAACTGGAGCAAATGTAATGTGTAATGTTCCAGAGCTGGCCAAAAGTGTGTATTTCCACACATGCTGTGTGTTTGTATGTGTGTGTGCATGTGTGTGGGCTTGGCGAGCAGAGGGTAACCGAGGACAACACCACACTGTGCCTGGATCTTAGTCTCAAATATAAATCTGCTATATCCTGTGCGCCAAAGAGAATGCCTATGTCAGGCTTAACTTTTCGAGTCCACTCTGAAAATGTCTAACATATGAGAGAACGAAAGCATACTTTCGGATCACCACAATTCATTCTTGGATAAATATGTTCAGGAAGAATCCAGTTGCGCCACACACACACAAACACATACTCGTACATTTAAATGGATAGACATTCCTTTATTCTTGGCTTCTTGTTGGACTCTATCTTTCTATGAAATACTACTAAAACAACAGCATTCAAGTTCCATGAGGCAGCGGCAAGGTGGTGTAGTGGTTAGAATGTATGCAAGAAAGTCTCCAGCTCTGCAAGCTTGTGCATGTTCTCTCCATGCTTGCATGGGTGTCCTCTGGGTACTCCGGTTTCCTCCGACAGTCCAAAGACATGTACGTTAGGCCTCTTGGCTATTCCAAATTGAGTGTAAGTGCATCTGCTGTTCTTAAAGTTCCCTGAACTACCTCATAGGGAATTAGAAGGTTATGCAGACAGGGCTCCTGAGCAAATCAGGTGGGACAACTCAGGATGATATGCAAGTAATCACAGGTTGAAACTCCTCAGGTCTTGAGGGGCACAGCTTGTTTGTTAGTTTGTCACAGGGCCAAAACACACAACCATTCACACTCACACACACACACACACACCCCTAGGGGCAATTTGGAGCAGCCAAGTAGCTTAATGTGCAAGGAAACCCACGCTAGCACAGAAAGAACATGCAAACTCCACACAGACACGCACTCGCCAAGCCCGGGACTCAAACCCAGGACTTTCTCGCTGTGAGTTGGACGTGCTAACTACTACACCACCGAATAAACGTTGTATAAACTGCCAGTACTCACCTGCAATTGGTGGACCTGCTGTCATTGGAATAGCCATGAGGCCCAGCAGGTAACCAATGGCTTGCGAGGCCTGCATTGGCCCTACCAACTCAAAGGCAATAGGGGCCATTATGGTGATGAAGCAGCCGTCACAAAGTCCCATGAACACGCACACCACCATCAGGCCCTCAAGCACACGGCACTGTGGAATCATCATCGACATCAGACCCAGAGTCATGAACGAGGCCACCTACAAACCCACGCAAAAAGAGGAACATTCAGGGTGTTCAGTTCAAATGCTCATCAATTAAAACCTGACGGCAGATACTATCTTTGATACATGTTAAACCAGTAACTAAAGTAAATAAAGAAATAAAATAGGCATACATACACACATTCCAGCTGCTCTACAATACCTGCAAGTATATTTTCTTGACTCCAGGAATGTGGTCTCCCACTTGACCAAAAAACAGACGCCCCGCTCCCGAAGACGCCCCGATACACACCAACAGCACCCACTCCTTCTGCGTTTCCCCAAACTCCTCCTTCACAAAATTTATCTGTTACAATAAAAGAAAAAAAAACAGGAATTCTTTAAGAAAAAAACTTTACAGTTTATTAATGCTAGTGAGTAATAACTGAATTCTCATTTCTGATTGGTCAGTAGCTCTGACAGTATTTTAATTTCCCTCATTTCCTTTATTTCCACTTTCCCCAAACTATTCAGATATTTCAGACAGTGGACATTACAAGCTGGAAGTGCTTTGATATATATTTTTTATTGACTTCCCTTTTTTATAGCTGAGGCATCAATTTCCTTTTTCTTTTTAGATCTTCAGCTCACTGTAGAGAGGAACTTATTGTTTATTATTACTCTGGGATTGTCATCAGTTCCCGCCAGTTCCTAATTTCACCGACCTTCTTCACTAGTCCTCGCGAGGTAATTAAAACCAATAAAGTTAAGACGGGTTCTGGCTTTTGCCCATACCGTAATTATATTTATATTTTTTATTGCCCATACCGTAATTACTATTAAAATTTGTTTCTATTCTGCATTTCTATTTAATATATATATATATATATATATAATCACTCACTTTCTCGACAAGCCATTTAATCCTACTCAGGTCGTGGGGAGCCTAGGGTGGGGTACACTCTGAACGGCTTACCAGATCATCGCAGGGCCAACACACAACCATTCACACCCACACTCACACTTGGGAGCAATTTGGAACAGCCAATTGTCTTTGAACTGTGGAAGGAAACCAGAGTACCTCGCACAGAACGCACATAAGCACGGCAAGAACATGCAAACTCCACACAGAAATGTCTGAGCCGAGCCAGGGACTCGAAACCAAGACCTTCTTGTGACTACGTGACTTTGCCATGGGTACACAAACTTTTACACACAAGTGATCATGTTGTGCCTGTTTTTACATTCGGATGCTTTGAAAAACTGCAATCTAAGTCTCACACACACACACACACACACACACACACACACACACACACACACACACACACACACTCGCTTACAAACGTACACATGTACAACAAAAGCCGGGGGAAATGTTTACATTCTGAGCCAAGGTATTCAAAAGCATGACGGCGGGTGGGAAGGGGAGGGGCTTCTCATCTTTATGACTTCATCCATACAACACAAACAATACACACACACACACACACACACACACACACACACACACACACACACACACACACACACACACACACAC
>JAOUQZ010000024.1:8879861-8890617 GCA_028564935.1 Neosilurus hyrtlii
GGAATAAAATTCGGTAGTGATCGGTGTAACATTGGAATAAATTTCAGTAGTGATCGGTGTGACATTGGTATAAAATTTGGTAGTGATCGGTGTAACATTGGAATAAATTTCAGTAGTGATCGGTGTGACATTGGTATAAAATTCGGTAGTGATCGGTGTAACATTGGAATAAAATTCGGTAGTGATCGGTGTAACATTGGAATAAATTTCAGTAGTGATCGGTGTGACATTGGTATAAAATTCGGTAGTGATCGGTGTAACATTGGAATAAAATTCGGTAGTGATCGGTGTGACATTGGTATAAAATTTGGTAGTGATCGGTGTAACATTGGAATAAATTTCGGTAGTGATCGGTGTAACATTGGTATAAAATTCTGAATAAATGGGAGCACCATCAGGAGATATTCCGCTCACATTTCCTCTAAATTCATTGTTTTTTAAACAATATCACATTGGAACAACATCAGTAGAAACCGAAGTGATTTCGGAATAACATCAGATACTGGGTAATAATCGATGATCATCTGTACATATCGGGCGAAAAAAGTGCTGAAACATCAGACTAACACTGGAATATGACCAGCACAAATCGGGCTCATGATCAGTTTTGTGTGAGCGATCTTCAATGCAGGGATTGTCATTGCAATTCAGCTAACCTTAGATCTTAGACCTCAAAATATTTGAGTAAATTAATGTAACTTTTTGTGGTATTTTTAAGCAAAACTTACTTTTAAAAATTTGGTTAATTTACTTGAATACTTTGACGTATTGTCATGTCATTTTCTAATCCGCTTATTCCTAATTAGGGTCGCGGGGAGGCTGGTGCCCATCTCAGCCGACTCTGGGCGAGGGCAGTGTACACCCTGGACAGCTTGCCAGGCCATCGCAGGGCAGAAACACGCTGGCGGCTATGCAGCTACTCTTGACAAAAATCAGCAATGGTTCTTTTACACGCCTCCCACCATAGACAGTGAGCGACATGGCCGGCATCTGATAACCCAGTTAGCTGCACTGGGGGGACAGCAGTGAGAACCTGTCGACAGTGGGGCTTGAACCCCCGACCTTGGGATCCGTAATCCAGCACCTTACCATCAGGCCACCCCTGCCAAACTTTGACGTATTCATTTCCGCAAATATTTTGAACATTCCTAACTTATTTGCTTTTACAATGTTGAGCGGATTTCTGTGTAACAAAAAGCTAAACATCCTTCCAATGCTAACACGTTTTTCTTTATTTAAAAACCAACACACTTTTATTCGGATATATGTAGCTACATTTCCTGAATTTTCTCATTGTACAAAGCACCTCAGCATCTAAAGTAGGTAAAATAAAGCAACCCTCTACCCCACAAATATTACAATGTAAACAAAATGCCCTTCTCTTTCCACCTCCCTTCTTCACTGCTGCTATTGCAACAACGAGCAAAGGAAACATATGTTGGTAAATTTGGCAAAACGAAGGTGCTCACAAAAGCTTTCAGATATTCTCTTGTACTACGGCTAAATCCCACCTTTGATGTTTTTGTCGCTTTTAAGAGTAATTCCCGTTTTATCTTAAATCCCTGAATTGCTTCTACAAATCAAATGCTAACGTATAGAGTATTGCAACCAGATGTTGAAGCAAACCCACAATGGCACAGCATACTGGCTCAAGCAAGAGATCTCGCTTTTCCAAACATACATAAAACACCGAGAGGCTATCGTTATGTTACCCTGGAGAGTTGACCCAAATGTTATTAATGTGGACAAGCAACAGATGGAAAGTTCATCACAAGTTCATCTCAGGAAGTCTCTCACAGGGAGAAGCAAAACTCCAACAAGAGCAAAGGAGTAATGGACTTCGGGGCTATTAAATATTAATTTGGTGCAGTTTTGGCTTTCAAGTGATGATAATGTAGCTGAGCAACAGTCTGAGGAGGAGTAAGCCATGACCCAGCAACAGACTTTTGCACACCCAAGGCTTATTCATAAATATTGTCCACTGAAGGCTATCTAATCTGAACTATCAGAAAGTGACACAACTCACTGAAAAGTGTTGAAAATATTTATGGGAGAATGTCACACAGTGCATCATGCTCGCTTTGATCTGGGATGCCTTGCCATGTTAACCCGTCCACTGCTGCAAAGAGGCAACAACTAGGACACGAGCATCAGAGCTGGACTTTGGATCACCTGAAAAAGGTCACCGAGCCTACATTTATATACCTGGTGAACTGATGGTACCAGGATTCATTGTGTGAAGAAAACAGGTTGGTGTAAGGTGCATGACGCTCTGGGAAATGTTCTGATCAAAATGCTTACATCAGGGCATTCATGTAGATGTTAGTTTCACAACCTAAATATCGTTGCAAGACAAGAACAACCTGTCAGTGCAATGGTGGCTCAGGGTGATAAGGCCCTCAGTTCATGAACAGAAGGTTGGGGGTTCAAGGCCCAGTTCCACTGATCTGCCACTTTTGGGCCCTTGAGCATGGCCCTTGGCCCTCAAATGTACAAATTAGATTTAAAAATGTAAGTCTGGATAAGGGCATCTGCCAAATGCCATAAATGTAAATGTTAATGGTATCCCCTGATTTTGAAAATATAAGAATTGAAATGTAACGATGAGCAAAAACAAGTGCACCCTACACGCTGAGTACTTTCTGTGTGTACAAAAAAGAGAGTTGAGATTCCTACTGGTGCAATACACTGTACTTTGACCATTATGTTGAACTAAATGCTCTTCAGTGCGATAACAAACTCTACAAAAAAAACCCTGAATTTCTGCCTTTTTCCATTCCTTCCTCTTTTATTTATAAAAATAATCTATTATAACATAAAAATGTAAAGTTTACTGAATGATGGGCTTTTCTTTGCCAAGATGGCCTGCGTACCTTTTTATAATGAGATTTTTTTTTTAAGTTCTTCAAACAGGACGTACATGTGTAATGTGTTTCAGGACCGAAGCCGGACCAAGCGGTATTTATGCAAAAGGGAGTTTCCACTTTAAACCCCTGCTGAGATAAAACCTCCATGGTTCAGAAGAACTCGGGTCAGAGAGTTCTGAAAGGAGAGGACTGGTGGAAAAAGAACAAGAAGGAGATACTGAAAAAGGATGGCATGAAGAGTAAATTACAGGATAGAGAAGGAGAGAATTCAAAAGCAAGAAAAAAAAATACAGGGGGAAGAGAAAGAGCCAGAAAGCGGGACTGGCGGAAAAGTAAGACAAAGTGCACATGGCACAAAGGGCATGAGAGGGAGACAGAAACGGTGAGGGGGGTAAAGAAAAAAGTAAAGGTAAGACAATGAGAAACAGAAAAGTCAAAGGAAAAAAAGGAATAAAGAAGAGATAAAGGGGAAAGAAGGGAAAAGGAAGCTGAAAGGTAAAGTATATAAAAGAGAGTGAAAGAGAAATTAAAATAAAATAAAAAAGATATGTGGACTCGGATGTTTAATTCCTTTATAGTTAATAAAGTCGACTTTCATGTAGTAACATCATCATTTTCTCCATCAATTCAATATCATGACCTTTTGGGGGGGGAAAGTTTGCTGTTCTTTTGTGAAACAGGATTTGACCCTTAAGAAAAAAGATAAATGGTCACCCATAGACGCAGCGATCGTACAATATGACACTCTCATCATCCTTTCTCTTAGTAGTGCCTCTTCTCAACCTGTGTGCATTAGGGAGGCCATGTTCCAAGCGGGCTTCCAAATTGACTCTGAACACTGAGAACATTGATTCCCAATGTAAATACTGACATAGCTTTTCACCCAGGCGTTTACTTAAACTACCTGTGTGGCTTTTGAAGTTGCCAGGTTTTACATTTTCCTTATGCAGCATTCTCGTGGGGGCATGGTGGTGTTTCTACCTTGAGTTTGCATGTTTTCCCTGCAACTGTGTGGGTTTCCTCCAGCTGCTCCTGTACCCTCTTGCACATATGGCTGATATTCCAAATTGCCCCAGTTTTAAATGTGTGTGAATGGAGGTTTGTCCTCAGGAACAGGTTCTACAGGGGGCTAGCAAGCATTTCAGGTAAAAACATACATTACAACAATTCGAGTCCTGGGCCGGGTGTTTCTGTGTGGAGTTTGCATGTTCTCTCTGTACTTGCATGGGTTTCCTCCAGGTTCTCTGATTTTCTCCCACAAAAAAAAGACATGGCTGTTGCAAATTGCCCCTAGGTGTGAGTGTGTATGGTTGTGTGTGTTAGACCTGTAATGGTCTGGAGTTATTCGGGGTGTAGACCCCATTATTTAAATCACACACGTTCTTAAAGGGGAAAACCAATAACATGAGGATTAAACAGTTTATACTAATACAATAATACCTAAAACAAAGAAATCCAATAATCATCTAATAGTAGCCTAGTATCACATTAACTGGGAAAGTTCTACAGGGGGAGGAGCCAAACAGCAAGGCGTGGCGCTGGACCTGAGTCTAACCCTAATCCATGAGAAACTTTACTGTATGAAACACCATACATATCCATGAAGTCGTCTCCACACTTTTGGACTTTTGCCTCAACTGCCCCTTCGCCTCATCTCACTGAAGTCATTATTGCACAAAGTTTTGTTTACCTTATTTGGTTGTGAACCCTGGTTCGTTTATGTCAACAAAACATCAGGAACGTTCAGCTTTTATTTACCAATGCTGCTAAGCAACGACACAAATATAGGCAAAACCATGCAAAAGAAAGGCAAAATGGAAATCCACACTATACTGTTTTTTTTTTTTTCATTCATTTTTACGATACTACGGTGTCACCATCAGAATAAACACATTCACCATTTTTACAGTATGGTGAAAATGGTAACTGGGTTATTTTGGTGCTGACATCGTATTATCATAAAGACGAAGGTATCTATGTGAGTTTGACAAACAGTATACACATCAATAAAATGAGTCAGATTAGCAGATTCACACCAAAAACGCCTCCATATAAACTGCGTACTTCAAAACTCATCAACACAAGTGGCCAGTCAGATTTAAGGAGATTAACACTAAATAACCATCCCAACATTTAAATAGTATGGACTCTCCAGTCACATTTTTAAAACAAAAATGATGTACGCGACTTGTTTCTTTTACCTTTGGGAGAATACCTCGTCTCCTTTGATGCAGTGCATTTGCAAATTTACATTGGGTTTACATTTAACCATTTGACAGATGCATTTATTCAAAGAAATTTGAGAAACAAATTCAGTGTAAAGGTTGATTAACATTCTACAACAGTAGCTCTGACAGTAGATACATCTGGACGGATTGTATTATATAAATACGCTCCATCAATCAGCATCCGTCATAATTTCAACTTGAGAAACTTCACTCCTTAAAGGGGACCTGTGGTGAATTTGTATTACTAGCTCTTTAAAACTATCAAGTATGACATCAGTGGTTTCATCAGGCAACATCAGGTACGGGCAAGTGCTGCCACACTACTACCAGGCATGTGCAGCGACATGTCGGCTTCTTCATTGGCTGTTCCAGCCCTGGTAGTGATGCGAATAAGCAGCGCCTCACCAAAAGGAACCAGTAAAAGGTAAGAGTCTTTAGTGTGCGGGGAGCTTAATCACCAAAAATGGCGCTAGATGCTTGTTTACTTGCGCTGGACAACCCAGCCCAACGAGATCATGTCACTTCCGGGGAAAAAATGGTTGTTTTCCGCATTGGTCCAGCCCCCGCTAGTAATCCACGGGATAAAATTGCCCAGTATAATGCTTTCTATGGTTCTTTATGTTAAAATAATCTCTGGATCACTTAAACTGTTACATTACACACAAATTATGCTGTAAGGATAACTGGTACTCTTTAAAGAAATAAAGAGCATAATAAAATCAGGTTTGAGTCCCCTTCGTATGGTCCTACACCCCTCAGTATCACTTTGCGCCTCTTGGTGAACTAAAAACAGGATTGTCTCGATGTCGGAGGATGTACGTGAACTAATCATAAACAGGCATTAAACCAGCAGAGAACATCCAGGAGATTTTTCACCTATGACCCCATACAGTACAATCCTGGTAATTACTGCAGTGCAGTGCAGTACCCGTACCTCTTTTCCATTTTATAATTCTGATGCATTTTATCTTTTTGGAGTTGTATATTTAATATTGTATTAAAATATGATTACTCTATTCTCATTTTGTAAAAGTCCAGTATCTCCTGCTCATCTCTCTTCCCTCCAGTGTTGTTTACCCCCCTTTCAAGGTAAACAGGCGAAAAAACAAATCATACACATTCAGACACAACATGGCGAGTTGTAGAGGCTTTTCAGACAGCCAGACATAACCAGACAGATTAAATCAGATCGCCGAAAAGCAAACAAGATTAATGGACGCTAAATGTCCATCTGGTCCTGATCCTGGCTATAATAATAACTTTACCTGTGGAAATAAAAGATGTTCCTCTGGACGTTACTTGGTGGGGTGACTGGACACACAGGAATAGTGAACTATTACTAAACAAACATTTCTGAAATAAAGCAGGCCTCACACAGGGGCGATTCTGATAGCGGAACATTTTGAAGATCTTGCGGTTAGTGATGGGGGACACCAAAGATGATGTCCAGCTTGGTATTCTTGTCTTGAACCGTAAACCGCCATCAAAACCGCCCCCGAGTGAGGCCTGCTTAACACAGTGGGTAGACTTACCACCTCAAATCTCCAGTATGGATGTTTTACCTGTTCCCTATGTCTGTGAAGGCTTCCTCCAGGTTCTCTGGTTTCCTCCTACCTCCCAGGTACAAACAGTATACTATACTAAAGTACCTTCTAGTGAGTCTTACCATGGAACCTACTGTACATACAGAACACATTACTAACAGTCTTTCATAAGTGTTTCTTCTTCATTATTATTCCACCTACCAGTCAGCTCTCGCCGATCACCTATGAAAGCTATCATCCAGGTACGGTGAAGAACAACGCCTGCTTTCTCTGAGACGTGCGAAGTCAGCCAACTGCATCTTTTTAAACTGCTGCTCCTGCTGCTCAAACATGGCAGCGTAACACAAACAGAGGTACCCAACTCTTTTCCGCATATATTACCTCGTGATAGGCTGATTTTGCTGTGATTGACAGGGAAGACTGAGGGGCTTATCCCGTCCCTCACAATCAGTGAAGCTCCCTTGGCATTTTCAGCTTAAACGAAAATGTACTGGCTTGATTTATCATAGGTTAAGTGACGGTGCATTCTTCTGTACATACGTACGTCCTCTCATATCTCTGTCAGTACAGAACCAGCACAGGTATGTCGAATGTATACACAATATCTTTGGTTTAAAAAAAAAATTTAAAACGGACTGGCATTAGAACCTATGTTAAGCTTCACATGACCAGGCAATCAAAACATGTGATGTCGTTAGTCACATGACAAAAACAGTCAACCACTCTAGGGATCCCACATGGGATTTTAAAATAATTAAAAAGGAGTCAATGCTTTTACTAAAGTTCACCAAACTTCTAAACACGTTGTGGTTAGCGCATCTGCCTCAAAGCAAGAAGGCCTGGGTTCGATTCCCAGCACGGGCGTTTCTGTGTTGAATTTGCATGCTTGTGTGGGTTTCCTCCGGGTACTCCGGTTTCCTCCCACAGTCCAAAAACATGCACAATAGGCAAATTGGCTGTTCCAAATCACCCCTAGGTGTGTGTGTTGACCCTGAGATGACCTGGCGAGCTGTCCAGGGTGTACCCCGGCCTCGCCCAGAGTCGGCTGAGATGGGCGCCAGCCTCGCAGCGACCCTAATTAGGAATAAGCGGTTCAGAAAATGAATGAATGAATGAATTTCTAAACCATAACGTGTTTGTTTTCTTTCTGTGATCCGCGCGGGCGTTTCTGTGTGGCGTCTCCATGCTCTCCTCATCCTCGTGTGGGTTTCCGTGGGGAGTTCCGGTATCCTCTCACAGTCCAAAGACAGGCACGTTGGGCTCATTCGCTGAGTTGCAGATGCACTTCAGGGTCGCAGGGGAGCTCACGCAGGGAATCTCCGCCGACACGGGACGAAGGTCGGGTACCACCTGGACCGCTCTCCATTCCACTGCAGGGCAACCTTTCACACTCGCACTCAGACCTGGACTGTGGGACGAAACCGGAGTACCCAGAGGAAACCCACACAGACTCCACATAGAGTACTCTCTCCAAGCCCAGGACTTGAACCCGGGACCTTCTGGTGAATACCAGCCCTAAGAGCAGTTTGCTGGGTGTATGAACAGATTTTGGGAATGCAGTGAACACTTACCTGCCCGGTGCGCGTGCATGCAACCCTGCGCGCTCACTCACCTACTTTAAACTGGGACGCGTGGTCGTTGGGGTCCTCGTGCTCCTGCGCGAGCATCACGTGCAGAATCCCGAACGAGTTCTGAATGCCAAAGATCGAGCCGTTGCACCAGGTAGCCGCGAACGCCACGAGCCAGCCGTAACCCCCCTCCGGAGGCACGAAGTGCGCTGGGCTCGCGGCGTCATCCCCACGCACCTGCTCCTCGTCCTCCGCGTGCCCGAGCTGGCATCCCTGCTCCACTGACTCCGACACTCCGGGCTCGGGCTCGGGCTCGTGCGTCCCGTCACCGCTTTCGGCGAGGCAGCTGTTGTCTGCTGGATGCATCATGCATGCATGCGCGCGTGCATCCACACCAGTCTATTAAAGGCTTTGTCGCAAAAATTATTTGGAGGGGGAAAAAAAATCCGATTAAAAAAAAAAGAATGAGGCTGAAATCCTAAAGTGCAGAAGAGGAGACGGTGCACAGGGCGCGCGGGCGGAACTCTCAGATCCAGCATCCAAATCTGCACCAAACAACTGCACCGGTACTTCAAAGAGGAACAACATCAAAGCTCCGGCGCTTCACCGGAGACAAAAAGCTCGAGCCTGGTGAGACGCACGTTCGGGCGCGTGCTCAGTGCTGCTGCTCCGGCGCGCGCGGACACTGGATCTGTTAGAAACTCTAACAAGCGTCTCCATTCAATCTCTCTCTCCCCCTCTCTCTCTCTCTCTCTCTCTCCGCCTCTCCCACACCTTCCGAAATAATAATAATAATAATAATAATAATAAAACCCACCGAAATGGTGTAGGATGTCAGAGAGCGGATCCGCCCCCCGCGCCGGTCTCCCGGTTCATCCGGGGTGCGTCTCAAACCGAGTGCAGGTCGTGCACAGTGCACACTTTTATCACCTCCTGATAAATCTTCATCTCTGGTATCACTGTGCACAACTGCAATCATTCAATAATACACACACA
Organism: Neosilurus hyrtlii; assembly: GCA_028564935.1. Lineage (NCBI taxonomy): Eukaryota > Metazoa > Chordata > Actinopteri > Siluriformes > Plotosidae > Neosilurus > Neosilurus hyrtlii. Next base: position 8,889,065 of record JAOUQZ010000024.1, read on the forward strand.
CACACACACACACACACACACACACACACACACACACACACATATATATATATATATAGGTAGATGGATAGATAGATAGATAGATAGATAGATAGATAGATAGATCAACAATTTCTAATAATTATTGAAAAATAGATATACATTTATTAAAACCACCAAGTATTTCATGTTTGTACTTCCTGTGATACTCAGACAGAAATATCACTAAAAATAACCAGCTACGGAACCTTATGCAATAAACAAGATTACATAATGCAAACTAACATAATACAGTTATTATTATTATGTTTTTATATTTTTCAGAAGCTTTAAGGCAAAACATTCATTTTAGCGTAGTCACGTAGCGCTGCGGAATTGTGCTAACTTTAAAAGTCAATGCAAATTTTCTAGCATGTCTGCTAATATCATTGGATTTAATTTGACATAATCACATGATATGACAGCAACGAAAGCCTATAAGTCTTTACTTAAAATTTACATTCATTCTAGTTCTAGATTCCCATGAGGTTTAAGTTATGTCGGTTTAGCTACATAGATATTGTCAGTGATGTTGTAGTTTTATTCTACGAACAATGCTAATGAATAACTAACTCGTGATTGATTTCTCCTGTAACGTTTAACCTTAAACATTCAACTTGTTAAGAACTTATGAAAGGAAACAGCAGAGTTTAAAGCTATGAAATGTAAAACCGAGTGACTAGATTCAACACCGGCCACATAGAAAAAATGATGCCACATAGAAATTGAGTGTTTGAAAAAAAAAGTTTTAGAGACTGTAATTGGATTAAAAGCCTGGCCTAAACCTTCTTAAACGTGAATAATCATGTTCCCTTGTTGTTGTTTATCCAGTAACAAAAATTAGTGCAAATTTTTTAGCGGAAGGATGCTAATCAGAGCTGTGACTAGCTATAGGGCTAAATCATTTATTAGATTGTTTTAAAATTAATATTTTCTAAGTTGTTAAATAATCTGACAACAGCAACATAATTTTAAAGTGTGAACAGATACACAAGTATATGTTTATTTGAAAAAAACAAGTTTGTGATGTGAGTCGAGCGGTAGGCTGTTGCGAAGCACAGCTACAAATCCAAAAATGCATTTAAAATAAACTACATACAGTACAATACAATACAATATCATTAAAGGGAGACGGTTGTCACCATCGAATTATGACATTTGCAAACAAAAATTATACATCAACAAGCTTATTTTTTTTCTTTTGCAAACTTAGGTGATTTGAACAACACTGAGCTGGATCGTCGATTTGAGACGCACCCCAGGAAGAAGGACGGCGCACAGCGAATGACGTATCAGTGTCAGCTACGGGAGCGCGCAGCGCGTGCTCGACACACTGTCAGGTTTTACAACATTGAAAGGAAAGTAAAACTCGTGTTTACAGAGGGAGCTGTTTCAGAAACTCGAGTCAGGGCTTTCTGTTTACTCTTTTCGTTCTTTATTAAGCTCGTCTTTACTGTATAAAGATAGATAGATAGATAGATAGATAGATAGATAGATAGATAGATAGATAGATAGATAGATAGATAGATAGATAG
>JAOUQZ010000024.1:8890717-8909224 GCA_028564935.1 Neosilurus hyrtlii
TAGATAGATAGATAGATAGATAGATAGATAGATAGATAGATAGATAGATGGAAAGATAGATACATATATAGATAGACAGACAGATAGATAGATAGATAGATGAAAAGATAGATACACAGATAGATAGATAGATAGTTAGATGGAAAGATAGATACACAGATAGATAGATAGATAGTTAGATAGATGGAAAGATAGATACACAGATAGATAGATAGATAGATAGATGAAAATATACATAGATAGATAGATAGATAGATAGATAGATAGATAGATAGATAGATGGAAAGATAGATACATATATAGATAGACTGATAGATAGATAGATAGATAGATAGATAGATAGATAGATAGAGGGATAGATAGACAGATAGATAGATAGATAGATAGATAGATAGATAGATAGATAGATAGATGGACAGATAGATGGATAGATAGACTAAAAGAGTGATAAATCATTAAAAGTCATTATCCCCCTCTTGATATCTCCAGCCCAAGATTCGAGCCCTTTCTGTGGAGTTATATGGGACTCGTCCCAAACCGCAAGTTGGCACACTGGAATGGTGGGTCACAATTAAGCCTGCATTCGGTATACATCCGGAAAAATCTCACTTTGAGTACAGAAGTGCAGGAAATACACCCATATAACGCTTCATGGTGTTTATGTACTCGTTAGTGAAGTATTCATGTGGATACTCTATCAGACGGTTTTGTTCGGTTTGCGACGCACCTATAATGCAAGGTGTGCATGCAGTATATTATACAGCACACTGTCCAGTGCCTTAGACAACAGGTTCTCAAACCCTGGTCCTGGAAGACCCCTATTCTGTGCATGGTAGTGCTTTCCCTGCTCTTTCACATCCATTTTAAGTCATGAATAGCTGTTTATTAGCTAAGTAGTGAAATCTGGTGGGCTGGAAACAAGCGAAACACCCAAATGTGTTGGAAATGACAGACACTTACAGTGTGTCAGACACTTGGAGTGGGCGGCATGTTTATAATCCTTATAAAGTGGAAAAATAATCCATAAATATCTCTGTGTAGTATATAATAAAATGTTGAATGAGTATAGTGAAGCACGGGGGTGTAGAGGTTAGAATGTCACAGGAAAACAAGAAAATAAAAAACCCAATCAAAAACAAACAAACAAACAAACAGCTTTGCATCCAGACCACCAAGGGGCAGCACTGAGTCACAGCCTGAAAAGTGGAAAAGGTGACAGTGATCCTGTGAATGAAGTGAGAAATCTGAATAACCCCACCACAAGTTGAAATTAAGAACACTTTTTGTCCTCCCTTGGATGTAGAAGGAATTTCGGGACATATCCATGAAGAGGGTGGAATATATGACACACCTCCCTGGAGGATAACGGCTGTCCCGATGTGCCTTATTAAATTCCTGAATACAAAACAGCCCATTCAGTAACTTAGAACCGAAAGCAGTAATCCCACTGGGTTCCTTATTTAACAAACAGCAAGAGCCTGAAACATTTTCAAATGTAACTATAAAAGGAAACTAACTTCCCAGTTCTGGCACTATTAGATTATTCCTACATGAATTCATTCAATAAGAATTTATATATTCTTCATCACAAAATGAAATCAGTTTCATAACGATCGATAGATACAAATTTTCAAGAACAACTCCTGCAGTGCTTTATTTCTCTTTTTCCAAATAACTGTGCCAACAATGATAATTACTAATTTATTAACAGATAATAAATCATTATGTTGGGATTTTTTTTTTATCCACTTATAGTAATATTTCTTACATACTATAAAATAACATACTTTCCTTCAGTGGCCTTTGAGAAGATTATCCAACACCTTCTGACCAATCAGAATCGAGAATTTAATTTACCATTCATTCATTCATTTATTCAACTTTTGGGGAGGCTATCTCAGCCGACTCGAGGCGAACACGGGGCACATCATGAACAGCTCACCAGTCCATCACATGGCCAACATACACAAACATCCTCAGTCAGGACCTTCTTTCTGTAAAGCTAACCGTGACACCTCCCCAGCATTCACCATTAATAAGAGCTAAAGTAAGGAAGCGTTTGAGATGAAGCCCATGAAAGGAAAAGCACAGAATGGGATGGCAGCTGTGATTTCACCCCTCCGAAAAAATCCCCACCACATTACTAAATGAAACAGCACATTACTTCCAGATGTTTTACATTATTACATGATTCTCGCAGAGAAATTTTGGTTTGACCAATAATTTTCACACACCCACGTTACCCTAGAGACAGCCACAGCGCCATAATAACGCCTCCGTGCCTCCTACATCCCGCAAGGCCAGATGAGGGGAAAACTGGAGTAATGAATGAGGTCAGAAGATTTGAAATCTTCCTTATTGGCAAAAGTGACATATGTATGTATCCATATATGGATATAGCATGTCCTTGTTTCACCCTGTGAACACCTGATCCTGTCTAATCTCAGAAGCTAAGCAGGGCTGTGCCTGGTTAGTACTTGGAAAAAAGGCTGCCCGGGTATACCAGGAGCTGTGGATGGCAACCTGTGCTTTATAAAAGAAAACTTGATGATAATCGAGTCGCCAAAAGTCGGATTCGATTGTTGATACAAGAACAAACAAAATACTGCCGAACCGCTTGATCCGGTCTCAGCCGACACCGAGCAAAGGCAGGGTACACTGACCAGCTCGCCAGACCACACAATCATTCAAACTCACACCTAAGGGCAATTTGGAACAGCGAGTAGCGAGTTAGACTAATGTGCATGTCTTTGGATTGCGGCGGAAAACTGGAGTACTCAGAGGAAACCCATGCATGCAAACTCAACAGAGAAACGCCCTCGCCAAGCCCGGGACTCGAATGCAGGACATTCTTGCTGACAAGCAGGCAAGCTTATCACTGCGCTACTGTGCCGCCCCCTTCTGGAGTGCAATCCACAAAAGACAGGAATCTTCTCAGGTGTTTCCACAATGGTGGAGTCCTCTTGATGGACAATGAGTAAAGAAAGATGTATTGAATATTAATATTATTAATATATCATCAATAGGAGAGTATTTAGCGTAGAATATTATAGCGTGGAACTGGTGGAATCTCCTGACTGTGGGTGGGTGTTTCTTTCATATGAAATCTTTGCATCACTTCCTAAGCTGTGAGTTCAATCAATCACTTACTCATTTGCTGTACTGCTCAATCCACTATCAGGGTCACGGGGAGACTGGAACATGTCTTAGCTGACACCGGGCAAAGGCAGGGAACACACTGAACTACTCGCCAGACCATCGCAGGGCAACGTTCACACAACCGTTCACACGCACAACGAGGGGCGACATGGCAGTACCTGGAGGAAACATTGGAAAGCAGAGGGAGAACATGCAAACAACACACAGAAACAAACACCCAAGCACGTGACTTGCACCCAAGACCTTCTGACTGTGACGCAGACGTGCTAAACACTTCGCCTGGTGAGCTGTTCCGGGTGTACCCCGCCTTTCGGCAAGTGTCTGAGATAAGCACCAGACTCCATTGTAACTCTAGCAGGATTAAGTGTTTCGGCAAGTGAGTGAGTGATTGAGTATTTGGTGTATTCGGTGGTGTGCTCCAATCAGTGGTGTGCTCCAAATCCTTCTCCAGTAAATCATGTGTCAGATAATTCTTTTCATAAATAGTAAACCAAATAGCATTTTGGGATTGTGGGATTATACACGTTATTTGGTTGATGATTATGGCATGGAGGAATTCTTCAGGGTTTTTTTTTATAAGCACTTGAAGTGTGATTTGATCATGATACAATAAGTAGAAATTCATATACAGTATATTAGATTCACATATAAGTTTGATTACATAGCAGGTACTTAAAAAGAAGAAGATTAATGTCTGGTCGGCAAGCTCTCTCACCGGCTCATGGAATTTCTGTAAGGCCAAGGTCAGGAGGTCAGTTACTTCCATTCACGTGACTTCTTCTAAGAGGAGTTGGTGAGGCTGAAAGAAAGAGAAAGAGGGAGAGAGAATGGAGATGGAGAGAAAACAGAGAAATCATAGACATTTTGCAAACACGCATAACGACAGGAAGCAAAGTGGCAGACCAGACGTCTTTTGTGTGCATGTATCTCAGACAGAGCAAACAGGAGAATTGAATGCGGGTAGGCTGAAGCCTGTTCTGACATGAAGGCCAGCCCACATGCTGCCTCGGCCTGCGGATACAAATGTCTCACAAACACACAGTAACTATGGCATTCCTGCTATAACTGGAGGTCTCGGGACACACAGTACATGACGATAGGGTCATGCTTCTCAAAGCAAGCAAGATATGTGTGTGCGGGAGAGGGGGGATTATTATTATGATTATTGTAATTATTATTATGATTATTGTTATTATTATGATTATGATTATCATTAATATTATTCAACCCCAAAAATCAATAATTTATTGCTTTAACCTTCACCATGTCTTCACTCGGGGGCACGGTGGCTCAGTGGTTCACTCTGTTGCCTCGTAACAAGAAGGTGAAATCCCTGTGTTTGCATGGGTTTCATCCAGGTACTCCAGTTTCCTCCCACAGTTCACAGGCATGCACATTGGGCCAACTGGGCACTCTGAATTGCCCATAGATGCGAATGTGAGTGTGAATGGCTGGTTGTGTCTGTGTCAGCCCTGCAAAAGGCTGCTGGTGACTTCAGATTCAGGGTCTATCCATCCTCTCACCCTTTGGATTGACTCCAGCTTCTCCCTTGACCCTCCAGCTTCTCCCATGACCCTCCAGCTTCTCCTGTGACCCTCCAGCGTCTCCCGTGACCCTCCAGCTTTTCCTGTGACCTTCCAGCTTCTCCCATGACCCTCCAGTTTTTCCTGTGACTCTCCAGCTTCTCCCATTACCCTCCAGTTTTTCCTGTGACTCTCCAGCTTCTCCCATTACCCTCCAGTTTTTCCTGTGACCCTCCAGCTTCTCCTGTGACCCTCCAGCTTCTCCCATGACCCTCCAGCTTCTCCCATTACCCTCCAGCTTCTCCGATTACCCTTTAGCTTTTCCTGTGACCCTCCAGCTTCTCCCATGACTCTCCAGATTTTCCTGTGACCCTCCAGCGTCTCCCGTGACCCTCCAGCTTTTCCTGTGACCTTCCAGCTTCTCCCATGACCCTCCAGCTTTTCCTGTGACCTTCCAGCTTCTCCCATGACCCTCCAGCTTTTCCTGTGACCCTCCAGCTTCTCCCATTACCTCCAGTTTTTCTGTGACCCTCCAGCTTCTCCCATTACCCTCCAGTTTTTCCTGTAACCCTCCAGCTTCTCCTGTGACCCTCCAGCTTCTCCCATGACCCTCCAGCTTCTCCCATTACCCTCCAGCTTCTCAGATTACCCTTTAACTTTTCCTGTGACCCTCTAGCTTCTCCCATGACTCTCCAGATTTTCCTGTGACCCTCCAGCTTCTCCCATAACCCTCCAGCTTTTCCTGTGACCCTCCAGCTTCTCCTGTGACCCCCCAGCTTCATGTGTAACCCTCCAGCTTCCTCTGTGAGGAATGGTACAGATAACGGATGGATGGATGTGAACATATGTGAGGAACGCATTCCGGATGTACTGATGCTGAAATTTTGCTGATGATTATCACAGATGTGCGTTTCATCTACTTGGCTTGACTGCATGATTCATGACTCATGCAATTGTTAGTTTCATTCTGAGCCATGAGGAACTACATGAAGTCACCAAATGGATAATATCTAAAAAAAGAATGCTTCATGAAACTGTATGAAGTCAAGCTTGATTTTAGCATGAGACCATGAATAAGGACGGATATTCGTGATGAAACTCCTATAAGCCAGATTGTTGTTGATTGTCTGATTGTGACGGGTCAGAAGAGCAGTTCAGTTCAGTTCAGTTTTATTTGTATATCGCTTTTTACAACTGACATTGTCGCAAAGCAGCTTTACAAAGTAAAATCAAATTTGATAAAGAATTTAAACTTTTCTCTATAAACCCACTGATCAAGACTTGCAGTGATTGGGGCAAGGAAAAACTCCCTCAGACGACACGAGGAAGAAACCTTGGGAGGATACAGACTCAAAAAGAAACCCATCGTCGTTTGGATGAAACTAGATAAAAATACAAACCATGTCATGGAAACCTCACTATAACATAACGTATAGTCCGGCTGGTTATACAACAGCTGTAAGTCCTGAATCATTTTAACAAAAGAGTTTATATCACCTCTTTTCTCATTTCTATCACATTTTTGGAACACAAGGCTTTGTGATTGGGGGATATTCCTCATAATGGACAGACCACTTAGTCGAACTCCACTTGGGGGCCAGAGTTCATGTTCCCCTGTCTCTCTGTCACAATTAAAAACAAAAATTTATATATATATATATATATATATATATATATATATAAAATTTTCTTTAATTTATTTATTTATTTTTTCGCCCCAGTACATCCCACCTGCGGAACTTTCCTATGGCGTTTTCTGGGTAACGTGGCTAAGCTGGGTTTATTTTCCGAGAGCAGCATGCTCCTCAGTGTTTTCTTCATTGTGAAATTGATTTCTGTAGACAGCTGTAGACTTGAATGAAAAATATGTTTGTATAAAACGTTTCTCTCAGCAGAAAGCTGGCTTGTAATAACGGTTTTGTTTATTTGAGTTGTCCAAGCTAACTGCGCCGACAAAAATGAAAACTCATGTTTTAACCTGTGTGCCAGGAAATTTATCGGTCCAACCTTTTATCTTTACAGCGGAGCAGACAAAACAGTGTGTCACTGACGTGTCAGACTCACAGGTGAGACCAACTGCCATAGAGATATGAATACAAACTCTATATGAGGACGTGACCCAAAGGAATGCCACTAATTGTGGTTAGATGAAACACTTCCACATGTACACACACACGCACTGTGTCTACCAAGCTTAAAAAATTTGTATGAGTAATTGTGTGATTTCTGACTTCTGTAATACACAAACATGGTTTCTGATGTGTTTGAACACGTCTCTGAAAGCTCTTGGCCTGGCTACCGGTGCCAAAAAAGGGAGCGGGAAGGGAGAAAGAAAGATGGATAAGAAGGAGGAGCGGGAAAAAAAGCAGGGGTGTTGAGAGGGAGGGGACACTTCTTGGTGGGAACAAAAGAGGATGCCGAGAAACAAGTTCTCTTCAGAGACGAATCACCAGCAAAAAGGAGTGCAAGACATTTTGAGGGAGAAGAAGAAGACCAACACGAAGATAAACCCCTTTTTTCTTAAGGCAAGGCATCTTTATTTCTGTTTATTGGAGCTTTTTATTCCTAAACCTTTTACTTAGAACGCATTTTTAAATTCAAATTATCCTGAATTACATACATTTACCTAATTTGAAGTAGTGTGGTTTAACTTACATTTACTCAGTTTAAGCAAAAATACTCCCAACAATGCCAGCTGTTCTCCAAACGGTTTGTAAACGCTCTTTGTGGTCATCAACTTTTCTTCAACTATTCGCCTCTCTCAGGAATGTGGCTACTTGCTGAAGAATACTTTGTACGTCTTATAACAGTCGACAAAATGTCACTTATTGATCGCAGGGTTCACAATTTGTAAACTGTTCATCAACTACTCACCAGAATATCACCAAAAAGTCGCTAGTAACTCGCCAACAAATTGCCAATTAATATCTCACTGAATAGTTTAGTCATCAAAAAGTGTCAAACCACTGGTCGATATCATCAAATACTCAACTTAGTGGGAATTCAATTCAATTTTTATATTTGGAATGCATACATATTACCTACAGTAGATTTGGGGTGAACGTTGGACATGCTGATCTTTAATAAATTAGAATGGAATGTTGTATCATTTGCCTCTGACCGCGTGCCCCATTGTGTTTTAATCCTCAGTCATTGAGTGAGTAATGCTTCAAGTGATGTTATTCACAAAGAACTCACAACACCGCCTTGCTACTGGGGAACTAATAGATCTCTTAGCAACACTCCTGCTCATTAGTGTAATGTGGATTGTACTAGAAGTACTGACAGCATGTGATTCTACGGGAAAAGCGCGTAATGACATCACTCCTAATCATAATGTTGCCACAGTCCAACTGGTCCACCCCGCCATGACAAACTGACGTGTCACAGTAGTGGAGTAGATCAGGTTCACACAGTCCTGTTGCTTACCCTGTAATTCAGAGACCAAGTGATTTTAGAGCTTTAGTGGCCTCAATACTAATGAATATTCAGATGTGCACCCAAAGAGACACAAACAGTCTCGTACTCATGTGGTGAAGTCAGGTTCCCACGGAAACAGACCTCTGGGATGACGTGTCTGGAGTAAGAATAGACCCGAATGTTTACTGAAAAGACAGAGACAAGTTTCCCCCAAACGTAGAGCCAGCAAGCTGATAATAAATTACTATCCAGTGGTAGACGCAGATATGGCGAAATCATCATCAAAAAGTTTTATGGTACTTTTGCTGGAGTTTGATAACTGTAGATAAAGCACCAGCAATGTAGAACTACTTATAGCCTCCTAGATTTAATGATTACAAAAGAAAAGGACAAGTGGAAACAAGAGTAAGAGATGAAAAAGCTAACATTCAACCAGTCTCTTGTTTCTATAGGGGTTTTTACTTTGATGTGTACTTGCAGTGTTTATCAAACAGTTTTAACAGAGATTGTGAAATCTTGATACTGATTTGTCAGACCGTTCTAATCTTTTCAAATTTTCTGTTAAATCTCTGTCGGGATCTTGGAAGGAATTTCTTGGGTTAAAATTTGTACCAGTCAGAGGTGAAGCTCTAACTTTTCCAGTGTCAGGACAGATCGCTTTGCGGTTTCTCAGCAACATGACATGACATGACATGACGCCTAGTACATACTCAGAAATAAAGTTACTGTTTGGAGTAATTGTTGCTGGAAAGTTAGCATGAGAGGTATATCTTTAATAGGTCTCTTGTTTGGGTGCACCTTTAATTCATTTTTAAAAGTACAGTATATTCATGTTTCCAGATGAAGGAAAGAAACGGTCAAAAAGATGTACTCTTGCTCCTAATAAGTATAATACACCTGCAGTTAAAAGGACCTGACTGATATTCCTTTCTTTCTTTGATTGAATTCAACATCTTCTTTATCTTCTACTTCTTCCTCCCCTTTCGGTTGATTCCATTGGGGTCATCACAGCGAATCATCTTTCTCCATCGTCCCCGGTCCTCTGCATCCCTAACCCACATGTCCTCCCTCACCGCATCCATAAATCACTATCTCTGCTTTAATAACAAAATGGAACTGGAAGCCATACCATGGCTGCAGTTTACAGCTTTTATAGTGATGACTGATTCCTGATCTGATCACCGGAGTCTAGTACAATTCGAGACTTCCCTTCTCAGGCTTACGCAAAGTAGTGCATAGAGCTCCGCGATTGTGATGTATGTCTTATGGTGAGGGGAAAACTAAATCAATAGGTGATTATGGCACAGAATGTGTAGGTCACATGACTACTGTCATGATATTATGACAGAGGGACACTAAGTCTGGCCGCTGGAAGAGAATCACTAAATGTCCTGCCCGTTACATGGCTATTCTAAATTGCCCCTAGGTGTGAATGGGAACATAAATAGATGTTTGTCCTAGAGAATAGGTGCTGCAGGGGGCTTGCAACCCTCTCAGGTTAAAAACATACATAGTAACAGAAACCACAAAACCCGAAATGCACCATGGAGGGAAGGATGAACCCATGATCAATAACCAAAAAGCTAATTAGCACCCGTGGTAACTACTGGTGGGCCAGTACTAGGAAACAACAGAGAAATGCATTATTAAGAATGCAAATGTTGAGTAAAAGTGATTCTTTCTAACTTTTGCATGTTTATATTTTGCAGAAACAAGATGCAGAATTTTACACTCCTTCTTCTGGCCTTGTTGGTGGACTTCCTGTTAGCAGCCTCAGTGAACCCTTTAGCATCTCGGGCCCCCATCACAAAAACCCGCATCCGCTACATTCATGTAGACTACGATGATGAAGAAACCCCTGAACCCATTACAAAAGACCCTGAACAGGCTCGAGGGGCTACTACTCGGTTTATCCCTCGGAACTGTGATTATGACCCCTGTGTGGAGGCCAAGGTCCCCTGTTCTGTGATTGCTGCCCAAACCAAGTGCTACTGTCCTGGAATAACTGGTCCAGATAGGTTGCCGGCAGCTCCAGATATCAAAGAACTAAGACAGGGAGCATCTGGACAGGTGGAGATTCAATGGTGTGCACCACAATCCACAGTCACTTTCTACAAAGTAATCACAGGAGAAGGCCAAGAGCCACGAATTTTCAGCAATTCATCCCGTACCGGGTTGTTGCAGGGGGTAAACGTTGGGTCACGCATTTGTGTGCTGGCAGCAAATGATGTCGGATTAAGCATCGAATCAGAAACATCATGCACTTTCTTTGAGCCTCAAAAGTCCAGTCAGGTCCATCAGATATCATGGGCCATCGCTGGGGTCATCGGCCTTTTGGTGCTGGCCTTGATGTTGGTTGTTGTGTTGCTGTGGAGACGGAGGAGGGGTAGGAAGAATAGGAGTGGGGATGGAGAGGGACTACGAAATCCATCCTACACCACAAATGAAACACTGTGATTGGATGGGATGGAACTGATGGTGGTGTACAGGGACAGATGATTTGAATGAATACGAGTTGAGGACAGTACAGACAAATTACGACCAAGAACCAGAGCAGGACAAACTTCATACACCATAGACAAAAAAACACTGGGATTGGACGGGTCAACTTTTAAGACTCACCAAAGGAAAGATAGACAACAAGGAAGGACATGAACCATGAGGAAGTCAACAGTTCTCATATAAGAATACTGTTGTTTTACCAAACTATGGTTAACTTTGAAAACATAAAAAGCAGTAGTTACATGTAGGTAGAATCTAGTTTTTTGTTTTTTTATAATCTTGTTTTGGTTTCTCAAAGATACAGAAACTTTGAATCTGCAAAGAAGCCATACTTGATTCTAAATTGCTAAATTAGGTCACGCTGGAGGCCATTCATCTAACAAGTGTGCCTCCTATTTAGTTGGAATGAAAGTCTGCAGTCACACCAGCCTTTTGCAGATAATTTCGAAACCCCTCTTTTAGACCTTGTATCCTCATGAAGATATCACTTTTAACATACAAAGACACAACAGGGGTGGACAAATCAGAAGTCTAGATATCTCTGACAAGCAGATATTTTGTCCAGGCTATTGAATTTTTTTTTCAGAAGTTGTTTTGCCATATAATCTGCAGTCATCTTAAGAAAGAAAATATAGACACTACCCAGAGGCAACTAACGGAAGTATTAAACACAATGTGCTACACCGGAAATTCATTTATGTCCCTTAAATTCTATTAATTTAACAAAATGGTTAAAATGAACATATTATTAATCTGAATACACATTGTTAGTATATACTATGTAGGAACGGTGTAATCTGATTGGTTGATATCTCAGGATAATGGGCATTATTATTCATTCAAGAGATTTTCTCGTTTCTGATTGGTGGAAAACCACTAGAACAATTATTTGCTTCATGTGCAGTGAGCAATTGTTATTTATATTGCATTAGCTAACACTTTTAATTGTTGTTAATCAGTTTGCTTTCTAGACGACCAAACCATAAGACTGGGGAGCAACCTGGAATTTTGACATTAACAGTTGACCAGCAACCGAATTTATGATTTGTCCACCTTTGCACAGCTTGCCATAGATATTGTATCACGCTACTAGTTAAAGCCAGGGGTAAATAAATTACTGTGAATGCAGTAGCAGGCCTTTTAAGGCTATGGAGAAATAACTCAGTCTGTGTTTTCAATCACCGTTACAAGAAACTCCATTCACTGGGAACTAATGCACTGTAATCTAACGGTAAAAGAAGCAAGAATGCAATATGCTTGAGGAGACTGGGTCTGTACATGAAGGTCAAATCAACATGGAATATTACACAGAGAAAAAACCCAGCAGAAATAAGAGGAGAACTGGAATAACCTACAGTACCCCTGTGTTAGCAACTGATTACTTAGCAACCCTGCTGAGAGCTCGTCAACATGTTACATAAGTTTAAAAGTCATTCTAAATTATAGTTGTTTTTTACAGATTAATTCTACTAATGGTGCTGGAACATTAAGGAAGCCTGGAGCTTCTTACCACGAATAAGGCTTTAGAGATAAAGATTTAGTAATTCAGATATTTGTATTTTAGGATAAATGCTAATTTTTACTCATGCTAATTAAAAAAAAAAATAATAAAATTATTTCAACAGAAAAGGTCTCTGTATTTGTTAAATAATTGCACCGTTTGATATGTTTCCACACACACTGATATTCCAATAATATTCCAAATATGATCATAATTGGAATTTCATACCGGCAGTGTTAATCGCATTCTGTTTTGATACTCTGACTTTGACTTCATTCTAATTAAATTTTGAAATTTCAGATAAAGACATGTAGGCTACACTGATATTGTTCAGGTTTTAGAATCATTCTTTGGGCATGTATACAGTGTAGTTGGAATATACTGTAAACTGATAGAGCTATTAAAAGTTCACTGTAGCTGAGTGTAACAGAATGCTGTAGTGGAAGTCTTTGCAGAATTTTTTACACAAAAATCTAAAGAAAACGAAACAAGTTTAACTGAACTTTATAAAGAATTCGATAGAGAAATCTATTGAGAACTAAACTCACACACTAGATTCCTATTGATATAAAATCTGTAGTTACTGCTGTAGATACTAGATAAACTATATTATAAACTTTAGATTTTTAAACTTTACTCTTTAGATTTTTATAGTCTTTATCACTATCTACACTTACATGACTAATAATCTGATACTAATCTGAATGAAAACTATAATCTGAACAGACCATATTATAAATCTGATGAGGACGGGGTGAGTTCCTGGTTCTCGGGATACGGTCTACGTGGGGGTTCTGTGCATGTCCTCCTCATATCTGCATGGGTCTGCTCTGGGAATCCATATAACTTTCACAGATGTCATAAAAGTAGTGTATACTGTATATATATATATATATATATATAAACACCAACCAGTCACTGGTGGTCTTTTCAGTTTTACCCTGTCCACTTTTGGTAAACCTCTGGCCAGATTCCTGTTCCTTTCTTCGGCTGTTGTTGCCAGTCTGCCTTAAGGATCTGTGTTGTGCATTCTGAAATGCTATTCTGCTCACTATAGGTAGTATTGTAAAAAGCTAAAAAGCACCTCTTGGTCAATTACATTATGATTGGATATTTACAGTAATTGAATGAACTACATAGGGTTTTTTAATATCTGGTGAGTTTATAATACATCTCACTGAGCTTTTAACCTCCATTATAAGCCCAGAATTCATCAGGATGCATCACAGTCCTGCACAGTAACTCTGGTGAACCTGCAGCCCCTACTGGATGATTAAAGGCAGTGCTGTATTCAGTACCGCCATAATGTTTTCAAGGTGACACCCACACAAACTCAACTTCAATACAAATATCATGTGCATGATTCAAGCATGGTTAAGAGTAATGGTTGATCGGTAATCTGCCCTGTAATCCTTCTTGAACCCAGATTTTCTAGAGAGCAAAAGATAAAGGCATGACTGGAGAAGACTAAAAAATGAAACACTACAATATTACATTCCCTAATAATTCAGCCATGTTTCATTTAGTTAATGCGAGGATCATCCCATGATTCATTTCAACCTTGCATTTCCATTCCTTCTATTTTTGTTCTTGTTTTCATTAACCTGCATTCATTCTTTTATTCATACCCATTTAAACTCTTTTAAAGTAAAGATAACAGCCACCGCTTATTTCGGTGTCACGTTGAGCCATTGTTTTTTGATCCACCTACAAACATATTGAACAGTTTTATACTGAAGGCGAGATGGATGTCGCCGTATAGATGATTCAATTCAGCGACATCCACCGAGCCTGAGGCACATAACTGCTTTAGTATATACTATATGGGAACATTAGCAAAAGTGCACACTATAACAAGGCTGTTTTGTTTTTTATTCTTGTCTGAGGGTACAGTGCGTAGGTACATATGCTAAGAGCTGTGTAACAGTTTCTCTTTGAACCCTATTCAGGTTTAAATTTATACTAAATCTATTAAGCAAACTAAAACAATATTTTTTATAATTTATATTTACATATTTTAGCCATGACAGAGGCAGGACAAGTAATCTCTGTGCTTCTTGCCAAGCTAAGCACTGCCTCCTTAATTCTAACACTGCTTGGTCAAAGGTCAGAAATGAACGAAAAAGATTCCATCTGACACAGAACAATTCCGATTCAGTAGGTTATCAGTAATCTAACATGTGAGCTGGTTTTGATTGTTCTTTTGGATCAGTGAAGCTGTAGTAAAGTAGTTTCTTATTGTGGCCACTTCCCTTAGTTATTTTCTATTTAGGCAATTCCGAGGGTATGGAACCAAGGCTACATTTGAACATTGTATTGTCTTGACCTTGGGGGTGTCTCAGTGCTTAAAAAGACATTTAAAAAGTGGATTCCCTCAAACAAAAGCCTTCATATAGAGGTATTCCTGGGTTGTCACGCTATTCTAACTCTGGAGACTCCTTCCGTGGAGGTTAGAGAATTATTTTCTGACAGAGACCATCACCAAATCAAATGGTATTCTTTGTTAAAAATGATTCATGATATTTACCATGCTCATAATTCACATATTCGCATTGATATCAACCTGTGGTTTGTATTTCAGTTCCACCTATTGTCAGTATCCCTGTTATGGCCATTTTCTGACCAATAAGAACTGAGAATTTATCACCTTTCCAAGAAAGACTGCAACCTTTACAGAAAGCGACTGAATGAACATTGAAAGTATCCTCTTAAAAATATTTTCAAAATTTTCAAATTTTCCGAATTAGGCTCTTCATGGACACACATCCCAGCACCCATGATCCTTAGCCTGGGCCCCCACAAGCGGTGAGCTGTTCTGTTGCGGCACATGGTAATGAACTGACTGAAATATTGATGATGGCTCAACAAAGGGTGAATGAATAAAATAAGATGCCGATCCAGTTCAGTTAGGTTAAAGAATAGAGCTGTGTTGGGTTCCTTTGTGTGTTGGAGTGAGGGTTGCTTTACTGCATGAATAGATTAACATTTGCATCCAAACACCTTCAGAGTACAGCTTAAATAAAAAAATAGTCAGAGATAAAATTATCTCTGTCATTTATGTAATACTTAAAAATTATATATATATATATATATATATATATATATATGCAGTAAGAAAAAAATAAAATCTCATCTCTGTGGTGTGTGTCAACCAAGACTTTGAACTTTAATGTTCAACACGTTGTGTGTAAAGCTTTTCAGACTTTACTCTAGAACATTACCAAACACCTCACTGCTTCCCATCCAATGAGAAATTTCCCCCATATATGGTCAGCCCGCTGGGTTCAAAAATGGTCCACAGCCAGACACGAGTGAAGCTCCGGCATTCCGGAAACATGAGGCTGCTGAAAACAAGACGCAGGGGTTCAGAGAGGGGCAGCTTGGTTACAACGCGCTGAAACGCTCACACTGGATACTGAGGCATCCTGGTGGTAGCCTCCACTGTACCAAGTGTCTCCAGCTTTTAAAACATGGATACAGGATTTGCTTTTATCCAGACAATATCTGTAGTTTGAAAAGAAATAAAGTCACTCATCTAATTAGTGACACAAAACGTCAGAGTTGGGAGCTCAACAGGTTTGCAGTAGGTACTTCAGACTTTAACCCCATCGAGCCACACCTAGCTTTACTCACTGCAAAGTCATGAAGAAGAGGAAAATTAATTATTGCAGATCAAGAGTTCAGAGGGAGGAGGAAGTGAGCTGGGACACAGAAATACAAGAAACACAAGCAGTCCAAGAGGGTTTCACTGATAATTACAATATATTCAATATATACTGGAACACAATGTCATTTCATGAGTGTGGAGCAATACGTCCACACAATAATACAGTAATACAGGACATAGGACAGGAGAGAGAGAGAGAGAGAGAGAGAGAGAGAGAGAGACAGAGAGCGAGAGAGAGAGAGAGAGAGAGAGAGAGAGAGAGAGAGAGAGAGAGAGAGAGAGAGAGAGAGAGAGAGAGAGAGAGAGACAGAGAGCGAGAGAGAGAGAGAGAGAGAGAGAGACTAGCAAGGAGAGAGAACAAAGGGATTTTAAGGGATGAGAGAGAGATTGATAT
Source organism: Neosilurus hyrtlii (assembly GCA_028564935.1). Lineage (NCBI taxonomy): Eukaryota > Metazoa > Chordata > Actinopteri > Siluriformes > Plotosidae > Neosilurus > Neosilurus hyrtlii. Next base: position 8,906,884 of record JAOUQZ010000024.1, read on the forward strand.
GGCCTGAGAAACACAGACAGACAGAGGGATGGAAAGATAAACAGAAAGCAGAGAGAGATTAAAAGAACAGAGGGAGACTGACAGTGATAGAGAGACCAGAGAGAGAGAGACGGAGACAGAGAGAGAGAGAGAGTGATTAAGATAGATAGATAGATAGATAGATAGATAGATAGATAGATAGATAGATAGATAGATAGATAGAAGTGATTATGAGAGGGAGTGATTAAGAGAGAGAGAAAGAGAGAGAGAATTTGAGACAGATAGACAGACACACACACAGTTTGCAGTTGGCTTTATTATGAATATAATTTATAATTTATTATGAATGAGGAGGCGAGGTCACCTCCGTAGCCCTAATAGTGTGTCATGTAAATCTAAAGAACATACACACACGTTCAGTTAGACACAAACACCTTCACGTTTTCTGAAACAGTGAAGAGTATATAAAGGGTTTGCAGTTTACTGCTTTATGGGAAAACAGGAAGCATCAAGCAGCTATAACGCAAATAAAAACAGAAACAAGTTTCAGACGTGTTCTGCTACATTAACAACTAAAAAAGATGAAAAAGTAGAGATGGACTGATCAGCATTCTGTAGGGATGATAGCAGGAGAGATCAACTGAACAACATTCCTACAAATGCAGATGTAAAAAAAAATAAACAAAGCCAAACATAAATCAAGAGAACAAAGCGCCTCGTGTATGGCTGTGCCACTGCCTCAGAGCAGATTAATTGTCAGTGATTTTATAAATTGATTTTAAAGCTCAGTGAGAAAGTTCAGGTTGAGCAACATGCGAAGAGTCTTTACAGCTGGGAGCAGACAGTTCAGCTGCTGATCAGATGCAACAGAATCCCACATCAACACCAAGAGATCATGAAAATCATCCATTGCTTTATACTTCACTTTGGTCAGGATTCCTGAAGGTTTGTAAAGACTCATGGAGGAGTGGGTCTGAGAGACACAGGAAGCCTTTCAGGGCGGAGTCTTGCCAGGAGGGGACAACACGGAGTCCGTAAGAAACAATTTGGAATGCTGTCATTCGCATGATTGGTTTTTGATCATCATTTGTGCAGCATGTCAATGATACCATGTCACCATGTGGGTCAATGAACTGTTTTTAAGTCAAATGCATAATTATTTACATTTAGGACAGGTTAATGTTCCCCCGCCGGTCCCTCTCCTCCAGTCTGTCAAGCATTATTTTTACAACACTCCAAACAAAGTGCATGATGGTATATATTGCTTGGTTAGTGACCATCACCTATACACTATACACCCCTCTCTTGATGCATTATGGGCTACACTGAGTGTGACAAACATTGATTCCATATAGTGGAATATACACATAACTGCATCTATACATAACATAACATAACAAATATACATAACCGTTCTACACCCACCTGGACCAGGCGGCGAGCACTGTGAGGGTCATGTTTTTTTACTTTTCCAGTGCATTCAACACCATCAAGCCGACCCTCCTGGGTGAAAAGCTGACAGTGATGCAAGTGGATGTCTCTCTTGTGTCCTGGATTGTGAACTACTTGCCCGAAAGTACACAGTATGTGTGCCTGCAGCACTTTGTGTCGGGCACGGTGGTCAGGAGCACCACAAGGGACCGTCCTCTCCCCTTTTCTCTTCACCCTCTACACAATTGACTTCAGCAACTGCACATAGACCTGCCACCTTCAGAAGTTTTCTGACTCTGCTGTAGTCGGATGTATCAGTGGAGGTGATGAGATGGAATATTGTGCTGCTGCGGATTCATTCGTCACATGGTGTGAGCTAAATCATCTGCAGCTTAATGTGACAAAGACCAAGGAACTGATTGTGGATTTCAGGAGATCCAAAACACCTGTTGCATGCTGGGGCAGCAGGCTGAGGGTTGCAGACGCAAACAGACTGAACAAACTGATCCTCAATGCCAGTAATGTTGTGGAGATGGAGCTGAACGCTATGACGGAAGTGTGGGCGAGGTGAATGTTGACCAAAATAAAGACAATATTCAATAATACCTCCCACCCGCTTCACAAGCTGCTGATCAGTCACAGGAGCACGTTCAGTGAGAGACTAATACCACCAAAATGTACCACTGAACAAGACAGGAAATCATTCCTACCTGTGGCCGTTAAACTGTAAAACTCCTCCATATAGCAACAACATCCACTGTTATACACTGTTTATCATATTGATAATACCGTACATATTACTCACTGACGGGATTCATTCATTCTGTTTATATAGATATTAGTAACTTCTTAGGCTCACACACACACACACACACACACACACACACACACACACACACACACACACACATATATATATATATATATATAT
>JAOUQZ010000024.1:8910938-8940467 GCA_028564935.1 Neosilurus hyrtlii
CACACACACACACACACACACACACACACACACACACACACACACACACACACATATATATATATATATATATGTAGACTTTCAGTATGTATATTGTACATATATAGTACTTTTCCCGTTGTAACTTTATCCTTATCTTATCCTTTTCTTTACTTGGTATGGAGCAACTGTGTGCGCACAATAAAGAATTCTGATTCTGATTCTGATATAGGACGGGTTAGAATTATAAGTGATGATGTCACAGAGAGAGGGAGGAATTTCTAAAGATGTTGGACCCCGTTAATATAAATTCCACACATTTGTATCACAGTTCATTACAAATAAAAAGCAAAATAAAAATGTTTTCACTTAACTGCAGAGGAATTTGCTTGAAAACGACACTCAGCATGATGCCAGTGATCACAAGGTTTTTTAAATTTATTTTATTTTAATAAATAAACACGGGTATATCAGCCTAAATGGTACATCAAAGAAACATGCTTGACGAATGTGGAATTTATCGAGTATGACGCGCCCGGTGACGCAAAGCGACTATGACGTGAAGGGGCGTGAACCCGGAAACGCTGCTGACGCCGCTACTCAGGCATCCAGGACTTTTATTTTGAAACGGACACGTAGCAGAGACTCCGATTTCAGTGTTTGGTCCTTGGCTCTAATCGGTGACACATCCTCAGTCAAAGCAGGTCGATGGCACCGCAAAACTGCTGACATCGGGGTTTTGTTTGCTTGGCACTTCACTGAGAGACGTTGGGATCACAGAAAGGGTGATTAAAGAGTAAAATAAGATGTCGGCTCCGGGTTACACCAATCTGAACTCGAACGTTCAGCATTACAGCGCGACGCAGAACGGCGGAGCTCCTGGTACTGCACCCGTTTATCAAAACGGTACGGGATTAGCTGGCTAACACTGCTACGCTACGCTAACCATCAGCTTCCTCGGTGGAATTCTGGTTTCTTTTTGTGATGTCTAATAATCCTGTTACAAAAAGACACACGAACGGCTCACTTACGAGTAATAATGACCAAAATCGGAATTACGACATCACCACTTTCGGTTCTTGTTAGCCGTTTTAGCACTGAAGCTAAAAGCTACCGACGCCTAGCATGGCTACTCCGACTAGCTAACCACCACGTACATAGACTACTGACACTACCACTCGCCTATCAATTTCTGTAAACTGTTTCAAGTTGATTTGGTAACATTCCAGCGGCTTTGTAGGAATGCTGGTCGACTGTTTATTTTGGCTAACATGCTAGCCTGTATGCTAACCCTACATTTAAACGGTATACTGGTCTGTACTGTACATTATTTGCTGTCTGTATTAAAGTAAAACCAACTTCCGGTTTGTTATGGTCCTAGATTCCGGTTCTGTTACTGTCCAGTGGCATGTTTACATTCTTTTTAGAAATTCTGAGCCATTAATACCGAGCTAGGTGCTATCCGAGCGTCGTGTTCTCCTCTGCGACAGTCTGAGGATTTGTTCTCACTTGGATTAGTTAGCGGTTAGTCTTGTTTTCTTCCCTTCTTACTGTTACTAGTATTTTTTTTATAACTTTAAACCCAGTTTCACTTTAATTTCCAGGCCTATTTGTTTCCTCGAATGGCACATCATGACCTTTGGACGTGTTTAATGTATTGAAAGGTTGTGTATTAGTGGGAGGAACAGTTGTGTTATCAGGACAATCTGCCTCTTGATGGAACCGTCCATGTCTTAAAGTCCACGTGATATTCAGAAATCAGTGCTTTACAGGGTTGGTTTTGTTTTTTTTTGAGGCACCAATAACCCAAAGTGTGGTCTTAATTATTAAATTTTCTCTTTACGCTGTCCAGGGAAATCATTTAAAAACTGTAGATGATTGATCCTGCACTCATCCACTTTGCATCCAATCAAATGCTCTTGAGAATACATTTGTAAACAAACTACATCCGCAGGTCGTTCTCATGCAGTTTGCATTGCTTATAGTGCTCGCCACAGACCAGGAAGGTTCTGGGTTTGAATCTCCACCAGGAGCCTTTCTGTGTGGACTTTTTATATATGGGCTTCCTCTGGATTCTCTGGTTTCCTTCCACATTTTTTTCTGAATCCATGCACATCAGAAACTACAACTCCGAATTGCCTGTAGGTGTGCATGTGAGTCTGAATGGCTGGATGTGCTGTGTTACCCAGCAATCTGTACCCAGCCTCAAACACGCAGTCAAATGGGATTGGCTCCACCATTGTTTCCTAGTGTCACTTCTGTAAGTCGCTCTGGATAAGAGCATCTGCTAAATGATGTAAATGTCGTAACCCTGACAGATAATGAATGGATGATTCTCTTATGTAGCTCATGCAGCCGCTTGACGCCATTTCCCCAACATGTACGACATTTGACAGACCCCCTTATCCAGAGTGACTTGCATTTATCTTTTTATACATACAACTGAGCAATTGAGGGTTGAGGGGCCTGCTGAAGGACCCAACAGTGGGAGCTGGGTGGCATTGGGACTTGAACCCCTGACCCTTTGCTTATTAAACCAGACCCATAACCGCTAAGCCACCACTGCCCTGTTTTAAGTGCACAACTGTATAACATGTCGTTGTGTACTGTGTGTTATGATCAAGTTACCACCCACCCTGTCCTCCATTGGTGGTAAAGAACCACCACTGACCATTTTTTTTTGGTGGTGGACAATTCTCAAATAAGCAGGCACACCAAATCTGGAATTACAAGCAAATATCAGCTCAGTTTGCAACTCACTGCTCAGAAATGATCGTAAGACATATAAGTAGTGTTGGGACTGTCGAGCAGTTTATCAATAAGCACAAATATTGTGTCACGAGTTGCTATTTTTCAAAACATTAATTTTTTTTGTCATACTTTCATCTGAAGTAATTGTAGAACTCCAAGACCTCGATGACTGTTTTGATAAACTGGTAACTCGGTGAATTTGATTATGAAAATCAGTGGTTGATGGTTCTGCGATGCGTACTGCTGGTAAATGCCGGTTGAAGCTACTGTGCTTTTGAAAACAACTCTTCTGTTCCGGAATGTAGCCTGGTGGCACCATAGCTCCTTTTAATTTGCCTGAAAGTATCCCGTCTGTTTGTAATGCTGTTTAATTTTTCATTTCTTGTGTGACTTTAATAATTTTCCATTCCACAGGACCAGGTCAGACCCACCCAGCTATGTATCCTGCCTCAAATTACTATACTGGTGTTCCTCAGCATGGTTACCCAACCATGCCACCTCAGAATGCCCCTCCTGGGAAGGCTCCACCAACAAGCACCAACTATAGCACCAACTACTACCCCAACAGCCACCCTTCGGTTGGACCGCCCCCAAGCACGGGGTCTGCGATATACTCTGCTCCTTCGGCCCAGGTCCCTGTCACATCCAACCCTGCTGCTTCGGGAGCCCCCCAGTACCCGTCACATTACCAGCAGCATTACGACATGTCTGCAAACTACTACGGACAGAATTACATCACTGCTGCTCAAGGGCAGCAGAATCCTCCTCCAGCATCAAGTGGCGCTAACCCTGGGCCCCCACTTTACCCCATTGTTTCCTACCCATCAGCCCCAGGGAGCAGTCAGTATGGAACACTGCAGTCGACCCAGGCTGTTCCCAGAGTGCCACCTACCCAGAGTGCTTTGCCACCTCAGCAGCAGTATTCTCAGGGCAAAGGGGCCATGTCCACACAACCAACTCAGCAGGGCTATGGAGCCCCGCCCCTTCAACAACCAGCTGCTATTAATGGCCAAACAAATGCAGGTAGATGAGACTCAAGACCAGCACACATCAAAGATTGTTTCGTTGTTAGTAGCATTGAGATACGTAAGGAATGATGTACAAGCTAGTCCGTCGTTATCATGAAATAAACCCTGACAGGTGGATCAGGACCCTAACGCATATCCCTAAATGGATTATCAGATTATTTTGCTTGCATGACTACCTAAAGTTTGAAGTCAATTTTTATTACTCATGCTAATGACACTCTTGATAGCAACAGCATGTTTAACTGGGCAGCAGCCTGTTTTCAAGTAATAACAGTATAGAATACTGTACTTGACAAAATACTCAGTTCCTCCTTCAGTGTCGTTGGTTTCCATCACTAAACTCTCTTTTGTATTGAGGTTTGAGAAAACAGCTTCGTCAAGCTAGTGTTTGGCTGGTGTGATGTACTGTACTTAGCTTCCACTTCCTTCCTATTGATCCCACAATGCACACTGGGTTGTCTGATGTCTTCACTATAATTTCACACCCTATTTCTTAGTTACAGAATTCCAAGATACCTTATCTTGAACTTCCTGAGAATTATCCTTGGCCTTTGTTTTTAGTTCTGACCTTGAGCGTGATGGTCTGTTCTTGAGAAAATTGGAGCTGTTTTAATATTTTACATGTGAAGGTGAATAATCAGGTCATAGTGTCCTAGTTTAGACAGTATCTTTCATCTGAATTTTGGGAACCTGGAAGAAGGTACCAATAGAATAAATGCTGGTGGGAAGAATGTATGTGAATTGCAGTGGGGTTCAATACTTTTGCAAGGCACTGCAGTTATATCTAATGCTGTGTGAAATCAGCTTACCGAGAACCCTCAAATGGGTGTTAAATTTCATGAATGATAAAAAAAATTGTGATAACCAGCTCGAATTTGTATAAAACTTGCTGCCAAAACTCATGCCCAAGCTTCTAATAATAAAAAAAAAAGTCTGACCAATCAGAATCAAGTATTTCAGAGCGCTTATATTGACCAGTGGCTGAGAATTATCCAATCACAACACCTAAACAGGTGTGTATGTTTTTTATTTTCTCAGGCCAGCAGCATTGCAATCAGCCTGCTCCGCCTCCTATGGGCCCTCTTTACGGCACAGAGGGTGCTGGCGGACTCCGCCCACAAACGGGCACACCGTCCACATCCTCCCCATCTTCCCCAGGACGCCAGTCAGGTAAGGGTCACCTTCATCCCATCGTCTTCTCTTCTACCTCTTAAGTACCATCAAGGGCTTCAGTGCTGCACAGCAAAGCTTTGCGCTACAAATGAACAATCTAGAAAAGATAATCAGCTGAGATTTTTTGGACCAACAATGTAATTTGTTTATTGTATGAGTTCTAGAATTTTATGGTCATCTATATCCACCTACATACACTTCATCTATATACTTGGTATCAAACAATGTGTGTACCATCATGCTGTTATAAAGAAATGGAGAAATAAATCGATGTATTACAGCATTTCTTGAGGTAATACATAGTGTATCCACACAACACCATTCCAGCCAGTCAGCAACAGTGGGAGTATGCGCTCATGCTCAGGATAGACGGGCCTTGTTGCTGATTGGGTGAGAGGAGATTAGGAGGATGATGCACTGTACATCTATGAGAAACAGAGATGGGGCGGAGTTTCTGAAGGAAGGTGTGTACTTATCGATTCTGGAGAAAATTGTTCATGTCTCAGTTAAACAGCCAGGTGACTTTGTGCTTTAACTCACAAAGCTAGCGGTGCAGCACTGAAGTTTGCTTTCACTCGTAGTCGCTTCTGTTTTGTCCCGTTTCTTATTCCCATGTCGAAGTTCTTGTATGTCTTGTGTGTTCGCTGTTGCTCAGTGCCGCTGTCTCCATGTGCTTGTCCACAAGCCATCACTCGTCATCTCTTTGTTCTGCCCCCGAGTCATATTTATAAAGAGGAAAAACCCGTGAGCGAAGGTCCTCAGTGGTTCAGAGTCGCGCACTTGGCTAGCTCCCTTCGCCTCGGGCCCCTTCTTCAGACACCCGCTTGAGATGCATTCTCATGTCCCCCTTCTCATCCCTGCCTTCCTCATCCTCCTCTGGCTTAGACTGAGCAGTAGTTACATTGTGGAGTGTGGAGGGTCCCCTCTTTTCTACTCTTATTATTTTTGTTTACTTATAGCACTGGTTCTCAAATCCCCACTCGTTGAATTTTGATTTATTCACCATATGGGCAAAAGTATATGGACACTTGACCATCTGGAATGGGATGGTCAGGCTTCAGCAAACGCTTTATAATTGCATGTTTCGCATGGAGTTCAGTTAAGAGAGGCAAAACTAAAGCTACATTATTCTCAATATACACTGTTCATAAAGTGAGCAAATGTTTTGGATCGTCACTAGTACTCTGCTTTCAACGGTAGAACCCGCTCAAAAATACACCAAACGATTCTTCGGAATTGTATATGAATTTGCAATGATTTTACAATTTTTTTTTTTGTACAGGATTTACAGTAGCCTAAAAAAACACTATAATATCTGCAAGCTAGACTGTAAATGTGATGTATAGAAATTTAATATCTGCGCACATCCATAAAGGGAAAGAATAAAACCCTACAGGAGGGAGTTTGAGAACCTGTGTGTGTGTGTGTGTGTGTTGACATCACATTGCGATCTACAATCAGTGTTCAATCCCCCAACCTCAACTCACTCTCATTCTTCCTGACTTTCTTTCCTCATCTTTTGTATCCTGCTGTTTTTGTTCTACTTATTGTCAAAGTTAAAGTCAGTCTCTCTCTCTCTTTCTAACCAGTCACGTTTCTTTTTTTTCTCACCTTTATCTTCTGCATCCTTTTAATTCTTGGTCTCTCGCTCTCACTATTTTCCCACTTTCTCTCTTTTTCTCTCATTTTCTTTTTTCCCCACATATTCTTCCTCTGCTCATCTTTTACCTTGTGCTCTTTCTGGCTTTTCATGTGTCTCTTGTGCTCTTTTTTTCTCTCTTCCTCACTCATTCCCCCCCCCCACTTCTCTCTTTCTATTCATGTCTTAATCTTTTATTTTTTCTTCATCTTCCTCCTGTCTCACTGTATCTTTCTTACCCTTTTTTCCATCTCTCTCTTCTTTGTTTCTTCTCTTTTCTGTCCTCCTGCTTCACTTTCTATATGGCTCTCTCCCCCTCTCTGCTCTCGTTTTTATTCATTCTCTACTCTGACTCTGTCCCCCTTCCTCTATTTCTCCCTGTCTCTCTGATGATTGGCTATGCTGTATTTCAGGGCTGCTGATTGGTGGATATGGGGGCAATAGAGCTGCTAGTTCCTCCACAGGGTTGCCAGGTGACCACTCCTCATCCAGTTCGGACCACGAGGATGAGGATGAGGAGGATGAGGAAGCAGGTCGGCTTTCGCTTTTCTTCCTCCTCCCGCCCATGTCATCCCCTCTGTGTTCCCATTTAGTTCTCACCCACTCCCTTTCCTCCGTCCGATACCTCCGTCCGGTCATCATCCCCACCCTGGAGCTCTCGACGCACGCTCCTTGCTTTTACTGCACACACAACCAGAGGCACTAATTTCTAATACACAGTAATTCCAGACACTGTGTGCATACAATACTGCTAATACACACATGCGCGGAAAATTAGAGGAACATTTCATCCACAATAGAAATCAAATTCAATCTGCGGCAAGTTTGATGTTTCACGTGTGTTTCTTTAGTTTAGTTTAACGCTGGAGCTATAAAAAAAAAAAAAAAGAAAGAAACAAAAAGCAGACATTTCATTTTAATGAAAAAGTCATAGCATGTACCACCACCAGCCCGTACTGTTGACACATAGCAGGTTGAATCCGTTGGACTCTTGTTGTTGACTGCAAATTCAGCATTTTCTTATCACAGGCGTTGGACCAGGCTGTTTTTATGATCTTCAGCTCTAGAGTTTTGGGAAGTTTATACCTGCTAAACCTTGGATTCCTTTACTTGCCTGACGGTGGTCGTCTGCTCTTGCGGCCCATCCGTCTCATAAAGATTGACGTGTTGTGAGATTTGTGATGTTTTTCTGCGCCCCATGGAAGCAAAGAGTAGTCATTCGAGTTACTATAGTCTTGTCAGCTCAAAGCAAGCTGGCCATTATCTCTGGAACTCTCTAAAGGCTATACAAGGTTTTCCTGTTTGCAGAACGTTCTGCATTCTGGATGTTTTTCATTCTTCACAACAATGTGTACCAACTCTGGAGACCGTTGTGTGAAAATCCCAGAAAATTTACAGTTTCTGGAATATGTAAACCAACCCATCTGGCACCAGCAACCATGCTGCTTTCAAGGTCATGGAGATCACAGTTTTCCCCATACTGATGTTTGAGGAGGAGAATTAACTGAAGCTCTTGACTTGAATCTTCTGCATGATTTTATGCTTGATGCTGTTTCTTCATGATTGCATGAAAAATGCATGAACATGCAGGTGTTTCTAATGAACTGGATGGCAAAAGGACAGTATATACTACATTTAAATGCTGTATACAGAGTACACTGTATTAATTAGCTACTCGAGTATTACCGGTATCTCACCAATTCCTGCCCCGACACCCCACCACCACCACCACCACCACCACCCAGTGTAAAACAACTCATAAAAAAGACTTCTTTTTGAGATGTATTCACTCGTATCTAGGAATATGATTGCCATAAATATAGCTGAATATTGTAGCAGTAGAATATTGTTGAGGGTTGCCCGTATTATCTGATACTATAATATTTTCACAGCGTTGAAGCGTCATGGATATTAAAAATACCAAATTCCATCGTCGCTCCAAGTTTTTCCCCTCTTGTTCCTTTTTCTTGTTTATGTTCTACCTGGTAGTATCTCATTTAATTCTATAAAGATTTGGGTGTTGGTTATCAATATTTTGGGTGAAACAGATTTCCATTACCTGCTAACGCACACATTTCAGCCTTAACCCAGAGGCACACACCCATGGTCCAGTCCTTGATGACTGTGTGTTTAGCGATAGATTTATTATAGTTGTAGGTTTGGGATTATCAGGGACTGTGTGCATACATGTTTAGACCTTGTGAGGGCCAAAAAAAGGACCATATGTCCTCAACGATGGGATAGGATTGTGTCGAATGTCCTAACAATCCTCGATGCTCCCTCACCATACCTCTTTGTGAAACCTTTTTTGAAAAATATTAACAAGCCATAGATTTTCTGAATAAGTTGTTGTTACGGTGAGGTTATGTGTTCTTGATAGGCTCCTAAGTTATAAATGCATTTACTTGTGTGTCTCTGAGCAAGGTTTAAATATATTTGCGTCATGATCTGAAAATATGTCTTCGCGCCTTGAGGCTTTTTAGTCCCAGTTGACCTCTTACACACACACATGCACGCACACCATTTAATAAGAATATGTTTGGCTGTGCAATTATGACAAGAGTGTGCGTGTTTTTTTGGGTACTCTGTGCCAGTGTGTGAAAGCGAGTGTCAAGAGGTTAGATCTTGTTAATGAGCTTCCCTGTGTGTTGCATCTGTGTTGCTCTTGGGAGGTGAGGAGAGGGGACGCGTGTCCAGGCCTGGGTCTCATTTGTCACTTGGATTATTTTTATATATATATATATGTGTGTGTGTGTGTGTGTGTGTGTGTGTGTGTGTGTGTATGTATGTATGTATGTATGTGTATATATATATATATATATATAATACACACACACACACACACACACGTAAAGTACTGTGTGTTAAAGAGAAACATGGACAGGTTGACCTGTTGCTGGGTTTTGGTGTGTGTGTATTTGGTTAGTGATTGTCACACACGACTTTGTAAGGTTATTTTGGGTAAGACATTATAAAGCTATATGTTTAGGTTACTTCTGAATAATTTATCATCAAGTTTACAAAATTTTAACGGACATCCTGCAGTGGTGGTTAAAAAGTGGGACGCCACTCTGACCTGCCGTCATGGGGAGAAGCAGGGTACTCCCTGAACAGTTCGCTAGTCTTGTTCACTGTGGTTCCAAACCGCACTAAACAAGCAAAAAAATGACGCTGTTGTGGCAAAGTAATTGTGGGCAGTAGGTGAAACACTGTGTGAATAGCTTGTAATGTGGTTGTATTGAATGTGGTTGGGGAAGGCCGCAACACAGCAGCTAGACAGTGATACACAGTTAAAAAAAAAACATTTTGAAATCGGACTTCCACTAAGATAGTGCAATCTCTTTGTTTGGGTTATAGTGGTAGATTATGTAGAATTACGGTGCCCCGACTTTCTTATTTATTTTTCTTTTTTTTGAGCTTTGTATTTTTTTTCCCGGCACATTCTGGGTGATTTCTGCCTCCTTGCCTTATTGTGTAATGTCAAAAAGAAATCCTTTAAAACAGGCCTGGATCTGGATCCAATCGTTATTCAATTCTTTGACGACCCGGCCCAAAAATTTTGTGGAAATCCACCAATTAGTTTTTGAATTATTGTGATCATAGTCATAGACACAGACACACGACCAATCTCATAACCTCCCCTTTTGGTGGAGGTAAAAATCTTTGCCATCGTAAAAAAGTAAATACCAAAAATTAATTGCCTTTTTTTTTTTGGTTCTGTTTTGGGGTTTTCTGGTTTACTCTCTAATCTTTAAGTAAAGCCAAAAATCTTTTGAGTCCACAGTTTCCACCTGGGTGAACCACTGTTTAAACCCACCAATTTCCCACTCCCTCTTCATTAGCCTCACACGCTAATCCAGGAAAGCCTTAGAAACTCACATATATTGAGCCTGAACTGAATAGGAAGCACGACTTTTTGATTGGTTAAGTGTAATATGGGCGGATTCGTTGGTTTGCATTTACTCCAGAGTGGTGTTTACAGTTTGTTTTTTGGGCAACAAGATACTTGTATTGTGTATACAGTATATACTCTGGGCACTTCTATGCCAGCGCTGGTACTGATCCAGTGCTGTGTTCATTGTGTTCATTTAGTTCTGCCCTGATATCTTCATTCGATACCAGGTGAAGTCATGAAGGTCATCATGGAAGTGATTAAACAGCACAATCTGGACGAATTTCATGGTTCATGGTAATGTCAATGAAAAGAAAGCAGACTTTCAGCTATGCTCTGTGGAATCAAGAGGAGTGACTTGAGTATCCTCCTACAATAAAACTCAGCTCAAAGAGTACATTGTAAGCCTCAGCCAAAATATCAAAACAGTGTAGGCTTAACAGGAGTGTGTCTGTCGGAAAGGTGGGTGAGGTAGAGCTTAAAGGATACATACAGATATAATTTCTTTTTTTTATGTATTAATACATTTGATGTGTGAAATGTCCAGTATCTTTGCCTATTGTGGGCATCGAGAGGTGATAGGAGGTGTGGTGGGGTGGGGTGGGACAATTCGCAAGGAAAAGCCGAAGCTGGGGTTTTTATCTAGTATTACAGCAGGTGAAAGTGTAGCGTGTTACAGATAGAGCATGTAAGAAAAAAATGAGATGAATGTCACGTGTTGACTGCTTGACAACGGCATCTCTCACTTTGCCCAATGTGTGTTCTCCCTAGGTGCAGACAGCTCCTCCACCACTACAGGGAGTGCATCTCCCGTCCCCAACTGCTACGAGTCCCTGGAAGGAGGAAATTACCCAGGTACACTTTCTTCGTAACTCTACACCACTGCCCAGTTAGTAGTCAGTAGGATAATCAGCAGGAAGTTAGCACTTGTCATTTTGTGAAAGTCACCATAAGATTGCCTCTTGGTGGGAGGAAGATTTGGTAGGAGGTGTCTTGGGAAAGGACAACAGGTGCCATCTTGGGGAAGTCAGTCGGGGTCATCTTGGGAAATTCAGCAAGAGGCATCTATGGGAACTCGGTGAGAGGCATTTTGATGAAGCTTTGTTGGCAGGAGCCGTATTGGAAATGGGTGGGCAACAACTTGTCTTGAGGGTCTGTTGAGGAAGTCTGTGCGTAGGGTCTTATGGAAGACAGAGGGTCCAATCTGGGGCATGTCAGCGTGAGATGTAAGCTCGATTTAGTAAAAGGGCTTGTGGGGAAATTTTACGTTGTCAGATACCATCTTTGGGAAATTGATGGGAGGAGACTTGTTGAACTCTACAGGAGGTACAGTCTTAGTGAGGCCAGCAACAAATGTCTTTGGGAAGTCAGCAGAATTTGGACCAAAGAATTTATGTAGTGAAAAACATCTTTGCCCTTAATTTATTAATGTGATTATTATACATTTTTCCCCTAGCCACGCCTGCTGTTTCTCTACCTGCTCCTCTGAGTGAACCTACCAAACAAGCCCCTCCATTGGGCTACAACTATCCAACCATGCAGCCTGGATACCAACAAAGCCCCGCCCCCCGACCAGAGCCCATCCCTTCACAGGGAGGATATAATCAACCCGGATATCAGCCATATGCACAGGTAATTACAGGCAACTGTAGTGTTGATGAAATTTAGTGTTCAAGTGTATGCAGAATGTGAGGTCTATAGTCCAGTAATGTATGTGTGTCTGTAGCCGTTTCCCAGTTTGAACCAGCTCTCGACAGCACTGGGTGGACTGAGTGGAGTTCCCGAGCTGGAGGTGGAGGCCCTGCGGCCTGTAAACCTGCTGCAGGAGAGGAACATGCTCCCACCAACACCCCTGGTTCCACCCGAACCCAAGCTCAGCATTGACCTACGCAAGGTCAACTGCAGCCCAGAGTAAGCAGACACCCACCCACACAGTATTTGCTGATTCCAGGAGTCCACTAAATTGCATACTACTAATGTTATTGAAATGTTTCTACCACTAGAACCTTTGTATGAGTATGTGTGAATGAATCATTCTCTATGTAACACATACTACATAGTGGAAAATGGTCTTGGATCACATTACTAATGCAGCTGAAACACTGCCATCGCTTGTAGTCTAGGATCACTGGACAGGGAAAAGATGGTATTCTTTCAGTTTAAATGGACTAAGAATTGGAAGTCATGGAGCATTCTATATATATATATATATATATATATATATATATATATATATATATATAGACACACACACACACACACACACAGAGTTATGTATTTTAAAAGTAATCCTCACTGTGAACTTTGCCTGGGCTGTTGCAGACAAGCCTCACATTTACTTTAACCCTGCCAGATTAAAAAATATTCCTGACCACTTAAGTTAAGCTTATCATTACATTCACGCTTCTCGGTTTCTGTCTATTTTTTTTCTTGTTCCCTCTCAGTACATTTCGCTGCACTCTGACCAGCATTCCTCAGACTCAGGCCATGCTGAATAAAGCTCGCCTGCCACTTGGACTCCTGTTGCACCCTTTCAGAGATCTAACGGTAGATTGGACTTCTTTTTTTTTTTTTTTTTTAAGAATCTGCAGAACTTTTCAGTAGTTTTTGGACTGTTTACTTTATCTGAATGAATGTATTGTATGAAATGGAATAGGGTAAGGGTGTAGACATGACTTTGCAAGGGATTGTTGGGTTTGTGGATTTGAGTGGGGCATACAGGCATGCGTATGGTTGGGGCAAGGGTTAGTGGCTTTGGATTGGGGCATGTGGGTGTGGCCTTGAGTGGGGCAGATAGGTATGGCTTTGATTGGGACAGGTAGGTGGGGCATGGAGATATGGCTTTTAATTTAAAACTAATTTTCTGTTGTCTGTCTTTCCATTACTGCAGCAGTTGCCGGTCATCACCTCCAACACTATTGTGCGCTGTCGCTCGTGTCGTACGTACATCAACCCGTTTGTGTCGTTTCTGGACCAGCGCCGGTGGAAGTGCAACCTGTGCTACCGTGTGAACGATGGTAAGAACCAACACCAGGAAGACAGAATGCAAGAAAGACTGACATTGTTCAGTTTAACACAAGTTTGTTATATCAAGTCTTTGTCAATTCTATTAAAGGCGTGAGGGTTCTAGTCATTCCTGTATTACTTGATTATTACTGATTTGCTTCTTTTTCTCTGTCTCTCAGTTCCTGATGAGTTCATGTATAATCCAGTCACACGCTCCTATGGAGAACCACATAAGAGGCCAGAAGTGCAAAACGCCACTGTTGAGTTCATCGCCTCTTCAGACTACATGGTGTGTGTGTGGGGAGGAGGCATAATCATGCATACTAGCATCTTAACACAATGCCTCTCTCTGTTTAGTCCTCCAAGTGTCTGTATTCGAATATAAACTAGAAGAAGGTGTGGCCTAAACTGCTCCTTGCCTTTGTCCAATTGGGTTTGAAATAAATTTCACTTCCCAATTATACCTGTATGCATTACGTTTCCACGATTGTGCTCTCTTTCTCTCCAGCTGCGACCTCCTCAACCTGCAGTGTATCTGTTTGTACTGGATGTATCCCATAATGCTGTGGAAACGGGCTACCTGAGCGTGCTGTGTCAGTCGCTGCTGGACAATCTGGAGAAGTGAGCCCCTTTATCATTATCAACATTACTGTCGGGGATACAGTTTCGATCTAGAAATATTTAGTGGAAATCCTAAATTCATCCTGGAAGAAGTTGTTGCTTCTCTGAATTGTAAATGTTGCAGTGTGGATGAAGAAATGCCATGTTGTGTCTGGTTGTGAATATTTTTTTTCTCTTTGTTTTTCTCTCTCAGGCTGCCGGGTGATTCTCGTACACGCATCGGATTCTTGACGTTTGACAGCACAATTCATTTTTACAACTTGCAGGAGGGGCTCTCGCAACCGCAGATGCTGATTGTGTCCGATATCGATGGTAAAAAAATAATCTTTTTTATTTCCAGACCGGACTGATAACTGGATCTTCTATTAGATGAAAGCCTACAAAATATTATATAATATCTATCAGTAACTGTAAAGAGCTGCTGGGGTCCATGATGAAGTATTACCATGATGAAGTATGGCGTTTCCTGTGATTAGAGCAGATACACAGTATGTTACATTGAATTAAGCGTATTTGTTTTTTTCCCTCCTCAACACTGTTTCTGCAGATGTGTTCACTCCAACTCCTGACAATCTGCTGGTGAACCTGAAAGAGAGTCAGGAGGTACAAAGGTTTCTCTCTCTCTCTCTCTCTCTCTCTCTCTCTCTCTCTCTCTCTCTCTCTCTCTCTCTCTCTCTGTGTGTGTGTGTGTGTGTGTGTGTGACATCCACCTGTTCATTTCATGTGGCTTGTAACGGTTTCCATCATCTTGTGTTCATGGTCTGTTTGTTAGTTTCACATTGCACTTTAGCACTAAGTTGTGTATGTATGCGTGTTTTAGCTGGTGAAGGACTTGTTGAACGCGCTGCCCAAAATGTTCACAAATACTCGGGAGACCCACAGTGCCCTGGGGCCAGCACTACAAGCGGCATATAAACTGATGACGCCCACCGGAGGCCGCGTGTCTGTGTTCCAGACCCAGTTACCTACCATTGGTGTTGGACTGCTGCAGTCCCGGGAGGACCCCAACCAGAGGTCCAGCACAAAGGTACACATATTTCACCACTTTTCTACCAGTTCGGAGCTGAACAGCCAGCTTTCTGACTAGAAAGTCTAGAACCAAGACGTGACCAACAAGATAGTGTTATGGTGGTGGTATTTGTTGCTTGCATTCCTGAAAAAATGAGGCTGGTTCTTAGTGTTCACAAGTTGGAACACTTTGGTCATGTCGGTAAAGAACTTGAGGGACCAGGGGGGTGAATCAGGGTAACTCATGCTAATAAAGTTTGAAACAAGTTTGTAGTTGCTTGTTCCATTAAAATATGATCTACTGTATGTGTGTAGGGCGTTCAGCACCTCGGTCCTGCTACAGATTTCTACAAGAAGCTGGCTCTGGATTGTTCGGGTCAGCAGATCGGGGTGGACCTGTTCCTTCTGAGTTCTCAGTATGCAGATCTGGCTTCATTAGGTAGACAGTCCGCATAGACACGTGCATATGTAAATACACATATATGAATATATATATGAACCAGATTAGATAATACATCTCTGAATGAATAATGCACCTTCTGTCCTTTTTACAGCCTGCATGTCAAAGTTTTCCGCTGGCAGCATTTTCTACTACCCGGCGTTCCACCATGTCCACACCCCAGCTCTGAGGACGAAGCTCCAAAAGGACCTGCAGCGCTACCTTACGCGAAAGATTGGTTTCGAGGCTGTAATGAGGATCAGGTGCACCAAGGGTATGTGAGATTCACTACAGCTCTGTTATTCATAACAGATTATCATAAGATAGAGGAAAGCAGGTCTGACAAGTCACAGCTTGTGTAAGAAGCAGTTTAACCTGTTCAGTCTGCGTCACTGGGGCAAAATGACTGCCGTTATGTGAAACTCAATCGCCCAACCCCTGAAGAAACTTTTCTGATACAAATAATTGGAGAACGCAGAGATATATTATACCTTAGTCTTCTACAATTCTATGTATCATGTTTCATCGCCCACCAAACCAGTGTTACCGGCCCCCAATATAGTATATTAAGTATAATTACATGTAGCAATTATTGTGGAAAATTCATAAGACTAATTAGTACTTGGTAATTAGTACTTAAGGACTTAAAGCAACCATCATAAACATTACTTCACGCATCGTTCATTTTCTGTCTTGAAGTGAAAATGACCACTAAAGACAGCTTGTCCAAAAGCAAAATCATCCTGAAGACTTTGTTGTTTCCGAAAAACCTGTTATAGCAATCTGCTATTACTCATTCACTCATTGACTCAGTTGCCGAACTGCTTAACCCTATTAGGGTCCCAGCCGACACCGGGTAAATGCGGGATACACCCTGTTCACCGGACCATCACAGGACAACACTCACATTCACAATTTAGTGAGATTTGTGACAGCCAATCAGATTAATGTTCATGTCTCTGGACTGTGAGAGGATGCATGCAAAATCAGAAACACCCAAGCCTAGGACTCAAACCCAGAACCTTCTTGCTGTGAGGCGACCGTGCTAACCGTTACACTACTGTGCCTCAAGTTAAAGTTAAATGCTGTATGTTTTCATTAATGAGCCGTTTGACACTGACCTTTAGGTACTGTTTTGATTGGTGGATATTCAGTAAGAATAAATATATGGGTTTTTTAAAAATCTTTTAAACAGCACCGTTTTTCTCTTATAAACTTTTTCTTGTTTTTCTTGTTGTTTTTTTTTTTTTTTTTTGGCTGAATGTTCAGGAATGTCCATCCACACGTTCCATGGCAACTTCTTTGTGCGCTCCACCGACTTGCTGTCTCTGGCTAATGTGAACCCGGACTCGGGCTTCGCCGTCCAAGTGTCTATCGATGAAAGCTTAGCCGATACATCACTAGCGTGCTTCCAGGCTGCTCTTCTCTACACGTCCAGTAAAGGTATTTCGTGTGTCTGTGTTTGAAATACTAAAAGGTACAGAAAGATACTGCTGTTCTGAAATCATCCACAGAGGTCACATGACCTCAAACTTATCAATGTGAATGGGGAATTTGGTTGGTTGCTCTTCATAATATGTGTCTATTTAACTAATAGCTCTGTTGTACATAGATTACATGTGATAATGTGTTTGATTGACAGGCAAACGGCGAATCCGAGTTCACACCTTGTGTTTGCCCGTGGTGAGCCAGCTCAGTGATGTATTTGCAGGAGCTGACGTCCAAGCCATTACATGCCTGCTCGCCAACATGGGTACACACACACACACACACTACATGTTTAGCCCTGCCAATTGACATGATATCATTGATGCCCTGTGTTTCTCTGTGCAGCTATAGACCGCTCGCTCTCCTGCAGCGTTTCGGATGCCCGGGACGCCCTGGTGAACGCAGTTGTGGATTCGTTAGACTCGTATCGCTCTAATATTTCCAACATGCAGCAAACTGGTGTCATTGCCCCCTCCTGCCTACGTCTCTTCCCTCTGTACACACTGGCGCTGCTCAAACAGGTGAAAAACACATGTGCACACACACTACTGCCAATTTCAGTATGGAAATATTATGTGCAACCTTTGCACTGCTTCAGACAACTGATAATCTTAAAACTCATCCAACTGCAGTAATCACAGACAGACTAGTGTACAGTGACTCTCCAAATTAAACTTTATCGTGTGTGTAAATTCGAGGAACTTTTCACATAGTCTACAGGTTTTAATGTGTACCCAGTGTGTATATGTGGATTACCAAGCTGATTCCTCCGATCTGATTGGTTTACAGGGTTTAAATAGTATCTCTGAAATTAGTTCTAGCTTCAAGACACATGCCAGGTTTTCCATTTAACCTTCACAGCATTTTGGTAGATGCTCTTATGCAGAGTGACTTAGATTTTATTTCATTTGTTCAGACAGCTAAGTAGATGAGGGTTAAGAGCCTTGCTCAAGGAGTGGTATATTGGTGGGACTGAGCCTTGAACCCTGAGCCTTAACCACTGAGCCACCCCTCCATCCCCACCTTTGCCCCTTGCAATTCTTCTACTGTGTGATATAAAGGCTTGATATATATACTGGAAGTACATGTAGAATTTTGTTTCGAACAGAAAGCGCTGAGGACGGGGACGAGCACGCGGCTGGATGAGCGGGTGTTTGCGATGTGCGAGTTTAAGTGTCAGCCTCTGAAGCAAATCATGCGCTTAATCCACCCTGACCTGTACCGCATCGATAACCTGACTGAACAGGTAATACACACTAACAGGCTTCCTGACCAAGAGCTTAAGATGGTACCACAATAATATATTACTAATGATTATTATTCATAAACTTGGGTGCCTGGTTTAATTAATGATTGAAGCATTTTCCCTAAGGTTCATGTGAATTCTCATGAATTTGGATACTACTTTTAATATTACTGGGTAAAGTTAGCACAAAGCTGTGTTTGGGTGGCTCTGACTAGTTGACGCCATTTAACCAAGTTTCCTGATCAGATTGAAAAGTGTAACCCTTTTTGACCCTTGGAAGGATGCATGATGAAATTATAATTCTAGTGAAATACACATGTGGCATAATAAGAGTTGACATCAATGATATTCAAGCATTCCACAGTCTAGTATCAAGTTTCTGCTTGAAAGGTTTTTGTCCTTGCAGTGAATTGTGTATGTTTCTGCTGTAGGGGGCGCTGCAGCTGAACGAGAGGGTGATTCCGCAACCTCCACTGCTGCAGCTGTCGGCTGAAAAGCTTACTCGGGAGGGAGCCTTCCTTCTGGACTGTGGCAGCGTCAGTACTTCACAGCTACACACTATTCTACAAAACTCTACACCACCATGCGATCTCTCTGCATCATTCAATTTGATTTTGCACTTCACAGTATAACATATTAGTGGGGAAAAAAGTCTGTTCTATATGACAAAACAAATCCACACACTTCCATTACACCCACCACCCGAACCGAGACCTCTTTATAACACCATACACCCCCATCATATGTGCTTTACATATCAATCAGAAATGAAATTGGAACTAAAATGCAACTCTGACCTTTTGATTTTTGTTTTGTAGGTGATGTACCTGTGGCTGGGGAGAAGCTGTCACGAAGTGTTCATCCGAGACGTCCTGGGCTGCCCTAACTACGCATCCATACCAGCTAGCATGGTGAGTGAGTCCTGCATGCTGTTAGGCTCTCTGCAGGAGCACTTACATCAATCTCATATAGCCTGTGAGGATAAACAGGGACATATTGTAAAATTGGCCTCATAATTAAACTGCAAGAATAATAAGCTTTGTGGGAGAAAATAACTGGCTGACTAATATATGTGTGATGTGTGTGAACAGAACGAAATCCCCGAGTTGGAGACGGCGGCTTCTGAGAGAATCCGAGCATTTGTGTCCTGGCTTCAGGAATCCCGAGGATTTTCCGCCGCCCTCTATGTGCTCAAGTAAGACTGCTACTTAATATATATTATTGTGCTCTATACGCACACTATAAAGCCATTTTTTGATAGTGGGATTAAAAAATTGACACCCCTCCTGAAATTTTACAAATCATAATACAATCTGCTAATCCACACCCACTCTCCTGGCACACAACAGCTCCCAATCAGAAAGGACAAAGGCCTGCAAAAGCCAGCTATCTGCATCTCTTAATATTTCAAACTGCTGCTCCTGCTCCATCACAGGGCGATGTAACATTCTGAGAATGGGCTGTCTGCTCTCTTTCACACAAGAGGCCACAGATGATTGGCGAGTGTGTGTCTGTTTTAAAAGGGTGAAAGTAAATTAAAGCCGTCCTTCCTATCCACAGAGTTCTCATGAACTCCTGGCCACAGATGGCACTGGCATCGCTGGGATTCAAGCTTTCAATCTCTTGACACGTCAAAAGGGTTTTCTGTCAGATGAATCAGGAGCCCAGAACTGTTCATTTCTATTTGTGTTTTTGCAGTGTTCATATTTGATTGTCTCCACTGACTCTACCCCTTTCTGTTAAAAAGATCAGGCTGCAACCACTAAAGGGAAAGATGTGGTTCTAGTACACCCCCATGTTTCGCCATTGTGAGCCCATTACTAGTGAGATCTGATTTCTCTGACCTCTTTCTTTCTCTGTTTTTTTCTCTCTCTGTTCAGAGACGACCCTTCGGCAAAGAGTAATTTCTTCCAGCACCTGGTCGAGGACCGCTCCGAATCCGCGTTCTCCTACTACGAATTCCTGCTCCACGTCCAACAACAGCTGTCCAAATAGAATCCGACCCCAGTCTTGACAACATTGCGGACCCAGTCCGGCAGGACGCTGCCCCACTGTCCTGCCACGACACAAACTCCTCCCACCTCCCACCGGCCAGTCACAGCCTGTGGTGCCTCCAAGTGGCCGGCGCGAAAGACCATTGTGGGGAAAGAAACAAACAAAGCAGCAAAATGAACGTGTGACCTAGCACAAAACTGTGCTGATGAGAAAAAGACGCTCTACCCTTTACACACACTCTCTGAACCAAGTCTTCTTTCCTCCCTAGAAATGTTTAGCCTTTATATCACGTCCTTCATTAATTTTTGTTTTTTAAATAACTTCCTCGCTCTCCTTTATCATGTGCGCATGAAGGACCCTGTGATTTAAGTTCTGTAGATAATGATAATTCCGCTGTTTTCTTTTTATTTCTCAACACTGCCTTTCCGCACAACCTAACATGCTGATAACACCGATGTTATCATTCCTTCACTGACACGTATATAGTTTCTCCATCTTTTGCTCACTCATCTGTTCTTTCTTTCATTCGTGTCCCCTACTG
Source organism: Neosilurus hyrtlii (assembly GCA_028564935.1). Classification (NCBI taxonomy): domain Eukaryota; kingdom Metazoa; phylum Chordata; class Actinopteri; order Siluriformes; family Plotosidae; genus Neosilurus; species Neosilurus hyrtlii. The sequence continues at coordinate 8,931,745 of JAOUQZ010000024.1, forward strand.
CATTACTATCCTCCTCCTTTTTTTTTTTAAATCACGAGTGTGGGTGTAGTTTTTAACGCCGAGCACTAGTCAATCCTTATCCCATCTCTAGCAGCAGGAGATAGAGCGATGGCATAACACACACACCCACAATATTACACACAGAGTACGACGCACCTCTGTGACGCCTGGATTGTGCTGTTTCTGAAGCCGAGATCATCCTCCTCTCTGTTTTCTTGGGGAATTATGCGATAAAGCCTCGCTCTCCGCTTTATTACTCTGGAGAAAAGAATATTTTATGTGCGATAATTTATGATGAGCTTATTGAATAAAATGAAAGCCTATTCCTCCTCCTGTGTGGTGTCACATTTCATATAAAGTCCTGTTTACATAGGAAAAGAAATGAGGTGTGTGCCAAAGGGGAATTTTTTTACTTTAATGTAATCCCACTACGGGTCGCAGGGAGGCTGGAGCCTATCTCAGCCGACACTGCGTGAAGGCAGGGTGCACCCTAAACAGCTGGCCAGGCTAACGCACAACCATTCACACTCAAACCTTAGGGGCAATTTAGAACAGCTAATTAGCCTAATGTGCAAGCCTTTGGACTGTGGGAGGAAACCGGAGTAGCTGGCGGAAACCCACGCAAGAACGGGGAGAACATGGAAACTCCACACAGGAAGGTCAGAGCCCAGGACCTTCTTGCTATGAGGTGGACGTTCTGCCCTGTCTGAAATTATGACTTTTTTTATTTAAATATCATTTAAACATACAACAAAACTCAAAGCCTCAAAATGGCTTCTCATGAGGCCTCAGTTGCTATCTTTTAAACAAGAGTCTCTACCCAAGATGCACTGCTGTCTGCATTAGCTTGCTAGTTTGTTAAAATGTCGATAGTTTTGGTGTTTTCAGTCCCTCGTGCTAGCTGCTAATACTGCAAACAATAAAATTATTGCTCGGAACAACAGAAAAAATAAATTTACCACAGAAACTTGTATTAAACTTGTAGTATTTCAGTGAGGAGTTAGCTTCATGCTAACAATGAGACCAAAGCCCCGCCTTTGAGGATTTCTATTCGCTCAAATCTGAACCCCGCGAATTCACAGGTCAAAGTTCACCTACAGAGTCGATACACAGAGAAGCAAACGATTCTTCAACATCATTCCGCTTCCTCTCGTTTTCAGGGCACGGGGTTTTAATTTGGATTTAATGTTAATACCAACTCGGCTCAGCAAACATATCTTCCGTGTCACTGTAGCAAGCCCACAAATCATTAATCACTGTGGCACTTTATTTACATTCGGTTCATTTGATTCAGGAGTCATTTTAGCTGATTCCGTCACTGCTTTTACCATTAAAATGCACAGAAAGCTTGCTTACCTCTGTTAACATCTTTTTATCTGTGCTTACGTGTAGGACATCTAACCAGCTTACACTCTTCCGAAGTTTAATATTTCTTTTTAACCTTTTTGACTTGACGAATCAGAATTTGATTCAATGAATCAATTTGTTCCCAAACGAGATTCAGTGAGTCATGTTTGTGCTAAAAGCCTGTGTAATGGACTCAACACTTTATTGTACTCATTTTATAATACAGTATATCTTCAAATTATAAGAGAGTGCATCAGTGCTCCTAGAATACAAATAAATAAAAATCTTTTATGTTAAATCTAGATAATTATCTTGTACATGCCTTTGTTTTTGTTCTGGAAGTGAGAAAACATTCCAAACAGACATACAATCATATAAATAACTCATTATCCACCTCTTGTAATTAAATTTGCTGTTTAATGATTAAATCGGTATATTTATTGTTTAGGCAGGACGGTGTCTCAGTGGATTGTCTGCCGAACAACAAGATGGTCCTGGGTTCGAGTCCCGAAGTTTGCGTTTGCTCCCTATATTTCTTGCAAGGGTTTCCTCCAGGTACTCTGGTTACCTCCTAAAGCACATTAGTCTGATTGGCTGTTCCAGATTGCCCCTACGTGTGATTGGTTGTGTGTGTGCTGGAGCTGCGATGGACTTGCAACCTGTCTAGGATGAACCCTGCCTTTCCTCAGAGCAGGCTGAGATAGGCTCCAGTGTCCCAGTGACTTTGGTAGAATTAAAATGAATGAATAACGAAACAGTTGGCGACTGCACCTGGAATTGTTTGAGTATCTTTCAGTATTTGTGCATGAAAACTGCATCTATTTACGTGATAATATTCCTACTTCAGCATTTAAACCAGTTTTAAAGTGAGTACAGGAGATAAACAGTATAAACAACAGCATCCATGGATCTGTGCAGATAGTTCTGTATTTCATTTAAAAGAATAAGACTGTGAAGTTTGGAGAAATATTGGGAAATATAAGTTTTTTACAACCGATCTTCAAATTTACCCCCATCAGCAGAAATAACTGAGTTAAATTTTATTTGTTATTTTTGCAATATTGATTGGAAGTAAATGTGACCTTATTGTGCTGCCCCCTAGTGGTTAAGAATTGTAATTACTAGTTTCAGATTTTATTTTCACTCTCTCTCTCTCTCTCTCTCTCTCTCTCTCTCTCTCTCTCTCTCTCTCCCTGTGTGTGTGTGTGTGTGTGTGTGTGTGTGTGTGTGTGTGTGTGTGTGTGTTGGAATAAATTTTTATGTTTTTTTTCTTTACATTCATGTCATTGTCTTTCTCTTCTTTATTAAATATTAATTTGTTATTTTTTAAAACACCTAAAAAATGTTTTTTTAGCATACCCCCGTGGTTTTATAGCATCTCCCTCGTGCCAGCATGTTTTTCCTCTGGGTACTCCAGTTTCCTCCCACAGTTCACAAACATGCACAGTTGTCTAATTTGCTGTTCCCGTACGACCCTATGTGTGAGTGTGAATGGTTGTATGTGTGTTGGCCCTGCCATGGTCTGGCGCGCTGTTTAGAGTGTACCCCGCCTTCGCCCAGAGTCGGCTGAGATAGGCGCCAGCCTCCCCATGCCCCTACTTAGGTTTAAGCGGCTTAGAAAATGAATAAGTGAAGTTTTTATAAGGACTCTGCTGTTCCATCTGGGATACTACTAGTGCGCTGCAGGCCCGACAGTGTGTTTGTGAAATGTCTCTATGTTTATTTTTCTGTTAGATATCTGTAAATTTGTATCAAAGGGGAAAAAACAATCACATTTTGTCTAAGGCTTCTACAGAAACAGTGTCTCCAGGAAACTCAGTGGGCTTTCTGCAGTCTTAGAAGAGAGGAAGCTGAGTAGATGGTCATTATTCTCAGTGTTGTTCAGCTATTCGTGCAATAATCACTCAGACAAAAGGCTAAAAATACTGGGGTTATTATCGTGGCTTCCTAAAAATGTCCAACAGAAGCAGAGATTGGATCGACGTGGGTTTATTACACAATATTCTGTACAAGTGGTGAGAGAAATTAGCCAGGAATTAGAATAATAATCACAATGTATTAACTATAGTTGGTCATATATAAGAAAAATATGAATCTGAGTGTGGAATTAATTCAGTTCACAGGAAAAAACTTCAGACTACATCCTAAGCTGTGGATGAAGCTTGTTTTGTACGGAATGCATAAGGATACTCCATGATTTGCCAAGAATGATGTGAACACTGATTGTGATCATGTTTTCCTTTCTGCTAGTATACACATACACACTGTTTTGCACTCAGAGGGTATTTGGTTTGTTGGGAAACACCCTCGTATCCTCATGAGTGCTGTTAAGCCTTTTTAACTAACAGTCAATGTGTCAAATGTTGGCTTTGTAATAGCAGCTGGATGACATCTCTCTCTCTCTCTCTCTCTCTCTCTCTCTCTCTCTCGCTCTCTCTGACACACACACACACACACACATACATATTATATTCTTCAAGAATGATGTCACACACACTTCCCCTTGCCCAGTTATGATGACATTTTCTCCTCCTGAAATGCCAGCACTCTTTCACACCCACACACTCGTTTTTGGCTCGTGTGCATGATGTTATGGCTCCCTCTGTGTATGTTTTGATTGTTATAAAATGACCTTTTGTAGATAAGCACTTCCTTCCACGATGTATTCCCCTTTTCATCGTGTGTGTGCACGTTCTTTCGAGTTGTCTGAATGGGACATTACAAAGGCAGGCTGGATGAAGAGTGCACAACAGCGAAGGGAAACTTTGTTATGATTATATTCCACTCCCTGAGAAGACAACACTGCAGCGACTGCCAGGCACAAATGGATTATGGTGACAAGCCAAGATATACCTGAAAGATCTGCAAAGATCTATCTTTTTATAATGAAATGTCTCCTCCTAGTGGGCATCTGATGAACACTCGTTAACACAGTATTTGTACTTATTGACTATTCAATTATCCCATGCACAGATCCCCTCCAAAATTCAATGGTCTGTTAATTGTACTACAGTTGAAAGAAAAATAAATCCATGTATAACATTTTAAGTTAAAATGCACACAAACCAACACAGGTGAAAACATAACATCCTAGCATAATTTTCTAGAGACCCTTCTTGAATATACAGGCTGTCACTGTCCTCCCATCTGTGCTGGAGATCTCTCTGGAGTTTGCCTTCTTGCTTCTCTGGCCTACTAAGTAATTTAAGGTGGACAGGCTTCTCGGTGGATTTAATGGCACTGCATTGATATTTTCTCAAGATTTGTTTTGATAGCTTGTCTTCAATATACTATTTGATTATGGTGGCCTATGCTCTCTAACAAACTCTGCAGCCTTCCAGGAACATGCAGGTATTTACATATACTGTCATTACAATGCTTTGCTTACAACAAACAAGTCTGCTAAAGTTCTTTTGCATCCACAGCTCCTATAAAAAACTAAATGAGCGTAAAATAAACCAAGCATGATCTAGATCCAACGGTTAACTTACACCATCCTAAACCAAAACATACTGTAGCATTCTGCTTATTTGAGTTGTTTCATGATTTTTTTTCCAACTCAAATTTATTTACCAAAAAGTCACATAAATATACCATTAATGTCCAAAATTCTTGTAATTTTTTAACATAGTTGTTTGTTATATTTGTTAAACAGCCTTTCAAATTGCAAATCAAAATCAGTTGAGAGTTTCTTAGTTGTTAGGCTGAACAGTTTCCAAACAGCGATAACCCCATACAAACTTAATGGATGAACCCAGTTCATGTCTACTCTTCATCGTAATCCAAATTTCCACCTCAATTTATAATTATGTCTTGTTCGGTAACACTATTGATAATATTTAGGCTATTTTCTTCAAACTACCACAACACTGCCCGGTTAAGCATACTGCAGTTGGAAAAGTTGCCTTGTCATGCACACAAACCACAATCATATCAGATTTTGAGCTCTCTGTAAATAACCCCATGCTATAAATATATACAAAACAGCAGCACGCCAAGCAACATTCCTGACATTTGTGTAGAAAAAAAAAAGTTGAGGAAAAACATTTCTTTCATTCCAACATGCTTTTCTAGTGCTATCATTCTCTAGCAATGAAACTTCATACGCTGTTTACATTTCCAGTGACACACAAGTGTCAATCATTACACTATCTGACACACCCACATGTTTCTGACCGGGTGGAAAGGAGGCGTAATACTTCTTTAATGAAAAGTCTTTAACATCACAAAGTGTTTGCTTACAACATTGGAAATCATAATGATGGCCATTTAAACATAATTTAGGCATTGCTATAAAACAAAAACTAGCATAACTAGCCAACACTACCATGATCCTGAGCATAAATGCATAGACACCGCTATTGCCGTCTTAATCCTAAACTTCAGAGTGATGTGGCTAGTGGAACTTCCTCACAAATTATCTCTTCTTTTTTATTTCTTTTCTTGCCATTTTAATATTTGTGCAGAATAAGAAAGCCTGCATGAACCCAACAAAACACGAGCACAGGGACCTTTTGTAGATTATCTTAATCAAATCTCTCACTCTGTAGAGTCTTAAGCTGCGTACATTTCCTTAATGCACACAATAAGCATTGTTCAACAGGAAGAGAGCTGAGATAGTCCTTTCACATACACACACACACACACACACACACACACACACACACACACACACATAAATTAGTAAGTATCTCAAAGAACATTTGCACAGTGGAACACTTATCCTGTGATCGTAAATATATAGCACGGATGAGCTTTTATTATTAGCTTTTATTTAGTCATTACTATATGATTAATTATGATTATTTGCGATTTGATTAAAGGCTATTCGGTGAAATTGCTTCATCTCACACTCAATAAACAAACAAACAAACAAACAAACAAATAAATAAATAAACAAAGCCCTGCAGTAAATAAATAAATAAATAAAATCTTTTGCTGAAAGGAATTTATTCATAGGAAAAAAATTACAGTATATTCATAATACTGGTGGAGGTAATAAACTCTGTATGTATAGTAACTAACTGTCCTGAGTGTTTTGTGTGTGTGTGTACACAACCTCATCAGTGTTGTTGAATGAATGAAGGACATGTGATGAGCTCTTCATCCTGTGCTCAAGGCTAATCATTCTCCCGCCATACATATGGATCTAACACATGGCTGTGGACACAAAGCACGCCACAGTTTTTTAATATTTACAGTTCTGATAAGTACACCGACCCAGAGAACCCACTGAACACATCAGTGAACTTGGCTGTGTGGTCACCAACAGTTTGAATCTAAATAGAAAAGAAATCTATACAGGTAACAGGTTGCATCCACTTCTCGGTGGATTCACATGGACGTGGCAACTGTCAGTGCTGTCCAAAATCTTGATGATCAAGCCACGCATACAAAACCTGTGCTCAGGTGAGACCTTCCTGATGATCTTATGGATGGTGGATATGGATTACTTTGGACAACCAATCACTAGCTGAACAAAATAGTAAGACCAGAGACCAGCCATGGTCAAACTCAGGACTGCTGTTAGAGCATTGAGTTTGTCCTGGAGAGGTGGACATACATTCTGAGGTTACCGTTACCACCAAAGTACAGTCTTGGTACAAGCACTGAGGCATTCAGCTGGCAGTACTGCCTAGGCTTTGGCTTAGGAAAGAATAACACAGGACATGCTCCAACAATCTTCATCCATCCATCCATCCATCCCGACATTATCTGTACTACTTTCTCCATAGAGGCTGGGGCTAATCCCAACTGACACCAGACAGGAGCTAGACTACACCCCAGACAAGTCACCAGTCGACTGCAGGGATAGTACAGCTGGTTTGGATGTCTCTTCATGTGACACACTGGTATTATATTTATTGAAGTAGTGTATTTATGTCCAACAGATTGTAGTGCATAGATAACCAAAAATCATGAATCGTATCTGTTTTCAAACAAAAATAGAGCACAGGGGTCCAGACGCTCCTGCTAAAAGGACCATTTCATAATGGTCAATATAGAATAAGCATAGCAAGTCTGAAAGCCCCAGATTCAGCGTGCGGCAAGTGTGTGTGACGGGCATTCCTATACCTCACGAGAGGCGGAAGCTAAAAAATAAATCTCATTTGCTTTCTCTTTTGTTTTGTGTCTTTCGGCCAGAATGGTGTGTTCCCGCTCCGCCTTGATGCTTCTCATTTGTCCGGGCAGGTTTGGGTTCCAGATGTGTAGATTGGAAGATGATAGATTGGTTTCCAGATGTGTAGACTGTGTGTGTGTGTGTGTGTGTGTGTGTGTGTGTGTGTGTGTGTGTGTGTGTGTGTGTGTGTGTGTGTGTGTGTGTTAGATACGGACCATGTGTTTCGCAGTCTGGCTTATTTTTAATGGATACTCTGGGCATGGCACCGTAGAGTTTAGAATGTGTGCCTTACAGCAAGAAGGTTTCTCCACATGTTTCTGTGTGGAGTCTGCCTGTGTCTGTATGGGTTTCCTTTGGGTTCTTGAGTTTCTTCCCACAGTCCAGAGACATGTATATTAGGCTAAGAGACTGTGCCGAATTGCCCCTATTGTGAGTGTAAATGGTTGTGTGAGTGTGGTTGTGTGTTGGCTCCGACGATGAACCGTCCAGGGTGTATCCCGTCTTCGCCGCCAGCCTCCCCTTGACCCTGGTAGGATAAAGCACTTTGGAAAATTAATAAAGTCGCCATTTGTGTCCACTTGTTCTGACTGATCGTTTTATACTCTTCATTCAGTGAGCGATTCCTATTCCAGTGGGCGTGGTCTGTTACATGATGACTCCTCTCCATCAAGAGATTAGGTACCGTAGGTTATATGATGTGGCCTTCACCGTTCCCAGATCTCAACCGAACTGAATATGAATAGGAGATTTTGGAGTGCTGTGTTAGACGTGGCTCTCAGCGCCACCTTCAAAACACAGACTAATGGAAGATCTTTTGGAAGAATGATGCTCCTTGTGACAGTCTCGGTTCCAGGGAGTTGGACAGGCCGTGCCAAGAATGTGTTCTGGACGTTGGTGGTGGGCGTTTACACTGGAATGATGGAATGAAAGTGGCCTATGGGTATAGAATGTGTGTGGTCACTGGCTACATAGGCTTGTAATGTCGGGATTCAATGGCGGTGATGAGAATGTACACATAACCACCTCCTGTCAACCTTTTGTCCAATCAGAATAAGATGCATATTTCATGAATAGGGATGTTCTTAATCAACAGTCATATCTGTAGTGTAAATACAACTATAGGGCATGTTGTTCTGCTTTGCTTGGCAATGATAATGGAATGCAGTTCAACAGGAGCTTATGTGTGTTTGTGTGTGTGTGTGTGTGTGTGTGTGTGTGTGTGTGTGTGTGTGTGTGTGTGTGTGTGTGTGTGTGT
>JAOUQZ010000024.1:8949408-8968027 GCA_028564935.1 Neosilurus hyrtlii
ACCAAATAAGCATTACGTCACAGAAATGTCAACATACCGCGCATTAATATAGCATGGTGTATTATTATAATTATTATCATTTAAAAATTTATTTATTTACTTACTTTATTTATTTATTTGTTTGTTTGTTTATTTAAGCATTTGCCAAACTGCTTAATCCTATTAGAGGCATCCTAATCCTATTAGGTTGAAGCCTATCTCAGCCGACTGTGGAAGAAGGTGGGACACACCCTGAACAGATCACCCGATCATCACAGGGCAGCACACACGCAACCATTTACACTCGCATATACACTTAGAGGCAATTTGGAACCACCAGTTCGCCTGATGTGCATGTCTTTGAACTGTTGGTGGAAACCCAGAGGAAACCCATGCAGGCATGAGGAAAACATGCAAACTCCACACAGAAAGTTCTATTATTATTGTTATTATTATTAGTAGTAGTGGTGGTAGTAGTAATAGTAGTAGTAGTCGTAGTAGTAGTAGTGATGATAGTAGTAATAGTAGTCGTAGTAGTTATAGTAGTAGTTGTAGTAGTAGTAGTAATAGTAGTAGTGGTAGTGGTAGTAGTAGTGGTAGTTGTAGTTGTAGTAGTAGAAATAGTAGTAGTAGTTGTAGTAGTAGTAGTGGTAGTGGCGGTAGTAGTAGTAGCTGTAGTAGTTGTAGTAGTGGTGGTAGTAGTCATAGTAGTGATGATAATAGTAATAGTAGTCATAGTAGTGATAGTAGTAGTTGTAGTAGGAGTAATAGTAGTAGTAGTGGTAGTAGTAGTTGTAGTAGTAGTAATAGTAGTAGTAGTGGTAGTAGTAGTAGTAGCAGTGGGAGTAGTAGTTGTAGTGGTAGTAGTAGTTGTAGTAGTGGTGGTGGTATTAGTAATAGTAGTAGTAGTGGTAGTAGTAGTAGTAGTAGTAGTGGTGGTGGTGGTGGTGGTAGTAGTAATAGTAGTCATAGTGCACAGATGCCCCTAAGCTGGTTCCTAAGCTGATTTACTTTTCAGAAGTGTCCATGTGGGCATGGGTTTATATCCTTGTTTTTTCCTGTGGGGCTGTTGGTCTAGAAAAGGACATTGATGGAATTTATTTTTTTCGAATTGTATTGAATCACATGATGTGGTGTATAGAGTGAGTGAAGTTCAGAGCTGCTCGTGGATATGTTGTAAAACGAGTGTGAGGAGAATCCGATTTCACCGAAACTATGAGTGTGCTAATCATGTTAGCAAACAAGTAATGCTTGGTGCTTTCTCTCTCTCTCTCTCGCTCACACACACACACACACACACACACACACACACACACACACACACACACACACACACGCACAGACCTAATAAACCTGCCGTAAATTAACCTGATACGCCGAATCATATGTTGATCTTTCAGAGCAATTAGCATGACGGCATCATGTGTCGAAAGCTTCTTGTTAGCAGCATTAGCATAGAATTCCAACTGTAAAATATAGGAAAAGTGCACACTAAACTACTTTCACACATTTTTTATAAAAATGTTCTATCTAGAAAAGTTTGTTCACTCTCATTCTCAGTGGTCAGAGTTTCTAGCAAAGATTTGCTCGTTATTGTAAAACATTCCTTAAAAATAACCATCCACTTCCTGATTGGTAGCTAATAGAAACCTGTGAGAAATCTCTGGTTAAATTAATGAATTACAACACAGTTTTGTTTAGTCCTTTGTCTTAGATTAGCATGATTAGATGCTAACTGTCAGTCACAAGTTATTTATTATTCTTAACCTTGTTAGCTTTATAGTTCACTCATTCTTATTCCTTTGCTGAACCAATAAATATTACTAGGGTCCCTATCTTAGCCTTCACTGGGAGAGGGCGGGGTGCCAGACCATCACAGGGCCAACAAATACACAACCATTCACACTTACATCTAGGAGCAATTTGAAATAACCAAAAAGCCTAATGTGCAGAGTGTTAGAGAAAACCGGAGTCCCCAGAGGAAACCCACAGCACAGGGAGAACATGCAAGTTCCACTTGGAAACCCATGGCTGGGACTCAAATGCCGAACCTTCTTGCTGTGAGGAAGACATGTAGACACAGCCCCACCGGGACTACTTATAATGTTCTGAGTAAATTGTGCCAGATCAAATTTTGAATTTATAATCCATATTCTGGGCGTTAAAGCAGTTAGCTTGATGCTAACATGTATTGGATGACTGCCAGCTTTTGATTTAAGTGGAAGAGGTGTGCAGATTTCCCCGAACGTTCTTTACATGCCACTGCCCATTTCCTGAATGATTGGTAACACATGTTGGTTATAAATATATTTTCAGGTTTTGAAATATGCATGAACATAGCTGATGCGGTACACTGTTGCTGAGCTGAGCTCTGATTTGGTCATATTTAAGATAACTGGAGAAATTGTCATGGCGTTCCTATAATGTCCACATCCTGAGCATTGAGGGAACGAGGAAATGTTTCTCTGTCTTGGTTCAATAATCGCTTTGTTTGCATCAGTTTGAATTCTTTCATACTCTAATAAAATAAAATACACCAACCTTGTTCCAGATGAGATAAGGACATCCCTGCCCTGTTTCCACATATCTCTGTGAAGTTAAGCAATGGTTACACTCACTAGATTCCTTTAATGTCTGAGGGGAAAAAAGTGAAAGTACACATATCGGGGTGCTGTTTTAGGAAAATGATTAAATAATAAAATAATACTGTGGAGTGATGTGGCGAATCAAGAGTCACTGTTACCACCCTGAAGTGATCAATTTCTTCTTACAGCACACATATTATATTTTACTGTGTATTCCTTTAAGACCATGAAGGAATTCATCAACAAAATACAATACGATGAGGGCGTTTCTCCCAGTGCTTGTGTGGGTTTCCTCTGGGCTCACTAGTTTCCTCCAAAAGTCCAAAGACATGCACATTAGGCTGGCTTACTAGGCTCGCTTATATAAGTGTGTGTTGTGCACTGATGATTTCCAATGCAAATATGACTCTGGGAAAGCCTGTCCCTGAACACTGGGTTCAAATGTTTGGGAGTAAAAGTGTAGATTCAAATGCACTCAGTCTCCACATGGTGCATGTGACCTATCTCTCTTTTACTATTCCATTTGCCAAACTGGTTCAGCCTGAATGCTGTTGTGAAAAAGAAAAGCAGGGCATTGCGTATGTGTGTGTGTGTGTGTTTGTGTATCTATCATTAACATGGGTGAATGTTGATTGCTTGGCTCTGTGTTCCTGTGACATCATGAAACCACTGGTGTTTGTGTTTCTCTATTGTCATATCCTGAACAGACAATTGTTGAGTCACTTGTTGTGAACTGGAGGCCGTGTTTAAAAAAGCTCTGCAGGTGGGATGTCCCAAGGTGGTAGTGCCCCTCTCAGTGACATCATCACAGCATATTTAGGTCATCTGACACATCTTGACAGAAGGACACGGAATCTGGCTGCTGAGTGGAGCACCGCTTAGTGGTCTGCCCATTACATGGGACATCCCGCAACCAGTGAATGATATTTAGGCCACTGGTCCAAGTCAAGCCAAGCCATTGCAACATGTAGGAGTTTACTATCAAACCATCAAAATAATACCTTTGGCATCCCTTGATATAGCATACGGTCATTCAAATGACCACAGTTACTGGACTTGTTGTCATAACGATGAAATGATGTGTCCGTAAAACTCCATGATGTCACTGGTTCATTCTCCTGAACCAGTGTCAGCTTTTGGACCGGTGTCTTTCTCTGAATACCAATTTTGACCTTGTCTTTAGATCATCATCCTACAAGAACAACCAAAACACAATGGACACATGTCCTGCTCGCGTTTCAATCTTGCCCATAGTCGCTAGGTTTATTGCATAGATTTAGTGGTATTGGAGTTAGAGTCATCTCCGGCAACTACATCTCAAATTCAGTCACTGTGCAACTGTGAGTGTCGTAACACACAACCCATACATGAAGCAATCTACAACATCTGACATGATGATGCAATCAGCAGATACACCCTTCTTCTGACATACGTGATGAAATACAATTGGATTATTTCAATACACCGAACATCCATCTTCTGCGATGGACTGACGAGCTGTCCAGGGTGTATACCCCTCCCTCTCCCAGTGTCGCCTAAGATGAAATCAGTCGTTCCAAGAGTCCATGAGTTTTACATTTTGTTACAGTTGTGAAAATCAGCACCAAGTTGCTGGTACGAATCTGAGCTCTGGAGGTTACTGTGGTTTTTTCAGGGATCTCAGATATCCTCCCACCTCCCAAAACATGCCAGTAGATGGAATAGATATACATATTATCACCATTAATGTGCATGCATGGTGCCTCCGATGGATTGGCTGACTTGTGCCTAGCTTTCTAGAGGATGGGTTTTATAATATAGTTTCCTAAAGCTAGCTGAATTATTAGTGTACACTTAAGTATTGAGCATAATATTTGGACAGTTGTATCATGTTAATAAAATAAATCTGTATTAGGATGGTTTGTTGAAGTTGAACATGTAGAACACATCTATACTACTTGTACAATTCATGAGCATTAAATAGCATTTACAATTCACAGCAAGAAGGTCCTGGGTTTGAGTCCCGGGCTCAGGAAGGGTGTTTCTGGGAGGAGTTTGCATGTTCACGCTATGACTGCATGGGTTTCCTTCTCCCACAACCCAAAGACATGCATATTAATCTAATTTGGCTGCTGGAAATTGTCCAGAGATGTAAGGGTTAGCTGTTCAGAGAGGACCAAGCCTTCGCCCAGAGTTGGCCGAGATAGGCTGCAGCCTCCCGGCAACCCTAGTATAGGACTAAGTGGTTCAGCAAATAAGGGAGAGGAAGTTGGTGGTGAAGTAGAATATGGGCACATGATGCAATATCAGATTTCAACTCTAGCTAAATTTAACAAGAGTAAATGTATGTGGTTCAAAGGTTATTGATCGGTCCATTATAATACTCAAGTCTCTCTCTCTCTCTCTCTCTCTCTCTCTCGCTTTGTAGAAATGGTTCAAGATGCGAAACTCTAAGTGGAGACAAGCTGAAGGACTACCTGCGCAACCGGGATCAGTCAAAGACTGAACAAAACCGAGAAGCTGTTTGTCTCCATCTGCATCCTTGTGCTTTCCAACCATCTTTCTTTTCATCCATCCATCATGGAAAAAGTTTCCTTCTTTTTCAACCTTGCACCCTCGTATTCTTTATTTTTTTTGAGTTTGTTGGTTGTATGTGAAGTAAATGTATATTGCAAACATGGATGTCAGGTTTACGTAAAGAAATAAACTGTATATATGGTTATACGTAAATGCAGTATTTTCTATTGCGCTGTCTGCTAATGAACGGTTAAGGTCATCAGGTGATGGGATGAGAGGAATAAAACGCTTTGGGAGGCAGTGGGTGGTTCAGTGGTTAAGGCTCTGGGTTACTGGGTTACTGATTGGAAGGGCAGTGGTTCAAGCCCTAGTACTGCCAAGCTTGGCCCCTTGAGCAAGGCACTTAACCTTTATTTGCTCTGTTGTATAAAGAAAATTAAGTCTCTCTGGATATGAGTGTCTGCCATATGCTGTAAATGTAAACGTTATCAATTCACAGTTCATTATTTTTGTTAACACCTTATTTCTTTTTCAACCATATAGTCAGTCATCTGGCAAAAGTGTTGCTGTCATTACATATATTTTAGCAGCTATAAGCAGTTGTTACCTCACAAGATTGTCTTGTTTTTCATGCTAAGAAAATAAAACACATGCTTCATCGAATGGTTCAGCGTTACCTCTAATTGTTCAAAGAGAATAAAAGTAATAAGGCAATAAATGGGGCGGCAGAGTGGCATAGTGGTGAGCACATCTGCCTCACTGCAAGAAAGTCCTGGGTTCGAGTCCCTGGCTGTTTCTGTGTGGAGCTTGCATGTCCTCTCTGTACTTGTGTGGGTTTCCTCAGGGTATTCTGGTTTCCTTCCACAGTCCAAAGAAATGCATATCAGGCTGTTCCAAATTGCCCCTAGGGGTGTGTGAACAGGTGTGTGTGTGTGTGTGTGTGTTGCCCTGCTCAGGGTAAACCCCACCTTTGCCAAGTGACGGTTGAGATAGGCTTCAGCCTCCTTATGGCCCTAATAGTTGGATTACACGGTTCTGTAAATGAGTGAGAGAGTGAGTGAAGTAATAAAGGTGCTAATTAAGATATAAACCGTACTGTGATGATAATAAATAATTTCGCCGTCTCTATTTTAGTGTTAAATTGGGTTATTTTTTTGCAGTAAAAGAAATTTGTTTCCTCAAAGAATGCCCTACATATGCAAATCACAGTTTGATTTGAATGGGCTTTTAAGCTGTGTTTCCGCCATGAAGAATGAGTGTCTGTTATGAAAGAAAATGCATAGAAGTGCAACAGAGGCGACATGAATCCGTTCCGGCCAGTTGTCCTGAGTGATGAACACACAATGTTAAAAAAATAAAGGACGGAAGGAAGAAAAAATCCTTTTGAGTGCAAGTCTCAACAGATGTATCTACATGTGCTGGATATAGCACTTCCTGTTAACAGAATGGGTTTATTATTACTGTCAAATGTCTGGCATACAGCACGAAAATAGTCTGAGTAACAACTAGAAACTAGAATACCATGAATTATGAGTGCAGGGCTATGTTTATTAGTGACGTCAGTTCTGGGTCTGTTCAGAAAGCTCAAATAAAAACTGATACTTTAGATCCCATTCTGTCCATTTAGATTAAATAATGTATTAATACTAACTACAAGAAAGTTAAAAATGAAGTGCATAGATTGATTGATCAGTAATTGGTCATTTGGAACAACTGTGGTCATTCATTGGTAACAATACTGATCACTGATTGGTCACTGGGAATGATATTGATCAGTGATTAGTCATTGGCAACAATAGTGATCATTGATTGGTCATTGAGACCAGTAGTGATCATTGATTGATCGTTGGGACCAATGGTGAATGCTGTTTATAATTTTTTAGAACAGCGATGACTAATGATTGGTCTCTGAGAACAGTACTGCTCAGTGAATGGTCATTGGCAACAATGATAATCATTTATTGGCCATTGGGACCAGTGATTGGTTATTGGAACCAATGGTGATTAGTAATTGGTTATTGGAGGCAGTGGTTGGTCATTGCGATCAGCGGTTTTTAGTGATTGGTATTTGGGATCAATGCTAATCAGTGATTGGTCATTCCTAATTATGGTGATCAGTAGTTGGTAATTGGAACCAAAGGTGATCAGTGAGTGGTTAGCAGCAAGCACTCATCAAGATGAGCAAATTTGCAACGTCAAAAAGTCCGAAACTTGAAATGGGCCTGAAGTATATAGCATTTTGATTAAATTTCACTGCAGGACTGATGCTATTGCCTACATCTACAAAAAACAAAGAGGAACATACCAATCAACCCATATAAGTGAACGAGTCGGCTTGCGGTGCTCATCTAAAAGCATCAGCTATTGCAGACAGCAAACTAATAGTGTGTGTGTGTGTGTGTGTGTTTTGATTAGAGTTAATGGGTGTTAGGGTCACACACACCCACAAGGAAAAGTAAACATGTTGAGCTCAACACAAATGCTACTCTCTCTAAATCCTGGCACACACACATACAGAATACAAGAGTAACTATAAGCAGGACTGTTTCTACGATTAAGAGCACAAATCAAAAAGCACGTGTGTATCCCTCACACGTGCTTTTGATATTAAGTCCTGAATAAGAGCCTCTAGTGGGTGATGAAGGAGTGTGTGGAGCGCATGAGAACAGACTAGATCTCCATCCAACTCGACTGGGCAGCACATACTGGGAGAATGAGTGTTGCCACAACGACTAGACAAATACATGTGGAACCTATCAGAGAGAGTGAGGCGGATGAAAGAGAGAGATTCAAATGTCAGAGAGCCAGCTGGATGCAGATTCCTCTCTCTCTCTGTCTCTCTCTCTCTCTCTCTCTCACTCCCTTAATTCCTGGAAGAGAATTCACTCGTCTCAGTGATTTGAAAGCTGATCAGCTCTGTAAATCGGTCCTGTTTGAATGTCTGTAGTCATAGCATTTATTCTGTATTTGTGGTCAGTTACTCATTCTTTTTTACTTCAGGGCAAATAAAGAAATCACACGGCAAAAAAACTGAGGAAAAACTATGAAATCATTATCCCATACAAATAATAATAATAATAATAATAATAATAATATTAATAATAATAATTTGTTTGTTGTTGTATTCCTCTGGTTTTATAATGGGTATATATAAGGCTTTTTGCACTTTTTAAAAACATAAATGTTGTGTCAAATAATAAAGTTAGCAGATGTTTCGTTTCTTCCTCTGGGCTGTTTGAGCTGGTCGTAAATACAAGCTTTTCTCCCGATTTAGTTATTTATTTTTTCAGGGCATACTGGTTCTCAGCTGGCCTCTCCTTCTTTGCCCCTCCATACACAGTGGTATCTCACATCCCATTCTATATCACATCTGATTCTGCCTCCCAGTGCACTGAGCGTGGAGCTTTCAGGTGTCCAATCTGAGCAGAGTAAGCACAGAGAGTGGAAAGGAACATAAATGGGAGGAGGAAGCCAATCACGCAGTCCAGAAGCTTCCTGAAGAACTGTGGAGGTTTATGGATTATGAATTGTACACTGCTGTGCCGCTGGTGTCTGAAACAAAACAAACAAAAAACAAAAAAACAAAACAAAAGGTCTGAAAATGGGTATAATATTTCACCTTTAAGACATAGATTTCACTAAAGAAAAAAGTTTTCTACTTCAAGCTGGTTCCACCTTTCTCCAATAGCAGTTGTCAGATCAATTTTGCAGTATGGAGCCTTGTTATGAACATATTTTTTAATTTTCCATGTTTCCATTTTAACTGAATTAAGACCTGGGCTATTGCCAGCCAAGCGTGTCACCGAGTCAACGCTTTTCCTGAATTAAAGTTTGAACTTTCTTTTCTCTGTGTCAAGAATTATCATCCACAAAATCATCACCAGACCTATTTTCTAACTTTGGAATTGGAAATGTGTCTAAAACGTCAATGTACACCTCTGCACTGGCTGTTGAAGTATTGATTGCCACCTCCCCTGGTCCTTTACCTGACATGTAACCCCATAACATAAATAATTGTCACCTTGGTATGTATTTTTAATCTTTATATACATTTTGTTGGTGATAATCAGCACTATGTTTAGTGGAAACTAAGCACTATTGTGTGTTGTGAAGCATGGTGATGGTAGCATAAAAGAGTATAATATATGTGGATCTATATTGTTCTTTGATCTTTGATGTGCGTTCGATGGATAACAGATGGCCATTTTTCTTTGCTGATGTGAAGCCATCTGCTGAGAATGTGATATCACCACTAAGCTATGAAGCGACGTGACTACCTGATTCCACACAAACACATACACAGTGTACAATTGATTATCCTGTAGGAATCATAGCAGATATACATTTTAATTGTTAGCGCACTGACTATGTAGAAGAGGATGTATGTGAGAGTATGTGATTCAGCATCCAGCGATTACTTTAAAAATGTCGGCTCAGAAATGTAAATTGCTACCAAATGACATGTCAGTATTGTTTCTGCTTTATCTCGGGCTTGTTTTCATGGCCTGCCAGATACAGAAGCTGTAATTTTCTCTTAAATTGGTTTAATTTTGCCTCTTGGCTATAAAACATGAATGCCACGCCACTGCGGCTTGGAAGTTAATACACACCCAGTTAGTAATTACACTGTCTGACCACAGCAACTATTAAAACAATTCATTCATATCCACACATATATTCTATCCCAGGTCACGGGGCCAGTGGTGTAAGGGTCAGGGTGCTGGGCTCATATTCGAAAGGTCATGGGTTTGAATCTGTGGATTTGAGTCTCCCACCGTGCTAAGACCCCTGGAAAAGATCTGAGCGACAAGTGTGCCTCTGTCCACCCAACAGTATAAATGTGTACCAGTAAAAATACTGGGGAGTTGAAATCCATGAGGAGTTGAATTCTTAGCCGCTTCATACTACAGAAACCGGGATAAGCTCTGGCTCTGATAAGCCACTAGGCTCGGAGATAAAAGCCCTACAGACTTACCTATCCGAGGTGACTGGTAAGATTACCAATTGTGTGCTCTGATTGGCTAAGTTCAGGCATCACTGCAGGAAAAAAAGAGAAAAAAATTCACATTCACATCTTGACTGGTTCTAAGCTAAGTTTATTGACGTGTATAAAACGTGCACCTTTTTCTTCCTCCTGTACATATTCAACAGATTTTGTAAACATACCAAAGAGTTGAAGATGTGGTTTTTACCTTATGCTGTCACCTAGTGTTATAAAAATGAAACTGTGTGTTAGCAAAACCTGGTACACCCTGCGGTATAGAAAAATATACTTGTCTACAAAATGAAATTGTCTAATGAAAGCCAATTACAACATAAAGCGTTAACATAAGAATCAGAGGTGTTGATTATGTTTAATGCTGAATTAATAATAATAAAAAAATCATATAATCTATAAAAGTCATAAAATAAGTAGTGTTTAGTGAAGACTTCTTGAAGGCAAACAGCCTAAGAGTCAGCCATTGGAGACACTGGTACTACTTTTCTTTCATATGTTTAACAAATGGAAGAAAATAAAGAAGGTGATACAATTACAGCCATGAAGGCAAAGGTGAGAGACACTCGACTGCCTTAGGAATAAGCCACGTGAATGTCCTTTAAGGCAAAAATTCAGATTCATCTTGGACAGAAAGTGTTATTCCATTCTTATCACTCACTCACTCATTTGCCAAACTGCTTAATCCTACTAGGATCACAGGGAGGCTAGAGCCTATCTCAGCCAACTCTGGGCATTGCAGGGCAACACACACACACACACACACACACACACAGAACTATAACACTCACACTCACACATAGGGTCAATTAGGAACAGCCAGTTAGCCTAATGTGCATGTCTTTGGACTGTGGGAGGAAACCAGAGTACCTGGAGGAAACCCAAGCAAGCACAAGGAAATCATCCTACTCCACACAGAAACGCCCTCGCCAAGCCGGGGAAACCTTCTTGACTGCTGTGAGGTGGTCGTGCTAACTGCTACGCCACCATGCCATACAAAATTCTATATAAATTGAGCACAAAAATAAATAAATACATACATTTAGTTGTGCACTGTAATTGATGATGTAATATTTTCTATAAGGAGATGTAAATAATTTTCGAAAGAAGTGTCAGTTTCAGTGCTATATAATCAGTTTAGCTATACATGGGAAAATGTACATGTTCTGAAATTAATAAAATATATTATTTGTTTAAACACTCACACACATGCACAGAAGCAAGTGAGTCAACTAAGAAGTAATCAACTCCATAAGGTCTGAATCTGAGATGTAATCTTTTTCCCCGACGCACTGCATCGCATTTCTTGTTGTGTAACCGAAACTCTCTGAACTGATGGAAAAAACACACTCTGATCGGTCGAGAAAAGTTCTCCTGTTCTCCGTGACGGTTGGCTGGAGTTGACCATTCTGGCTTTCTGCTTAAAATAACACAACCTTTCTCATTTCAGATCGAAATGTTCCAAAGTAAAGTCTGAGGCCTGCAGACAGTAAAAAGCAGGAAAGCAGAAAAGACATGGAGACTCTTTACATGCTTTTTAAGTATGTTCATTCCATCAGCTCATCTGTAACTTCAGTTTTCTCTGTTCTTGTTCTTTAACCATGGGGGGGGGGGGGGGGGGGGGGTGATATGAGATAATAATGATGTCTCTCTCTGTATATTTTGTGCTTGCAGGGAGGGGTATAGCTCTTTAGGATAGCAAGATGGCTCACATGAGTGCTTGCTGTGGCTTTTCTGGCAACTTTGGATACCTGGTTATAAAAAAAAAGTTGGTTATGAATAAACACATATTAATGTTTTCATTATTTGCCAAAATAGACACAAACAAATTTATTCCTAAACAGTCTGCGTAGTGGTTAGCATGTCCGCCTCATAGGCAGAGCGTCCTGGATTCTACTTCCGGGCTCGGTGAGGGCGTTTCTGTACGGAGTTTGTATGTTCTCTGCATTCTTGCATAGGTTTCCTCCGGGTACTTCGGTCACATCCCATCACTCGTTAACTGATTATTTTGCCAGAACCACATTATTAATATTATTATTGTTATTATTGTTGTTGTTATTATTATTATTATATTCCTTAAAGGTACAGTATGTAAGATTTAGCGGTATCTAGCGACATTTAGTGGTGATATACATGGTTGGTATGGTTCTGGGCGACTGTAGAAACCTGGCAGTGCAAGATATAAACAGCTTCATCTAAGGTTCCAAAAACTCACTGACTATTATTTAAAAAAAATATATTATGATAATGATAATGAAAACTTATTTACTAATACTATAGACTTTACAGACACTTGACACTTTACATACAGTAGTACATGTATAATCGCCACTGAGTTTTATTGCATTTTATTCAATTTTATATATTTTTGTATTCTATATTTTATTTTATATTTTACATTTATATTGACCTTTAACTATAAAGTCCAAATAGTTATAGTTGTTCGTTTTCTTCTTGATATTGATAGTTTATTCTTCTAATTTTAGGACAGTCGCGATAAGAATTTCACTACATATTGTACTGTGTATGATTCATGTATGAACATGACAAATAAAATTGAATTTGATTTATAGAATCTCCAAAAATATTACACACTGTACCTTTAAATATTTTATATATACAGTATATACCTGATAGCCTTTAAACTAAAACAAAAAAGGGACTCTGAAAGAGATAAACATGATGGAACATCTTACTGGTGCAGTTTTGTCCAATTTTCCCATACAGTAGAAATGAAATTTTAATTTCCCGAAGGTTTTGTGGGATCCATGGTAATCAGACCCACACAATGGGTTATTGGTAACACACACACTCTCTCTCTCTCTCTCTCTCTCTCTCTCTCTCTCTCTCTCTCTCTCTTTCTCTCCAGTTCCTAGTTTATAAGCATACTTGCTGAAATAATTACTGAAGCATTATAGTCACACAATTCAAACAGCAATCCTTAGACTGGTATAAACGCTTTCTGTCATTTTCACATGACCAGAAGAAATGCACACCCTTACAGGCCTGGTGGGATTCTTAGGACGGCCAAGCTGGTGGAAGACTCGGCTTTCTCACAGTTTGGGTACACACAGCTGCTTGAGTCTCAGACTTAGCCATGCCGATTTAGATTTAAATTTAAATTTCTGTGTGAAATCATGTGCCAAATCGAACAGTTGTTTTCACATTGCTTCATGTGAGGGGGGCTCCACACACACACACACACACACACACACACACACACACACACACACACACACACACACAAAGATGAACCATATTCAAACTGAGTTCCATTTTAACAACATGGAATTAAACTAATAGTTTAATTTATTCATATATTATTATTATGCAACATTCCATAAATTATGCATATTCATGAAACTCCAAAAAAAATATTAGTGTAGAGTTTAGACATTTCAATTCCCTGGTGAATCAAATGAATCAAATCTCATAACCTGATTCATTTAAAAGAATCATAAGACATAATGACTCCTCTACATTTCCCTCTTCCCTGACTACTTGGGAGCTCCAATGACGTCAGTTTGTTGTGCCAGTCACGTGACATATTCGTTGTGTCTCGTGTCCAATCGCTTGACGTCTTATGAACCTCAAAACACCGACTTCTCCTCAATTCTAGTTCACTTCTCTCATCCTGAGTCTCCTCTATGTGTGTGGTGACGTCGGTACGTGCGCGCGTTACGTGCACGCGCGGTGCGCGCTCTGACCAGAGCTGTCACGAGCATGGTCAGAGGTAGGTCCGTATGTCACAGTCCACTGATAAAGGCGTTTATTAAGTTATTATTCATGACATGGATGTTCTCAAACGGCTGTATTTTATTCAGTAAAATGTTTGTTCTGTCCTACATAAGTTTTGTAAGCTTCTGACTTCGCTTTCAGAAGTTATTGTCGAGTTTCGACCGGATATTTAAGAGCTAATGTTAGCTTAGCATGTTGCATCTGTTTGCTAGCCTTATAGTTAGCCTTAGTATGCAGTGTCCACTCTGAACACACGTGTGTACAATTTATTTTAGTTTTATATCAGTAATAATATGTATTTATATATATATATATATATATATATATATATATATATATATATATATATAACAGTTTGATAAGATCTAATAGATATAGGCAAGAGCACGCTCTAATTACTGGCAAATTTATTGGTTTTCTATATATTTAACTGTTCTACTTGAAGAGTAAAAATGTAAAAATATGTTACAATAAACAACATTAATAATATTCAGCACTATTGGAATAAAAATGTTTGCATGTTGCACTACAAATGTTTGCATGACTTAATGTGGTATAATTACATTGTTTTTAATGAATTAATAACATGTATTTATTCTGTACTGTGTGTTCCATAACAATAAAAAAGGAGAGAGCAGATCAAAACAGACAGACATGACCAAGTTCTACGGTGGGACCTCACAGGAGGTGCAAGGTCTGGGCCTCAAAGTCACGCTTGCTGTATCGCAATGTATGCCTCTGCCTTTCCAGATGTGGTGATCGCCGCGGGACGCATGCTTGGCTCACCTGGTTTGAGGTCCTTCCATATTCAATTAGATTCAATTCAGTTTTATTTGTATGGTGCTTTTTACTATTGACATTGTCACAAAGCAGCTTTACATAGTAAAATTAAATTAGGGAGGAATCTAAAAATCTTTCTACAACCCCTACACATCCCTAATGAACAAGCCTGCGGTGACCGTGGCAAGGAAAAACTCCCTCAGTTGACATAAGGAAGAAACCTTGAGAGGAACCAGGCTCAAGAGGGAAACCCATCCTCATTTGGGTAAAACCATAAAATACGAACCATATAAGAAAAAAAAATTCATTACATATGGACTCTCCCACATTACTCTGTCCTCAGCAGCACCTTCACGTGGTGTCTCCCGTTTCCAGAGTCTGCTGAGGGGGTGACCGGGTGCCAGTGGTATAACTGGGTGGGCAGACTGGGCTCGTTAGCCCTTTTTAAGGCAGCCAGCCTAGGAGAAGGAAAACTCTCACTTCAGCCCTGGGCTGATGGAGCTCGTCAGTCTAGTCAGGCAGCCCATCTAGAACAAGGACAGTCTGAATTAAAACCTGTAGCCTTGTGGTCGCTACAGACGTATTAGTCTGCTGATCCTCTGTGGAATGTCCCCAGGCCAAGTGTGGAACTGGTTTACACATATTGACCTTTACTTTAAACCTACTTAGCACAGGTGAAAAAAATCCTACAGCGATGGAGAAAAGAGTTAAGGAGGTAAGCCTCAGCTGCCCAGAGCCCTCCTTCGCAAGACTTCTCATGCCCAGTGTGCGAAGGTGTGCTGAGTGAAGATTGTTTTTCTCAGCCATCAGAGGGCGTGTCGTCACAGACTTTCTACCCAGTGATCCTCGGACACAAAGAACCCACAATCATTTACATTAGATAAACTGGGTATCAAATAATACATTTTGGCAAATGTTTATTTTTAAATGGCTGGGATGTAGGCCATGATGAGTCATTCTGAGATTCAGTTTAGTAACCATTCATAATATCTTTCCAGTAGATTTTATTATAGAGATTTGAAGGGCAGTCTTCTCCTTTTAACTGAGCGTTAGAAGTTTCCCTTATTTGTGCAAAACTAAAAAAAAAAAAAAAACCTTCCTATCAAAATGTGCCTTGGTGCACATTTTAGCCATGTTGTACCTTTTATTTTTATGTCAGTGATGATAAAAGTCAAGGCGAACATTGTTGATATTCATTATTGGTTATAACTTCATAACGCAGCACCAGACTTTATCAATAACTTTTTATTCGACATTTGAAAAGTTTGTTAACAAATATATTGCATTAAGAATCTAAAATATTGCAACAGCATCTATACAGGACAGGGGAATATTTATCAAAACAAAACAAAACACAAAAAGTATCAACACTGTTTTCAAGAAATACAAGAACATTAAACATCGTAGCCACACCAGATTACAGTAGAACCACCTGAAGAGTGTTGCTTTAATTGTATTTAAATACTGATTCAACAATACACCCGTCAACAGGAACTGTAATTAGTGCCTTCTACTTTAGGAATGCCTTTGGTGATGAAAAAGCCCTGAATTGTTAAGACATTCGTTCATCGTAACCAATCGTCGTCTTTGTTGAGACTGACTCTTTGTTGAGACTGACTCTTTGTTTAGCCAGTCAGGTGGGGCTTTGCTATTCCACACAGTCGTTTTTCATCATCTCGATGATGAGCTCGTAAGCATTCTGCATGCTGGGATGGATATCAGATGAGTCTTTCTGAACCTGTGTGCCCAAAACACACAGCTTACGGCCATTGCCTATGGAACCCAATGCCAGTGCCTCGTACAGCTCAGTCACCCCACACGCACCCGGGAGGTCCTGAGACAGACACACACACACATGAAGTTTAGGACAAAACACAGATCTGACCTCGGTGATTACAACAGCAACATTCAGAACATCATTTTAAAAAAATAATAAAAATGTATATGTATGTATAAATCGGAGTCATGCTTTTACAGTGGGTTGGATGATTTTTTTTTAAGCTGGCTGTGTTAACTATGCAGCACATTTCATTTCCTTAATCCGGTTATATTTTCATTTTGTCTAATGTGATGACGCACTACATGATCAAATTTTTTTCAACCAGAAAGACCTGTTTATTTTCGGCTTAGAATAGCCTTCTAATTATTGTAACCTGTAGAGGAGAAAATAAAAACTGCCTCCCAATTATTTGCACTTTCATGGAAACCCAATCTGAAATATCAGTATCTGTACTCTCAGTCGGCAAGAACACAAATAAAAATACTCGTACCTTTTCTGATCTTAACGCATCCCCATTATGTATAACTGAAATACTTACATACAAGTAATTCTGTAAGTTTTCAAGGTCCAAAGTAATCCATGCTCTCTGATCAAATGGGCGTTTACCTGTTTATTAGCAATCAGGATCAGCGGTAGGAACGGATCAGAGGCCAGCAGCTGGTGCAGGACGGTTTTAGCCAGAGGAAAGCGATCGCTGTCTACTGCGTCCAACACGAACACCAACACCCGTGCCTTTTTCAGATACATGGGCCAGTAGTCTCGGAAATTCTCCTTACCGCCAACTACACATCATACATCAGGACTTTAACCACAACTATCACTGAAATCATGTAAAGCACTGTAAATTTCACACAGTTGATTCATTTTATGTAACAGCAGCTTATATTAATTAACGTTTTCAGAGTAAAACATTTCAATGCTAAGCGCTCGACTACAGGGACCTGTAAATGTTCGACAAAACGCATAGATAAATAAACTGGTGTTACCATTCATTAATTCATTTGCCCAACAGTGCTCATGATGTTTGGGGCTGATCAGTGCATACCTTCATCTAAATATTTTACTTGCGCTACCAGGACATGATTCAAGCAGTGTGTGTGTAGGTTGTATGCATACTCTCAAGGAACTCAATGTGAAGCTCCTCTCTGTTGAAGGAAACGGCATGGAACCCCTGAGTGGGCGACACTTCCTGCTCCACTCTGCCTGTCGCAAAGTACTGAATAAGGCTCGTCTTTCCCGCGCCGTCCAATCCCAACACCAACACCTGAGATCCTCTTTCCTGCATACATAGAAAGCGTTGGAATCCTGGTGAAATCCATGTCCATTTTTTACTTTTTTCATGTTTAATTTCAGGACCATAAAGTGGCATATACATTTATACTGTGTGTGTGTGTGTGTGTGTGTGTGTGTGTGTGTGTGTGTGTGTGTGTGTGTGTGTGTGAATTCACCCCCATTCACCCCTGGCTGCCTCGTTTCTATTGGGTTCACACCGACATTCATCGCAATGCACTGCGTTCAGTGAACACTTCAAAATAAAAGTGGTTTTAAGTTGCTGCCCAGCGGGATATTATACATATATACGAATATAAATAAATATATATATTATTTATACACGCACATCAGTGGCACTTAGAGTTAATATGAGGTCTCTCTTTCTCTCTCTTAGGATAAAAGAAAAGTGAGGAACTCAATGCAGCCGAATGTAGAGTCTGCAGTCACATAGCGTCACCATCGGCAATAACAGTCCCCGGGAACCCGGACTAATTATAGGGTGCCATTTCCTGTAACAGCAGCATGGTGTCGTTTCCGCTTCCTTTTCCTGTAACAGCAGCACGGCGGATAACAGTCCGTGAACAGTCTCATTTTTTTGCGCTTGCTTTCCCGGTAATTTCTACCATCGACAAATACCATAGTGTTCGTGTCATCATGAAAGACAAGAACATCAAGCGTAAAAAACGATGGAGCTGCTACCGGGCTTTAGCAAGAGAAGCGACATTCAGAAGAACAGTTCATGTTCTTCAATGTTCCATTCATGTTCAGAAGAAGGTTAAAGGTTAAAGAACTGTTATACAGACATTAGAATCTGAATACAGCAGATATAGAAGACTGAAGAAACCTCATAGTCACTGACCAGAGAATCTAATTATTATTAAGATTATTATTATTTTCATTATTATTTTATTCATTAATTACTGATTAATTTATTATTTTCTTATTAATTCCTAATTTGTTTATTTATTTTTTCATCTTATTTTGTGTTAAAAA
>JAOUQZ010000024.1:8986256-8999660 GCA_028564935.1 Neosilurus hyrtlii
GTGTGTGTGTGTGTGTGTGTGTGTGTGTGTGTTGCAGTTCTCTTTAAACCGCAGGTGGTGTGACTCACAGCTGTTGCTTTCTCCCAGGTGCACCGTGCAGCCTGCACTGCGGCGAGATTCGTCTTTCTCTCCTCCTCGTATTCATCCTGTGAATTCCTGATCAGGTCTTTATACACCGCTTCACACTCAGTGTACCGCTCCAGTCTGTACAGCTACAAAACACACACACACAACCATTTACTCGATTTACTAGTTTGAAGTTTCAAGTATTTAGAGCAAACATGTCTAAACAAAACGAAAGAGACTGAGCCTGCGCACCTCACTGTGTAACACTGACTCGGTATTAATAGATTGTTAAACGTATTTCCAGATTGTCGAGTCTGTAATTAATCATGTGTGAGTATGAGCGTTCTCACCACTTGACCGTAGAGCTCTTTGAGTTTGTCAGTCTGTTCAGAGATTCCCTCGATGGTCTTAAGCGCGGTCTCGACTCGGTTCAGCCGGTACTCACAGTACGCCTTCTCAAACCCGATCATGTCACTGTGGACAAACGGGACGAAGCCCATTCACACAAGATGTCAGGTTTATAGACAAAAAAAAAGGAGTTCGGCAGTGAGAGACAGGTGATCTATCCGAGACGCAGTTTATAAAGAAGAGAACATGTATTTTTGAAAACGCGTATCAAGTGTTTACCTCGTGAGTGACTTGGTGTGGGTGTTGATGACATTGAGCGCCTCCTTGAAGCCACCAGTCTGGATGAGACACACGACTTTACAGCGCAGTGCCGTCACGTCGTCTTTATTCTCGTGAAGGACTGGAGAAAGAAAAACAGCACAACACATACCGGTGATAAAAATAAACGACGACAAAAACTAGAAATGTGTCACAGAACACTAGGTGTGTGTAGCTCCTGCGTGTTCAACGGCACACTTATTCTTGTGATAAGGAAATCAGGTAATAGGTCAAGGTGACCTGGTTTTTACAAAATTAACAGGATGTGAATAGGTATATCTGGTGTAACTAAAACAATCATGTGCCTAAACTGACACATCTGACTTTTTTTACATGGGCACGTGCATTTTTAATGTGACCCCTGTGACCTTGAAATTAGGTCAGGATGACCTTGTTTCAACAAGCTTGAAGACGTCGGGAGTCGATCTGACAAAAATGGCACCCTTTAGAATGTTAACAGGCATTTTTGATGAATTGACCCCGTGATCTTGCATTATAGGTCAATGTGAGCCAGTTTCAGTAGGCTGGTAGGGACCATGAACATAAAATAAATCTATAAAGAACCGGCACTGCTATGGTGTTAACAAGAAGCCAAGGCTAAATAATACCAAGAATTATTTCATGGCTTTCCACCAATCAGAAAATCTTAAATCAATAATAACGTCCATTCGTATTTCCTACACAGAAGTGGTGCAATTTGTTTAGCTTTCTATCTTGGAAAAAAACATCTTTATGCCGAGTTGATAATGCTTGAATTAAGAGTTCTCGGGAACTATGCTCCCTAACTAACAGCCACTTAACCTCGTCCCAATCCAATCATGGAACTCCTGTGTGGCTCATGTTGAAGAGTGACTTAAGCGTCCCTCACACAGGCATGGATTCATCTGCAACCACATACATCTCGGAAATCTCACGGTTTATGGTTATCAAAGCCAGTCGACGGCAAACATCTTCACGGTGTCAAGATGACGTCAGTGCGGTCCAACACGGCTTGGGATTGTTCCGGACCACCATGAGAACCACTCCTGTGTGAGGCCGGCGGCTCTCTGTGATGAGATACTGAAATGTTTACTTTTGTTGATGTAGTTTCATCCTAGTGAATCTCATCTGATCTTATTTGCGGAACCGCTTAATCCTACTAGGGTTTCGGGGAAGCTGGAGCCTATCTCTGCCGACAAACTGGGCTGTTCCCCAGTCCATTTTAGGGTCAGTACACACACTCACTCTCACACCTAGGGGCAATCATGATCAGATCCTCATGCATGCCCTCCTGTGACGTCATCACGCGACAAAACCGCTAACTTCTAATGGGAATCACGAAAATACAGGACCAACCTACTGTACAGAACCTGAATAAAGTAATCATGAATACAAATAGACTGGATTTACTGAGGAGGGGACTCTTCCTTTAATACAGTGCTTTAAGAGCCGGGGGGTGGAGGGGTGTTACCACAGACTGTACAGATATGGACACGTAATCATTCATTTACCTTCATTTACATTAATAAACTACACAAACAAACAACTGACTTTAATTCACACACTTCAGAAAATAAACAGAACTGTTACACCTCTACCAACGTGTCATTAAAACCAATTTAATTATGAAACAAGGCAAAAATCACCACTGAATCAGAGAACGTTCACCGGTTGCAGTCAAGACATATTAGCTTAGCCGCTACATGCTAACTAACATGCTAACAAGCTAGCAGCTGCCACAGAACCAATTGTCAGGGGTAAAATCAATAGGAAAATAAAATTTCTAAACACTTACTCTTACTAAGAGCTTTGAGGGCTCTCGCAAAGTCGCCATTTTGTCCGCAACGGTTAACTTCAGTCCACAACGACGCTACAGACCCCGCACCGCTCGCCATCTTCACCAACGTAAACCAACTGCGGTGGGTTTCTCCCGTTCTCTATCCGCACCCGTATCGGTACAGGCCACACCCCCCTTAAGCTCCTGGATACCGGCGCTATGCGTCTTCTGCGCTGTGATTGGCCGAAGGTCAGTCCAAGTGAAGGAAGTGGGGAACGTAGGAATAAACACGTATTTATGGTGGGGGGATACTCAGGAAGTGACATCACTTTTGCCTGGACACTGGAACATTTTCATAATAAAAGCTCGAAGTACACTTAAATATATATAAATAAATAATAATTTTATGGAATTTATTAATAAATAAATAATGAAGCTAGACAGCCAGCCAGATAGATAGATAGAAATATATATTAAATAATGAAAATAATGATGTTTAAGAAGAATGAGTGAAAATCAAACTTTTAAATGATTGTAATCAGGGTAAGAAATTCATGGTAATTAAAAATGCAGATTACAGACAACTGGAGAAAAAAGGAGGGTCAAAATATTACAAAACCACTGCCTTTTAAAATGGCTTCCTTTTTAAATTCAATTCAGGTGATGCTACTTGCCTGCTTTTGAATAAGGAGTCTTCATTTGTATCTGTGAGGGTTTTGGTATATTTAGGATCATTTCCCTTCCTGTTGTAAACAAGACATTTCTGATGAGCAGTGAGTACTTCACAAGACTGTATCCCTTGGATATTTTGTGGGGCAAAACACAGTATTGGTGCTTGTTTTAATTCTTTTCATGTTATGCTCCTAATACAGAGATTTAGTTTGCCATGAAAATATATGCTGAAGTTTTTCCTACGTGAAGGATGACAATCTTACTACCCTGAACAGTTGCTAATGTCATTCGTTTTGCGGATATGGTTTTAAATGTTCCACTAAAATGGCAGTTTTTCAGTGCTGCACTGTCTCACTTGAAAAAATAATTTTAAATGCAATTTATTCATATTTTACAACTGTTGATGCTGAAACAGCTGTAATATTATAGAGACGCATAACCTGTAATAAATGTTGGTTGAAATGAAGAAATCTATTTAAAATTACGGAGTTTATCCCAAAATTACTAATGACAGTGTGTCTGTCAAAGTGCTGTAGTGTCCGTAACCATGTCAATATGTATGTTTCAATATCTTAAAAATTATGCCTCTCAGAATGGTATCTTTTTTCTGTATGATGTATTATTGTGTGAAATCTGAATAAGCTGAGTTTCATTTGTAAAAAAGTTAAGTTCCTAGAAAAAAATTTGAAATAGCAAAAGTTACAGATACTACATTAAATGAAATTATTAAGCAGATTGCCTTCTCTTCATCTCAATAATACTGAGTGAATCTCTGCAGTTGGTTCAAGCTTGGATGATGTAATGTTGCATCATTCATTAGGCTGCAGAAACAAAGCATTATCATATAATTTAATTTTTCACCTAAGTTTCAGCACCGATACTGTTTTAGCCATCTGTATTACTTTTTGTCTTTAAGAAAATGCTGAATGCTCCTCTGGAAGCTGCTTAAAATTACCCAGATCATCTCCAACATGTTATGCTGTCTTCCTTGTCCAAAGCCTGAAGTTTGGTAAAAAAAAAAGACGTAATGAAAATCAGCACATTGTTTTTAGTGTAGATCTGCTAACAAATTAACAAACGCACACAAAACCTCGGTGGTGGAGGTAATGACAACAAATTTCTAATTTGTGCTCAAACTGTTTATATGTGTTGCTTGTTTTATAATAAACTAAATAAAGTTAAATGAATCAGTAAACTGTAAACATTGCTACTGTGCTGTGAGTTATAATTGCCAGGACACTTATTTACTACATCTATAACTAAGTATTGTATACTGAGTTAGATTTTCAATGATTTCAGCAGACAACCAACACAACTGTGGAGTTATTTGTGGTTAGGGATGCTGATAACAACGTTAATCCCTAACTTGTTAAGCATTTTCCACTGTTTCACTGAATGCACATTCTTTCAGTGATGGGTCACGGTGGAAAAATGTCTAAGGCTGGGTTTGGAATAGATTTCTTATCAGTTTTATTTGAAAAGTAAACATACTGTTATGAAGTACAGTTTTATTTAATTCAGAGCTATGGCTAAATCCAAAATATTTACACACTTAAAGAAACTGTAGACGCCAGCACGGGGGCTTAGTTGTTAGCATGTCCGCCTCACAGCAAGAAGGTCATGGGTTCAGGTCCCATACTCAGGTGTTTGTGAGTGGAGTCTGCATGTTCTCCCCATGCTTGTATAGGTTTTTCCCCCAGGTACTCTGGTTTATTCCCACTGACCAAAGGTCATATGATGGGGGGGTGTCAGCCCTGTGATGGTTTTGTGAGCTGTTTAGGGGGTTCCCCCACCTTCGCACAGTGTCGGCTGGGATAGACTACCACCTCCCCATTAGCCTGGTAGGAATAAAGTGAGAAGACAGGCAAGCCTTCCAAACTTTATTGATACTCATAACATATGTATCTTTTAAGTTTCAGGTCTTTTATTTTCGAAGTTGCAATCTGCTAAAATCTATTCGATAGTTTGCATTAGCCAGTTTGAAAAGGGTGCCGTTTCACTGTTGCAAAAGTGCAAAATAGCAAGAATAGGACATGAATCTGCTAATGGAAAAAATAACACTATACAGATATTAAACTAACAAGTCAAATATAAACTAGTGAACTTGTGAATAAAATAAAACTAGGCACAAACACATGTAATACAATCTTCTGTTTACATACACCAGACAAGCATAGTCTCATTAAAACGAACGAATGAATGGTATAAACCTGCTGATTATTCATATGCAACTTTTTTCACATTTACTTTTGCGCACACATGAATCTGCCCCCCATGTGTGTGAATTAATGAATTGGTTTTTGCTTTTTTCCTTTATGAAGAAGCTTGTAATAACAATAGGGTGTTTTAATGTGTTTTAATGAGACGTATATGTATGCAAGCTTTTATTAAGTTTGAGATTAATTTTCCTTTAAACGGTTAAGAAACCACGTGAGAGAAGAAACTGTAGACTACATTTTAAGGAACTTCCTTTAGATGTAAAGGTTACACAATGTTCCAAGGAGGAAACTTGACTCAGCAGCGTAACACAACAGTTGATGTTTAAAAATGGATCAGAAACACAAAGCGTCATTTTATCATTAATTTTGTCAGCAAACGCTGTCGTGTCAAAAGACTAACACACTGAAACATGCTGTTTTTTTAGAAAGTAGTCCATTTTGGGGAGATAAAAATAATACTTCATCGCACCATTACATCATTGATTATTTTCCTTTAACAGCATACCTCGTCCTATTTTATTCAACCTTTTAATGCTTTGGATTGGTGTTGCCCCTGCGATGGACTGGCGTGCTGTTCAGGGTGTACCCGGCCTTTGCTCCAGAGATCTGAATCCCTAGTAAGTTTAATCAGTTTAGTAAATAAGTGAATTAATATAATGAATGTGTCCACGGCATTTTAGGTTATTTTAAAAATTTTAATGCACTTAAGTGAGAAGACTAACAATCAGTTTCTTGAAGTAGTCACTGAATTGAATTTTAGACATAAACACGAGAATTCACTTCTTTTACGAATACTGAAACCAGTGGTTACATTCTGTCCATTTTAATGAGTAAGAAAACAAGAAGTAGCCCAGTACAGAAATGTGATCTCACTTCCTCTTTTCTGTAAGAACTAGACCTGTCTGGGTGTTAGAGGAGTAAAGGGGTGTCTTTATACTGGGAGTGGGAAGATCGACTAGCTTCAGAGAGAACTGCGCTGTGTTCATCTTCCTTCAGTTGGATTGTTTTTAGCTCTTTCTCTGGACTTTGAGAGGAAAAATGCAGGTCATCTTTGGAATTCTGCTGATTTCCATGGGAGCTGCTACGAGTAGGTCTCCATATACATCAATATTTTGTGCTAAAAGTGAAATAGCCTTATTTTGACGTAAGAATCTGACGTATTGTTTGAGAATCTGATGCACTTGACAAAAAGTCAGGTGCTGTTTCTTTGATAATATCACATTTCT
This sequence comes from Neosilurus hyrtlii, assembly GCA_028564935.1. NCBI lineage: Eukaryota > Metazoa > Chordata > Actinopteri > Siluriformes > Plotosidae > Neosilurus > Neosilurus hyrtlii. Next base: position 8,992,862 of record JAOUQZ010000024.1, read on the forward strand.
TTAGAAATTATGGAACATAGAGAAGGAAAATCTGGTTTAGAGTAGAAGTCATGCTGGAAATAAAAAACATTAATGACAGAAAGACGGAGATATTTTTGTTCAGGGCGGCGCGGTGGCGTAGAGGTTAGAACGTCCACCTCGCAGCAAGAAGATCCTGGGTTTGAGTCTCGGACCCGAGCGTTTCTGTGTGGAGTTTAATGTTCTCCCTGTGCTTGCTAAGGGATTCCTCCGGGGACTCCGGTTTCCTTCCATATTCCAAAGACGTACGTTAGGCTGATTGGCTGTTCCAAATTGTCCCTAGTTATGTGAGGGAGTGTGAATGGTTGTGTGTGTTCTTTTCAGAGTACATCTAAACACTATAAAATTCTTTCACGTCTTTTTCTTAAAGTCTCTAGATTTTGTTTTATTAATAACTTTTGTTTGACTTTCCACTTTGGCTAATTTTACAACTAAGTTTTTTTTTTTTAAAACCCTAAAGCGATTCCCTTTTTTGATAAAAAATGTTCTTTTTTTAAGAAGATTCTTCACTGGAATCACCAGAGGACCATGAGACTATATGTGTTTTTAGAAGTTGGACCAAAGTCGTGTATTCAGGCTTTTCTGTGATAATCAAGTAGCTTACGTAGATCAGAGGTGTTTCAGTGTGTATTAATGCAGTATTAATAAAATAAAGCAATTTTTTTGTTCTTTTCTTTCCCTGTAGGTTCACTGATTCAGGATCCTGTAGTCTGTACATTTAATAAGAATGATCAGTGTTATGTTGCTCTGGGACAACGAATGTACCTGCAAATACCCCTGAAGGAGGAGGAGGATTGGTTAAGATTTACATTCACAACTAACAATCATTTAATTTTAAGTTATAGCAAACAACAAACTAACCCACCACCAAATCCCCCAAGATGGCAGTTTGTTAAGGATAACAATACAATGATTCTAACCAGTGCAGAGAGGAGCGACTCTGGAACATACACTTTAGAAATCAATGATAAAAATGGGCAATTTAAAGGCAAATATACTCTCCGAATAATCACTGAAGGTAGGCCTGCACAGCTGCTAATCACACACATATATCCTTAATACTTATAAACATTAGTCTATTTCATTTAATTGTGGAACTTTAAAATTCCAGCGGTGCAAATAAATAATATTTCCCCCATGAATTCTCAAATCTGATTGGTTGCAACAGTTCTGACAGTAGCTCCAGCTGTCAATCAAATCACAGTTTTACATGAGCAAGCAGAAGTCTTCAGCAAGTGCAAAGAAATGCTGTAGAGAAAAGATGCCTTCAAAATAATGAAACTTAATGTTTGTACATTATATATAAAAAAGTATAAAGATCAATAAACAGTAACGACAGAGACAAAGACAGTTTGTATTTGGGGTGATGACCCTTTGCTTTTAAAAATATGGTTGGAGTCTCCAGTGTTAGTATTTTGTGTAGCACATTTTTGTTTAGTATCTTTAAGAGAAATATAAAAAGTTAAGTCAGTTAAAATAGTTGCTACAGGAAGGACGGTTTGTAACAGAGTGGGTACAGGAACTGAGTTGCAGAGTTTGCAGATGTAGCAACTCATTAGCAGTTGTTGGTTATTGAGCAATTGAAGGGAAGGGCTTTACTCAAGTGCCCAACAGTGGGTAGGGCTCTGGGTTGCTAATCTGATTGTCAGAGGTTCAGACCCCAGTACCTCCAATCTTCCACTACTGGGCCCTTGAGCAAGGTCCTTAACCTTAAGGGTGTCTCTGCCAAACACCGTAAATGTTGGAAAACTGCTGTAGAGATGAATAAAGCACGTCTGTCCTTCTGTAGGAAAATAAATAAACGGTGAAAACACCCACATAGTTTATCCCTGAGTGTTTTATTGTTTATACGAGGTACATATTTGCTGGTGCACTCATTATGGCTAATTAAGTTCCATTTCTTTTTGTTTTAATTAAACATCAAATGTAATTCTTTAACACAATTTCATAATTTAAAGTCCCTTGTTCAGCTGTGTAGAAATTTAGCCACAAATCAAGTTGAGATTTGTGTAGCCTGATACAAGTTATGAACACTGATTAGATCATCATGAATAAACCATCTGTAATGATGGCGTTAGGCAGATAGTCCCAAAAGCAGGACAGACACAGGTATAAGCAAAAACCAAGGTTCCTCTATATAAGGACGGAATGTATTAGGAGCTGTGACCGTGTAGGTACGGTGGGCTGGATCGTAAGCGTGCGACGAGAGACGTGAACACTGTGACGGCACAAGACGATCTGGCACTGGAGCCGGATAAGCGCGCGGCTTTTATCCAGGGCTGTGATGGGGATCAGGTGGGGATGACCGCCGGAGGGAATCAGAAGAACATGAGACAGGCATGACACTAGGATCTCACACCATCACCATATTGGAATATCCATATTCGGGTTTATTAATGACTACGAGGAAGCAGGAGTTAGGAAATCCTTAACAGCTATTCTATTTTTGTCATCTATAATCTTAAGTTGAGGTGACCTCAGTAAAAGTGTCACAGAGCTGCTTGTTCCCTAAGGTTAGGAAAGTGTGTTGTTGGAGACAACCTTCGCTTCAACTGGACTTATCCATCATTCATTCAGTTGGAGAACGGGGACAGCACTCTTGTATTGGACAAAATGCCGAAAACATCACACGTCGTGTTGGAAATCACGTCAGCCATAGCCACCATTCCATCGAGCTCCACCAGTGAGTCTGTCTTTCTTTAAAATTAGAAATAAAGCAACAGTTGCAACAATGGAAAAAAAGCAAACTAATTTTTCTGTGGCATGCTACAGATATTGTATATTGGCATATACAATATACCCCCACAAAGCTTAAAATTTCATTCGAACTCATCTATATTCATAATTATTAATTTGGTTCCCACCATCTTTTAGTCCTTTATCCAGCAAACATTTCTGAGTTCAGTTACACTCAGAAACAACCACAACCACGTGTGAAGTTTCAAATGGACCCTTCAAAGGAAGTTTGCAAGGTTTTAAAGACTCAAGTTGGTAGACTTCGCACACCAGTAAGGAACTTTGGTACAATTAAAATACACCCGTCAGTCTTTTTTGTTACAAAGATTTGCATGCAAGACCCATTACTTGAATCCACCAGCGAGTCTCTGTGTGTCAGTCACATCAGGGAACATTTTTTCACCAGTGAACACACGACATCATTGGCATGGAATTCTTTCTTGTTGCCCAGCATCCTGTCTCTCAGATAATCTTCTGAAATACTCCCAGAATTTCTTTGTTATTATTATTAATTCTTTTGATGAAACAAATAAGGGATAAAGGGATACCTCCTACTCCTAATTAAATATATATATATATATATATATATATATATATGTGTGTGTGTGTGTGTGTGTGTGTGTGTGTGTGTGTGTATTTTGATATAATTATCTTATATCTATATATCTATATATTATTTAAAATACATATATTTTTATATATATGATGTATATATTGATGAAAAAAAAAACAACTGCTAATGATCTGCTTTATAGCACCAGTCTGTTATAAACTGATAAACAAACAAACAAAAAAAGGTTCACATAATTGACCAATCAGAATTGAGCCTTCAGATGGGAATAAAATGATGATTTGCAGTGGACTTGGTCTGCATACTTTGAAAAACTTTTTAAACCATTGTTAATATTCCCACTGTGCAGTTTCATGCTGTATCCATCGTATAAAAAAAGCCTTAATAGTTTTTATTCTACAATCTGTGATGACACAGATTTTTCCTCACTTTTGTTCTCCTATAGAGTGTAAAAGCCATGATTTTAGGTATTGTGCTCTGAATTAAAGGGGCTGTGAATTAAATGGTTATTTGAAGAAAATAGCCTGAATATGATGAATGTGTTGTTAAACAAGACATAATCATTCATATAGATGGAAATTTGGTTTACGAAGGATACTAGGCATGAACTGGGTTCATATAATAACTTTTGTTAGATGTTTGCAGCGTGATCTCAAGTTTTGGAAACTGTTCAGCACAACACAAGTACAAAAAGTCCATGTTGCAGTCCATTTCCATTTACTCCATATTATGCTCAAAAATTCCTTTTGATTTTCAAGCTGAATGGCTATTTAATATATAGAGATTTGAGTTCTGGACATTTATGGAATAATAAATCTTTAAAACTCCGTTAAGCCTAAACACTTCCAGGAACAACATCTGAGTTTGAACCAACATGGGAAGAATTCACAGACCAGGATTTCATGTGCCAGAATTTCGACTTGCTAATGTTGTACAGTATAAAACACTGAGAAATAAGGTGCGTAAGTCTGTTGAGTTTTACATCTTAGCCTATCAACATCTGAGCTTATTCCAGTTTCTGTAGCATGAAGTGATTAGGAGTTCAACTCCTCCAGGATAAGGTTACCATCCCAGTACATGTTAGCTTCCCACTAACTTTATACTGCTGGTGGACAGAGGCACGCTTGTGGTTAAGACCTTGCCCAAAAGTTTTAGTACGGTGGGAATCTAACGGAGATTCTAACCCATGACGTCTCGAAACATGAGCCCAGCACCCTAAACATTACCCCACCGGCCCCACAAACAGATACACACACAAATATTGCTCAATGCTCAGTATTGCTCATTAGAGATGAATCAGAGATATTTCACTGGCTTCCTCAAAGACGAAGATGACCTTATGGTTAAAAGAGAACAACAAAGATGAGTAAAATTTATGCGTTTCTAAATCAGAGAGGAGTTATTACGTAATAAAACTTGTACGCAAAAGATATACAGTAATAAAATCATGTATATTTGATATGACTATTTATCCTTAGTAGCATCATTCTGCTTAATATCATGGCTTGAATTTACTCCTACAGTCTAAATGAATTGAAATGAATTAAAATGTTTTTTCTTTTCTTAATATCCTCTTTTAGGTTACACTCTGATTATCCTGAGCACGGTTTGTGCTCTCCTCATTGTAATAGCTGTCGTCGCGTTCTACATGTACAGGAGGAGACTGAGTCTAAGGAACAAAGAAGGTCAGAAGGTTTTCTTTTTAAAAAAATGTACAGGGCTTTCTAGCTGCAAGAAGATTAATAATAATATAATGTACCCTCACTGGCCACTTTGTTAGAAACACTTGCACCTGGACATTCCTGTATCTCTGAAGTAGCCAATCATGTGGCAGAAGATCATTATGTAGAATGATCCAGCATTTTTGTCTAAACTGAACTGTTGATTGGCTGATTGGATCTTTGCCAGTCATGTGACAGGTGTACAGAAGTTTCTAATGATTTGGACAGGAAGTGTATTTATGAATGTTTTGTCATTTTATCTGGCTGTATGTTTTATAAATTTATTTATTTATTTATTTTTTTGCCAGCTCGTTCTCAGGAGCCAATTCCCAGGACATGTAAGATATTAACACACTTTAGTAACATATGCACTGGATCCATCCGAACCTTTGATAGATTCAATAAATTTTGGGGGGTGATCACATCAGAGGTGCGAAAGAAAAGCAACTGACACAAACAGATTTTTTTACAACTCCACGTGCAAACGAATATTTTTTTGCGGCTTTAATACGTCTGTCGTGAGAAAGTCGCGCGACAGATTTGCGAGTAATTTGCGATTGCTTTGCAGATGTTTGGTGGAAAAAAGCGAATCTCCTGTCGTCAATCAGTCGTGTTTTGTTAGCTTTTTGTTCTCAAACCATTCACTTTTAATTGACGGTATTAGCGTGAACAAAATACAATTTTCCGTGTGGAAGTCTCCAACTTGGTGTTTTTTCTTGCAAACGAAAAGCTAGTAATTAGCGAGCAAAATGACATCTCTGCTACCTTCACACAACATTCGCGGACTGTTTCAGAAGAGTTTGAGTCTACTCCGCGCCTCGTTTTGCGACATTCACAGATATGTCAAACATGCTTTATGTAAAAATTATTTGCGATGAGTTCACAAACCAGGAGACCAGAACATGATACCGTGAGACAAGACAGCCATGAATTGCCATTTGCGTCAATCACTTTATTCACATCTAGTGTGATCACCCCTTTATTTTGCATAAAGTAGGAGTGAGATAACATCCCAGTATGAACATGAAAGCATACTACACCAAGGAAATCTGGAATAAATGTTTATTTTTTTAAATTTAGCTAACGAAATTAGTTTACACTGCTAGTCTTAATTGTAGTCTTAGTTATTATTAGCTGTGTTAATCCTGCTTTGTACATAAATACATTATATTTTACAGCAAATCCAAGATTATCACTGATTTCTCTCTGATGTTCCTGTGTTGTTTGTCAGCTCCAGCTCAGGACAAGAAAGTGGAGTATGCAGTAGTTGCTCGTCCCAAAGAGAGTAAACAGAAGGGGAACCAGAATGAGCTGCAGTACGGAGAGCTGGTGTTTAACAATCCTGCCACAAATAAGAGTGAGACGCCCAAAGTGCAAGAGGACTGTGTGTATTCACAGGTCCAGTATGGTCAGTGAGGGACACCCTGTGTATCTCTGGGTGTATCAGGAGCTTTTTTTCTTCATTAACTGTGAATGAACCTACTTATATCTTCATATCTTCAGTCTTGTCTGGCTGCATCTTAGTGCAGTGATGACCGTTGTTGTTGTTTTGAGCTCAGGCTTCTGTCTATGCAGAGATTTGAATGTTCTCCCTGCATCCACCTGGGTTTCCTCCAACCTCTCAAAAGCATGCCAGTAGGTCGATGTGTCTGTGTGTGCAATGGACTGGGATGATCTACACATCCATAACCAGAAAGTGTTTACTAAAGAGAAATGGATGGAATTCTATTTTATTTCTATTTTAATCTAATGC
>JAOUQZ010000024.1:9013539-9028293 GCA_028564935.1 Neosilurus hyrtlii
ACCAAAAATTCAAAATTGAGTTAGCCATACCATTTTAAAGCTTAGAGTCTCCTCTTTTAAATGGTATGGCTAAGTCAATTTAAAATTTTTGGTCACAGTGACTCATTTTGCCAGACTGGATCACATTTGTTTGCATATGTCACTGATTATTATCACCCCAGAGGCTTTTGCAGCCAAGCACTCCTTTAACGTCAGACATTTATGACCAGACATTTCTCCACAACATAAAGACAAGGTCCAAGTCGACATTATTGGAAGAATACTTGTTTTTAAGGTTCTTGAGGCTGAAACAGTGTTTACTACAGAATCACTTATAAGTTCACCATTCAGCTCAGTTCTTGCAATGACTAAAATGCAGAGCTAGCAACAACTTTTAATTGAAATAGTGAAAATGTTTGTTTCATGCATGTGTTTAGTTCTTGATGATTAAATAGATGATTGTGACTTTCCTGAAAGGCAAAGAAAAATCTTTATTGCACAATCTTAAAGGTAGGCTCACACAATACCAATGTTAGGCTGATGTGTCCCAGTGTTTGGTCTCAATGTTGTTTTTACCAATCTTTACTGATGCACCTATGTTTACCGGTGTATACCAATGTATCTATCTTTACCAATCTTTTCTGATGTATGTATCTTTACTGATGTTTCAAATATTTTGAACATGCTGAAAAAAATTGAGTAATCAGTAAAATTGAGAACATCAGAAAAGATCAGGATCCGTATTATGTAAGCTTGCCTAAATGTAAATCTGGGATTTTTAAGAAATTTTTAATCGAAAAGCATGGATGAATTACTAAAATTTTTAAAAACTAAATTAAAGAGGTACATATTTGAACTGCTTTCCAACATGCAAAACAAAACAAAGGATCTGAAACTAATTTTTGTACAACACATTATGTGCTTGACTGTCATACGAGCTTTAGAAAGCTTTTGTGTTGCCTTTCAGTAATAGGTGGTTTCACAACTGCAACATGCCCTTTAACACTAATCATTATAGTTAAAGGATTACTTTGGTGCCATATGACTGCAGGGTTGCTAGACACTGAGTAAGCATTTTACATAGTTTTTTTTCTGTCCCTTACAGAAATTTCCCTTAAGTGAAAACACTTTTGGCATTTGTACTATATTTTCCACACTCAACTTGCCCAAATTCTTTTTTCCCCCATTACATTCTGAAAGTGCAGTTGCATGGCCTTGATGGTTACTTTCCAGTACAGATACCTCTGAACCAGCTGCCCACTTAAGATTGGCCAAAAGTATAAAGTCAGTGGAAACTGGCGAGAGCCTGGTCCTGCTAATGAGCTGGAAGTGTATGAAGAGACAGTACCAAAAACGTAATGTCTGGCATAGTGAAACAAAAAAGTCTGCAGTTGGGTGGGATGATGCACTGAGTAATGTTTTAAATGCAACAGTATTGTGTCTCATTTCTTAAGGCGTCAACACGTTATATCTAATTAATTTATCTGATCAAGTCCTGTATGTTTTGCTTTTTTTCAGTGCCATTAAAATTGGTGTTTTCTATATCAACAGATTTGTTACTCCTCCGTCAACCGATGTTCCAGCAGGACAATAACCTCAAATATGAGTCCAAATCCACAGCAAAGAGGTTCAACGGCCACAGAATCAAGCTTTTCACAAATCCAGCCCAGTTCCCTGACCTAAACAAATATGTGGAGAGCAGAAGTAGAAAACCAAAAAGAAGGAACAATTCTTAACAAATTTTCTAGTCTGCAAATTTATCAAGGACTCTAGGTGTAAACTTTAAGTGCTGTAATGTTGACAGAGCAAGGTGACACCAAGCAGGAAATGCAGGACTGCCAATAACCGTGTTTCTGTTTAGGCGTTCCTGAATTTCTTGGACTATATTATTGAATACTATATACTCAGTTACAATGAAGGTTAAATTGTAGGATTAAGTTAATTCCAAGATATATTACCAAAATTATGTGGACACATGACCGCGATATCCACATTTGGCCCATTCATAAAGTGTCTTCCAGTCCACAAAGCTGGAAGCACACAATTTTCCAGAAAGTCCTAATATTTTAAGACTCATAGGCTGTATTCAAAATTAATATTTGTTAAGCACCCAATCTCGTTTCACTAAAAGAAATGCCCTTTGTACAGTGTAAGGTCCATAAAGACAGAGATTACCAAGGTTGGTGCTCATGAACATGACAGGTATGTCTTGCCAGAATGTTAGAGTCTGATAGAGCAGCAAGGACATGACCAAAACTATACGACTGCCCATGATTTGGAACAGGATGTTGTTCACGTGTCCACAAACAACCAAGAAAGCTGTAACCAAGAGTGCCAAAATAAAGAAATTATAAATTAATTGTGCAAAGTGGACTTTTCTTTGTTGCTGAGATGTACAGGCACTTCGGTACCAGTTAACTTGGAAACAAGAATATCTTGTTGCATTTATAATATTCATTAAAGGTGTACCACATGCACCTTCCCAGGTGAAACACACAGCCTACACTACAGATATGAAAGAAACTAAAGTACTATCAAGCTGATGTAATCAAAACCAGTTACTCATTGTCCAGTATCCACGATTACAGCTAAAGCCTGATTAGATAATTTTGAACACATACACCCACGAACTATCACTATTACATGTAAAAGAACATGGATCTCTCTTTGACAAGTCCATGATGACATGACCGTTATTAAGCAATATAAATAGAATTGATGTTTGACAAAAAGGATGTGCTGATCCTGCTGATGACATGCTGTTTCGCAATAAAAAAAATCTACATTCATTTACATGAAACTTTACTGTTTGCTCTTCATTGCTTTCCACCCACTGCCACACCTGTACATCTACCTGTAAGCTATGACTAAAAAATGAACAAACAATTTTTTTTTTCAGTGTTTTTTCAGACCAGTATTTTTATAGCAATTTTATGCATTTGACCAGTATTTCTATGGTCAAATGCACTTCATGATCACTGGTAGTGAAACTGTTTTTAGCCCATATGAAAACTCCATACAGTTTACAAACTAAAACTAGTTTACATTTGCAACAGAAGTAATCATTTTATAGCACACTGTATACCCAAACTTCAGCACACCTCCTGAAACTAGTCATGATCCTGACCAGACAAAAATCTCCAGTGCCAGCGTCCTTTAGGTTCTCCAAGATCTTCCCACCATCCAAAATAGAGGCTAATAATAAGTAAAATGCACTTCTTAATCAGTGCTCCCAGGAAAACAATCAAATGCTCTGACACGCCTATAGAATGAGACTTTTTAGTGATTTTTAAGCTTGCCAAATGAGGTATAATAATAATAATAATAATAATAATAAAGCAATGATTGATTAAAAGTAAATTTTGATTTGAGAGTTCAGAGCCCCTATTAAGCGCGTAAAATGACATTTTAAACAATGTTCACATCACAAGTCCAGCACAATGTCATAGTGGTTTAGTATGTCCGCCTCACAGCATAAAGGTCCTGGGTTCGAGTCCCAGGCCTAGCTCAGGTGTTTCTGTGTAGAGTTTGTATGTTCTCCCTGAGCTTGCCTGGGTCTTCTCCAGGATACGGTTTCACCCAGAGCAGTGGTGGTTTAGTGGTTAAGGCAATGGGTTACTAATCCGAAGGTCAGCGGTTCAATCCCCACTATCACCACTGTTGGGCCCTTGAGCAAGGCTCCTAACCCTCAATTGCTCAGTTGTATAAAAATGATAGTTGAAAGTCACTCTGAATAAGATCTTTTCGCCAAAAAAATGTAAATGTCATCTCACAGTCCAGACGTTAGGCTAATCGGTTATTTTGCATTGTTTGGTGTGTAATATTGTGTGTGAGGAATGAGGAATGACCACACAAATGAGTGAAGATCTTAACAGTGACCACATATAATCACATTCAAGCAAATCTAAAATTCTAAACACAACAATCATAAAAGAGGTTTAAAAAAGTTTCATACCCAGCAAAGGAGACACCTCAGGACATTTTTCCAGCTCGTTCTTTTGAACAGTGCTGTTGGAAACTAAAGTGCTGCTTGTCTTTGGTATTTCAGTTCCTCCTGTAGGCTCCTCCAGTTTCTCCTGGACCTGGTTGTTTTGCTGCTGGTTTTGGACAAATGACTGTCTCAAGTCCAGGGATCTGACATAATAAACTACAGTGACAAAGATGTGCAGGCAGCAAAGGAGCACAACAAGAGTGCAGGTCTTGTGGAGCAAATTAAAACTTAGATTCGGATCACGCATCCTGATTAAAAAAAATATAATACTACTAATAATAATAAAAATAAAAAGTGAATAAGAGAGAACTGTTAGTCTAGCTAACTGTGCTGGTGGTGTAAATTAGAGCATTATATAACAAAATAAAAGCTATATACAAATCAACATCATAAAGCTTGTTTGGTTCAGCTTTGTACAATCTAAAGAAAAAGAAAGATAATCCAGTGCTTGCAGGAAGTAGTTTTACAAAAAACAACAACTAAATATAGCTCCTTCACTTCCTGCTTAACAAATATAAATTTTGAGTACAGCCTAAAGTCTTAAAATGTTACCATGAGGGGAAGAAATAACACTCGATAAAGTTACTCTATTTCTTCTGTTAATTCCTAAAACCCATGACCACGTCTTGTTAAAAAATATATAGATATTTATAGAAAAATATATATAACATAACAGACATGTCACGGCTTCGTTCCTAGCGTTAGCATTCTGACTCGGCTAGCTAGCTAGCTCTGCTAAGTTTCTCGTGACTTTTAACGAACTTCTGTTCCCTTCGCCTTCAGAAGACTCGTCCTCCTTTTCGTCAGGGTTACACAAAAGCTTAAAAAAAACACCTCACGGTATCCGAATATGGAGTCAGAGAGAGGGGGAAAACAAGTTAGTCCGTGGAAGGTTTTGAAGAGAAACTGAGTCGCTGTAATGCGCTCGTGCTTCCCGTTACAACAGGAGACGAGTAACGCCTGCCTGCCTGCCTCGCGCTTTAGGAAGCTCGCGCGAAACAAAATACGTCATATGTGTATTGACTCGATAGGCGAGTGATGCACGCGCACCTCAAGACCTTCAATATAATCAGCACATCTGCTGCAACTTATCTATGAGTCCTGTATATAATCTTGTGTAGGTTTACTTATCTCTATCTCTCTCTAACACACACACACACACACACACACACACACACACACGCATGTGCTTCCTTGCACTGTACACATTAGCATGACCTCAGCTATAACTTTCCTCTTTTACATCCTTACATCATTCCTTCCTAATATTACTGAACAGCCTCTTATTTGTGTTTATTTATTTATTTGTTTGTTTGTTTGTTTTTTTGCATGAAAGTGCATTGAACGTCTTTTGAAATGAATTGCAATTTTACAATTTTTATTTACTGCTACTTTCAGGTTGTCTTATTCTAAGTGTCCACTTTAAATTGCGAATTAAATCTGACTGTGATGGAGGGGGGGGGGGCATGGCTCATGTGAAGCATGAGATGAGCAAACTAAAATGAAACCGTTTGAGATTTTCTATAGAGTTAAAACTCCTCCTAGTGGTTGCAGTGGTGACTAAACTCTATAATATGGCCAAACGTTTGTAGACACCTGACAATCACAGTCAAATGTGATCCCATCTGCACAAAATGACCTGATTGATTCTTTAAATTATAGGGGTGGGACGGTGACATGGTGTTTAGCACGTCCGCCTCCTAGCAAAAGGTCCTGGGTTTGAGTCCTGGGCTCGGTGAGGGCGTTTCTGTGTGAGTTGGTATGTTCTCTCCCGAGCTTACATAGATTTTCTGTGAGTACACTGGTTTCCTTACACAGTGCATTTGGTTGTTCCAAATTGCCCCTAGGTGTGAGTGCATGACTGTGTGCGTGTGTGTGTGTGTCCCCGTGACCCAGGTAGGACTATGTGGTTCAGCAAATGAGAGAGTGAGTGAGAGTGAAGTCCACTAGGGGATAAAAATGACATGTCATGATGATGATGGGCCACAAATGTGGTCTCAAACTTACTCTGACTCATGGGTCTATGTCAGTGTGTTTCTCAGACATGAGCAGTTTCATTTTAACATGGAAAATGCCAGTCTCTAAAACTTTGTGACCTTGACTTTTGACCTTGCCATTCCCTAAACAAATCATGTCTGGGACTCAGGATGGGTAGTGTCCCCACGAAATTTGGTGAAAACCAGTATATGGGTATGGTCAAGATTTTGTTCTAGTAAAAAAACAACCTAAGAAACAAACAGCCAGACAAACAGTGACATCAATACATCTGCCAAATAATTACAAAACCCAAATTGTATCACTTATTTTACACTGTAACACGCCCTACGAGCCAAACGGTCACAGTTCGTCCATGTTGAGCAATGTCAACATTTTATCAAGACTGATTCATTGACATGGTGAAGCGAAATGCCTGTGCAGCAAGTGGAGCAAAATGTTACAGGGAAGTGTTACCAGATCCTACATACCAGTAGGCCAGGGCCTCTGTTGGCGTTGGAACATATGCTCCTGTCTGTCAAAGCAAATCCGAAACAGCTGGTCCTTCCCATAAGTGAACCTTTCCTAAAAATGAGCTGGTGGAAGGGGATTTCTGATTACATAGTTATGATTTTGCTTGGATCACACCATGAATGGTGACTTTGGTTACTCAGTAATCTGTTATTATCTATGTTTTTTTTCTTTCTTTCTCAGAACTCCCAAGTTAAATTCTGAATGTGCATGGAAACTGTGTTATCTCCTCTGGGTGAAAACAAGACATCAGGATTTAAATAAAAATTTTAGTGGTTCTATATAAACTAAAACTATAGTTTATAATAATCTTAGTTGTTGGAAATGTGAGTGTTTTTTTATAATCTTTAAAGAAAGACTGAAACATCAGGAGCATGCACCTATACCATATGTTTCTATTGGATATTTTTAATCTTTATTTTTTTGACGATTATAAATAGAAAACTAGTCAGATAGCTGCATTCTTTTAGACTGTGACAAAAGTGGGTTAAACATTTTTTGGGTTTTTTGTCTTTTTTTAGGGTATAAAGGATTAATAAAGGATTGTACATACAGGCACTCATGAGGAGTCTGTAAAAGCATCGTGCTATACGATTTTAATAATAAAATGACCATAATAACCATTTTAAAATGATGATTTACATAAAATAAATTGTACTTTTAAAAGATCTGTTAAACAATAATAATGATTTTAGATCTATCTCTTATGTTGCCAACATGATGATTTAATGAATTTCCTAATACTCAATTTTATTTCTTTATCTAAAAAAAAACTAAAAACTAAAGCAGGTATAAACAAATGTTGCATTTGGTACATCTCTCCAGCTCTCGTTACACCTGGTTCTACAACTTGAGTGAGCAAGTACACCACTACTGTTCTCAGTGATCAATCACTGACCCCTATTGTATCCAACAATCAAGATCATCATTGTTTCCAAAGACCAATCAGTGATCCTCATCACTCCCAAGAACCAATCACTGATCACCATTGTTCTCAAAGACCAATCACAGTCCTTCCTTGTTGCCAACGACCACAGTTAATCCCAAAGACTCATTGCCATTGTTCCTAGTGACCAATCAACCATTTATCAACCATTCATCCATTTATCCATCCAGCCATTCATCCATTATCTGCAGTGCTTATCCATCACGGTTGTTGGGGAAGCTGGAGCTAATCCCAGCTGACTTTGGGTGAGAAGTGGGGTACACCCTGAAAAAAATCGCCAATCTAAAAAACAAACAAAATATATATATATATATAAAACAATTGCTGACCACTGTTTGGACCACTTCACTTTGTTTTTGGGCATTTTGCTGTTTTGTTGCTTTTTTGTTTTTTTTAGATTTTGTCAACTCTCCTTATGCAATATTTACAATTAATAAAAGCCATTTATTCCATCTGTATTTCAAACTTCCTTCATGAATATGTTGGGCTGTTGTCACCTTGAGTCATTATGAAATACCTATTTTTCTAATACTGCTGAGAAACAAAAGCCTCCTTTGAAAAGAACCTGAAAGAATCTTAACTACTGATGGCCCTGCGATGGCCTTGCGAGCTGTCCAGGGTGTACCCCGCCCTCGCCCAGAGTAGGCTGAGATGGGCGCCAACCTCCCCGCGACCCTAATTAGGAATAAGCGGTTCAGAAAATGAATGAATGAATGAATGAATGAAGAATCTTAACTTTTGTCCACCTGGTTAACTGCAATATCTGCAAAAATGACATATATTTGTTTGTTTGCCTTTCCTTTTTATTTTGGGACTATTTGGCAACATCCACCTTGCCTTTAGCGAATAATTGCTTATTATCCCAAGACAGCGAGCCAACCAGATTGCACCGTTCCTATGCAGTATACAGTGGGCCCTCAACTTACGGCAGGGTTCCGTTCCTACGTTTAAGTGTAAGTCAGATTTTGTCGTAAGTCAGATCACACCACTTAACTATCGTAATGCAGTAGCAAAATCATAACCTAGGATATAAAAACACATTTCTATGACACATGAAGGCATAACTAGCAGTAAAAAAACATATGGAGGACAAATATAAAATAATAAAATGAAACAAAACGGGAGAACAGTTCCTTACTTTTACTCCTGCGAGTAACTTGCACACTGGAAGGGGCGTTGGTTGGGCAACAAAGGGTGAGAGAGGCTTATTGGGAGGAGGAAGCTGCAGAATTCGAGAGAATCCTCTGTCTGGTACCGCACAACTGACATGTTCTTCCACCGCGCGCGAACTAGTTCTAAAACTAGTTGAATGTCGGAATGACAATTCTTAATGTCTTACGGCACGAGCGTCATATGTCGTAAGTCGGGGACTTTCTGTACACTAAATATAGATATTCAGGGACACAGCCAAACTAATCCCGTCCAAATAGGGCTCGTGTCACCTCGTGATGTCAGTTTGGAAAACCTGCGGAAATATTAAGACATCATAAATAATCCTAAATAACGTATTTCTGGGTCGAGTTCTTGTTTAATGTGAAATATTGCCATGATAAATCACATGTTCTATAAGTTCATAAAAGTTTTAAAACACGGTATGCAAAAATGTTCGACGTTTCAATGGTAGCTGTCAAAACCGGCTTTGATTTTAGTGTTATTTAGATTATTTAGATCCAATAATTAATTATTGGACGACAGGAGCAATAAATACAATTAAAATAAATTCAAATATTCAAATTTTAAAAAATAATAAAAATAAATAACTAGAAGTAGAGGCGGCCTCGTGCAGCGCCGTGACGTAACGCGGAACGCAGGCTCGAGTCCATACGGCTTTCGAGTGCACACGTAGCACCCTACCTAGTGCGTAGTGGCTTATTGTTTTGTAGCCTATCTAGTGCACCTATCTAAGGCGCACGAGGGCGTTTGGGACTCAGCGCAGTCAGCGCTGTGTTGGAATGCGTCGAGGCTGACTTCCCTGAACAAGTTCAGCTGAAAAGTTAGTTTTTTAAGAAAGTATAAAACTGCAAAAAGGCGTCACGAAAACTTCGACGGACGTCGAACGAATGCGGAGGGTAAGTTTTTAATCGAGTCAAGATACGTTTAAATGCTGAAAAACGACACTTTCCCCTTCTTTTCGCCCCCGAGTTGAGTAAAACTGCTGTGTAGGTTTGTAAAATGGAGGCAGGGTGTGTGAGGCGCTGTCCAGCAACAGAGATCAGGACCACGGCTAACACACTCTCACACACTTCACAACCAAACTCCCTGCCCTGGAAAGATATTTCAGGCACAACAGAACGATAAAACAGTCGAGAAATGTGTCTGAAACGGTTAATTTTTAAACGCTTTGTGGTGATGTGTGTAATTCTTCCGGAAAATTAGCAAGCTAAACTTGGTTTAGTCTGAAGCAAGCTAACAGGAACAGCCAGAGTTTATAACAGCTTCAGCACATTGCTGTATAACAGGTTATTACACTTTCTGCGGAAGTGGAAACGGTCGTGTTCGAGCTGGACAGCGACTTTTAAATCAGATGGGATTATTTTTAAAGTTTATAGCAACTTTTCATTTTATTTTAAAACTCTGCAGTTTGACTTAAATGACAAAACAAGAACCACTCAAGTTAAATGAAGTGCCGAAAAAACTTTTGAATTCGGTGTGTGTGTTTTTCCCTTCGTCATTCCATCATGGCTGAGTTTTATTTCCTGACTCTGGGAGCTGTCCAACAAACACTCAGGTTTTCACCCTTTAACACGACTTTAAAGTTTTTCTTGTGCATTTGTTCCACACATGCCGACATTTCCTCACATCATATTCACTACACGAGCAGAGAAAGTGCTGAGCGTGTGTGTTTTAGTGTCATAGTGTGTGTGTGTGTGTGTGTGTGTGTGTGTGTGGAGTTCAAGCGTTTGCTGTGCCAGTGGTGGTGGTGCTGCTGCTGTGGGAAAATGGCCGCATAGCTCAACATGACATGAAGCAGCGAGCAGGGAAATGCACGAGCGGGAGGGGGAGGGGGACGGGGACCTCAAGGTGCACGAGCGTTTGTGAGAAATATATATATATATATATATATATACACATACACACACGCGCATGCGCGTGGACTTTACAACAGATCTGAGCAACTTGATAACCCACTTCACTTTTTTTTTTTTTTTTAATTCGATTTCAGAATAACTTTTTAAAATGCAAGACAGCACGGTGGTGTAGTGGTTATCATGTCCGCCTCACAGCGCAGAGGTCCTGGGTTCGAGTCCCTCTCCATGTGGAGTTTGCGTGCGTGGGTTTCCTCCAAGTACTCTGGTTTCCTCCGACAGTCCAAAGACATGCTTGTCAGGCTAATTGGCTGTTCCGGATTACCCCTAGGTGTGATTGTGAATGGTTGGTGCATGTATATTGGCCCTACGATGGTCTGTCAAGCTGTTAAAAGAACAGAAATCACTTTTATTATCTTCAGCCATGCGAGCTGTCCAGGGTGCATTCTGCCGTCGCCCAGAATCGGCTGAGATGGACGCCAGCCTCCCAGCGACCCTAGTAGTAAGCGGTTCAGAAAGTGAATGAATGAAAGGATCTTCAGCCATGGCTCTTTGTGAAACATAAGTGTGTCAGTGCTCGCTGAACTGAACTGCTCTCTCTGAAATACAACATTTAAGCCATGGTTAATCTCCGTTCAGGCAGAAAATTGGAAATTATGTTTGTTTGAAATGACGTCATCATGCTTTATGTTGGTGCGGATGTGAGGCAGGGCACTGACTAGAGAGAAGCACATAGCTAAAAGTTTCCGACGACAACAAAGGGTGTCAACGGCTAAGGAGGTCGAGACAAAAACCCAGGTGTTGTTATAGACTGTGAACATGGTGTAAATGCATAAAGCACTGAAATTTCTGTCTGTGTCTATATCTGTAGGGGCTCAGTCACTTCCTAGGTATATTAAATAAACAAGAAATACAGTGTAGTCTCTTGGAAATAAAATGGAATCAACTACAACGCTTTTCTGAAACCATTTGTTCAGTCCTGTTTGTGAGTGTCAATGACCCCTGCACTGTACGCCATTATATTAGTAAACATCACCATCTGTTTTATTTCTTTTGAAATCGGATTTCTTCTTCTGTTTCTTTAACACTTGATCTCAAACTTTTCCACTTTATACAAATCAGTGTTGCACTGCCAAGTTATTGGTGCATGTGCAGGATGGTTGTTCGTGTTATTGTAAACAGACACAGAACCTTAACAAGATGCAGAACAGGTGATTAAGCGATACCAAGCCTGTGAGCTGGGTAACCTTTATACTTAGTCAAAATGAACTGAAATGATGGTTAAAACACATTGGCTATTTACTAGTGTATGGCTATCTTTAATGAGCGACTCTTAGCTCATATTTATAAGAGATCGTTCTGTCTGATGCTGCTGTGTGTGCTCAGGACGCCTGCTTTTACTTCAGCTGGAAGTCCTGAGCATATTGGTTTTGTTAACACGGCTAAATACCATGTAATATTCTGCCTTTATAAGCTAGACAGGATATCCGCATGTCATAAAATCACGCAGATCCCTCTGTGCCGAGGTACTCTCACCAACTTCTGTATGTTTGGTGCAGTAAATGTGTTTGTTTGTTTTTTTTCAGTTCGCCCTCAGTTGTCTTGGCTTTTATAGCTTAGTTAAAATTCGCTGTACACATCATTAAATAAAAATGCAGCGCTCGTCAGCCGTATTGCAGCTGTTGTTTGTGATCATTCATATCATGAAGTTGATGAGGATGTATCTCAAACGAGATTAGACCCTTGGCTATATTTTAGTTGTCATCTACAAATAAAGATAAAGAAATCTTTATTGTCAACTGTTGCACGAACAATGAAAATCAGTATCTATTTACACAAGCGTTATTTCTTGTTCCTCTTTGTTCCACAGTGTATAAACTCATGTCTGTTAGCAGGTTTTCTGGATTTTAGAGCTTCAGGCTTTAATTTAGTGGAAAAACCAGATAAGTTTTTCATGCTGAATCATTCTGAGTCACAAGGCGAGTGTCCATACAAGGATCGGAGTCCTGAACAAGAGCTCTGTGTGTGTGTGTCTTTAAATATGATTGTGAGTGATTATTCCCAGAGGCTACACTTACACTAATTATAGAGTACTGCAATCACAAATAGGCCCTTTATGTTTGATTTTATTACATTTTGCTGTGCAACTTGTCATTCCAACCAAGCCGAGCTCTTCTGTTATCCTGGAATGTGTCCCATGATTTACACAGGAAGTGCTTTCTGCCTTAGAGGAAGAATGCTTCCGTGACCTTTCATGCATTGAGTTTTTAAACCCGGGCATGATGAACTTGTTTTTGAGTATTGGTATGAAAATCGGTCGTCTCATTCCATATTTATTTATACATAAAATATAAACCTCTTGTGTTTTTGTTTCCCAGCTGATCAAACATGGCCTCTCAGACAGCATTTCATCTCTGCACGGATGTCTTCGTGACCTCCGGAGGTGCTTCACTGGCCGGAGAACCTGAAGTGAGTGCCATTCCTGGTACAGAACTTCCCGCGCCTCAGCTTGTGATGCTGGCCAACGTGGCTCTTAATACAGAGTCGCCACAAGATGAGGAGAAGCAGATGGCGGAACTGAAAAATGTCGGCTGCTGCGGCTACTCGGACAGCGAGGATGAGAACGTGGTCCAATATGGCTACGACGAGACAGGGGAAAACATGGACGAAGGGACCGGGACAGGAGAAAACCAGGTTGAGAAGGTCGTCGAAACGGCTGAGACAGCACCAACCGACCTTTCGAAGAAATCTCCTGAAATCGAGCCCCCTGCAA
Source organism: Neosilurus hyrtlii (assembly GCA_028564935.1). Classification (NCBI taxonomy): domain Eukaryota; kingdom Metazoa; phylum Chordata; class Actinopteri; order Siluriformes; family Plotosidae; genus Neosilurus; species Neosilurus hyrtlii. Next base: position 9,026,760 of record JAOUQZ010000024.1, read on the forward strand.
AATCGAAACCGGGTTGTGTTGCTGTGCCAAATGCCGCAACGGAACACGTTAAGAAAAAGAAGAAGCCGTTCTACTGCAAGCCGTGCCAGTTTCAAGCCGAGTGCGAAGAGGAATTCGTCCAGCACATCCGTGTCCACAGTGCCAAAAAACTGATAGCTGAAAAGGCAGGAAGTACCAATTCAGACGACGAATCGAATCAGGCACAGCAGACGTCTTCAGAAAACTGTGTCAAGGGCGTGATCCGCTGTGAGCGCTGCGGCTACAATACCAACCGTTACGATCACTACGTTGCACACCTGCGGCACCACAAGAACGAAGGGGATGAACAGCGAGTGTTCAGGTGCACCATTTGCCCGTACTCCACCATCAGCCAGTATCACTGGAAGAAGCACCTGAGGAACCATTTTCCCAGCAAACTGTTCACATGCAGCCAGTGCAGCTACTTCTCGGACAGGAAGAACAACTACATCCAGCACATTCGAACACACACCGGTATGCAGCCTCAGTCAATGTTTATAGAAAAAACAAGACTACACACACACACACACACACACACAGTGTGGTGGCATCATATCCAAAGATAATTATCCTAATCATATTTTGAGTGGTGTCTGTTTTAATAACCAAATTTCTACCTGTATTTATACACAACGACGCAACAGTGCAGATATATGATGCATACACTGTATGTAGTATGGATTAAAGTTAAAGCCTTTTATAATGTTTATTTTTAATGAAATTGTCATTGTAGAATGTATTTCCTGTCTGTTTTCCAGGTGAGCGACCTTTCCGGTGTGTTTACTGTGATTATTCAAGCTCTCAGAAGACCCATCTCACGCGGCACATGAGAACACACTCTGGTGAGACACTCAGTCACCATCTGAAGCCTAAAAAAAAACGGAAAAAAGTCAATCAGTGTAGGACATCCGTAGGGATACTGTGTTAGTGCATTGTACCATGATAGCAAATTTTAAACAGTTAAGATAGCGTTAGTGAGGTCAGACGTGAGTCTTGGGGACAATCTGTGTTTCAGTTTGTCCTACAGATGTTCAGTGGCATTGAGGTCAGGGTCCTGTACAAGACACTTGAGTTCTTTCAGTCGTGACTGTCATTTATACTAGCATATAATGACATTTTAACAATTATACACCAAAGGTGAGATGCATGGGAAAAAAAAACACACAAAAATGAGATTTTAGTGAGTATTTTTATTATTATTTTTATTCATGATGGATGCAGGTCAGACTAGTGCAGAGCCCAAGAGCTGAGTAACAGCATCTCTTTAATACCATTTCAAATTTTTGGTAGTGCTAAAAATAAACAAATACAAAAAGCAAAAAATAATTTTAACCATGACGGAGATCGGGCACTTTGAGCCATGTTAAGCCATACTGACTGTTTTTGTGCATACTCATATAGACTTTAGTATGCACAAACCATGGACACATAAGAAAACCAGATATATATATATACACACACACACACACACACACACACACACACACACACACACACACACACACACACACACACA
>JAOUQZ010000024.1:9057466-9079752 GCA_028564935.1 Neosilurus hyrtlii
GGGGGGGGGGGGGGGGGGTTAAAGTACGATTTGAAATAGTTCCAGTAATGTTAAAGTGGCAAGTCAACTGTGGGTTATTTTTGTAATATTAAGGAGGCTGCCGGAAAAAGAAATTCTGCTCCTCGTAGTGCAGGTGTTTCCTGAGGAAGCCTATGAATTACTGACACTGACTATCAACTGAAGCACCAAGAACCATAAGTTAGACAGAAAGTTAGCACAAGCCAAATTAATATCACCCTTATATGATTCCAAGCATATCGTCCTATACCAGTGTAGTTTTCCGTATTTCACTCATTTTTGACAAAGACAGTGCTGGTTACAGTTAGATCTACTAGTGGGTTCTGATCAAGATTGTGTTTCCATGCTTGACCTAATAGTCTACAAAATACTGTTTAAGTTAGAGGAACAGCCCATGTTCAGTTCTGATTTGATGGATCATTATTAGTTTGTAGATGTTAATGATAACTCTCCTGTCAGGTAGTGTTGTGAAAATGTTCTGTTCTGCAGCAGTGACCATCCTTATTACTATCCGAATTCCGGAACAGTTGGAACGTTCTTTAAATTTGAATAAAATGAAAACTAAAAGACTTTTAAATCACATAAGCCAATATTTTATTCACAATAGAACATAGATGTTTAAACTGAGATATTTTACAATATTACAAAATTAGCTCATTTTAAATTTGATGCCTGCTACAGATCCCAAAAAAGTTGGCACGGCAGCAACAAATGGCTGAAAAAGCAAGAAAGTATAAACAGATATAGCTGGGAGAACATCTAGCAACTAAGTGAATTGATATCAGGTCTGTAACATGATTAGCTATGAGAGGCAAAGTCTTTCAGTAATGATATTAAGTGATGATGGGCAGAGGCTCTTCATAAAAAAGATTGTGGAATACTTTAAAAAACAATGTTCATCAACGTCAATTTGCAAAAGATTTGCAAATCTCATCATCTACAATGCATAACATCAAAAGATTCACAGAAACTGGAGATATCTCTGATATGCATAAGGGACAAGGCCGAAGACCTTTATTGAACATGGTCCAGAAGCGCCATTCTGTCCTGTGGGCAAGACTTATATTAAATGGATTGTTTCAAAGTGGGAAAATATTCTATGGTCAGAGGAGTCCAGTGTCCTCTGGGCTAAAGAGGAGGGAGACCTTCCATCGTGCTAGCAGCGTTCAGTTCAAAAGCCAGCAGCTCTGATGGTATGGGGTGCACAAGTGCATACTGTATGGGCAGCTTGCATGTATTAGAAGGAACGATAAAGGCTGAAAGGTACATTAAGGTTTTAGAGCAGCATATGCTCCCCTCCAGATGACCTTTATTTCAAAAAAGGCCTTTTGTATTTTAGCAGGACAATTCAAAGCCTCAAAGCCACATACTGCAGCTATTACAACAGCATGGCTTTGTTGAGTCAAGAGTCAAGGTGCAGAATTTGCCTGCCTGCAGTCCAGATCTTTCTCTAGAGAGGACGTTTGTTGCATCAATAAATAAAAAAATACATTAAAGGTGATCTCTTCAGCAGCTGAAAACCTAAAATTGTTAAACTGCTCAGTTTACACATTGGTTATGTTATTTATGTTCTGTTGTGAATAAAATATTGGATCGTGTGATTTGAAAGTCTTTTAGTTTTCATTTTGTTCAAATGTAAAGAACGTCCCAACATTTCTGGAATTCACATTGTACAAAAGAAGATAGGACCATATGACGTCTAACTTATCCAGACTGCAAAGGTTCCCAATCAGATTTCACATTGATTACAAACTGACTAATTTTTAAACAAAAGCACTGAATGGTCTTGTGCCAAGATACCTGTGTGATCTTCTGGATTACTTCAGATCCAAATCATGGCTGCATGTAGAACAAACACTCTGTGGAAATCTGAAAATCTCTGACTGGTCATTCATTAGCATCAGTAACACCAGTCATGTTTTAAAAGCATAAATATCAGCGCCTTCCTCGTGTGCATTTCTAAAAATAATAAGTCTTCTATATAAAAAATATACAGGTTATTGTGTTAAATAGATGATTCATTATAGCTTCTTATATAAAATGGGAAACAGATTCATCCATAAGTCCTAGTCAAGACTTCTGGACACAAATATGATGAAACACTTACATAGAATGACTGTAAAACTCAACCCACAACTTATACAACACAAAATTCTTTTTTGGCTCTATCCAATCTATATTACGAATGGGGTTATGTTTGTTAATTGTGCATGCCTTTTTAAAGGTTCAATGTGCAGGCAAGCACCAGGGCCTGGGTTGCACCTGCACATACTAGAATGCCACCTATGCTGGTGTGGGTGGACTGAATTTTGGTTGCTGTGGTGCTCCAGGATGTTGTTGTAAGCCCTGGTTCATGTGGGCCTAAACCCTACTGGGTTTCAGTCTGGTGAAGCAGGAGGCCAAGTCATCAACCCATTGTCCTTGAAGTTTTTCTTGGCCAGCCAATCTTTTGTGTACTTTGGAGTATGACTTGGTGCATTTACCTTCATGAAAACAAAGTTCTTCAGGAAACTAACAGGTTTTGACCTGTACCATGGAATAAAGTTTCACTCCAGGAACTTGGTGTAGTTTTCAGAGTTAATTTTTACGCCTTCTTCCACTTTAAAAGGCCCAACTATTTCATCTACAATGCTGAAAACCCAGATCATCACTCATCCACCTCCTCACTGCCTTCTTAGACGTGTTGGATTTGCATGTCCATGGAGCACCGGACCTCCATCCCACCCATCAGGTCAATCCATGGTAGCTCATCAGTGAAAAGAACCTTGTCAAAGTATATCTTCATATTTTCAGAGGCATCACTGAAGCCTTTTCCTGAAACCTCACAACTTGGCCTCAAAATTCTACAGATTGGATCCCCAGAGAAAACATTTTGGGGGAATCTTGAAGGATTTGTGTGTCAACAGTGAACAGGTTTCTTGAAAGACAGTCTATGGAACGCAATGTGACTCCAAATTTATAAACAAAAATGTACTTCTTCTGTTGACTCCAGTTTTAGTTTGTAAAGGTGGTTACATTTTAGTATAAAGTGTCCTTTTTCATTTAAATATGATTAAAATAACTATACTAATTATAAATATTGATAACGTGACACTTCCATTGGTGTTTGTTTGATAATATATTTTCTTTATTTTTGGTATGACTTGCATAATAATCTGGAACACGCAAATTATAATAAATATGATTTTCGTGTGAAAATATGGTACAAAAAAAATTAAAAACTGCCAAATAATATTGCAAATACCATATTTGCGATATAAAAATTAATATTGAGTAACAATCAGCAAATGTAAAATGCAGAGAAAAGTATGTGTAACCTCTGAATAGAAACTGAGCAAATAAACACTCACTGAAAATGTTTAAAGAAAATAAAAAAATTTTTTAGCCTTGCCAGCACAGATTCTGGTTTTTGCTCTATTGCACCACAATATGAATCAATGTGACTACTACTTTGACTACTGGGGAAAAGGAACTCAAGTGACTGTAACATCTGGTAAGTGACTTACTTTTACTGTTCACCTTTTTATTTCTTAACAAATGCCGACTTAAAGAACAAAAATACACAGAATTCATGAACTAGAGAGAAACTGCAAGGCTGCATAAGTTGTCAATAAAAATGAGACAGCAAATAGTGACCGCATCGCAAAAATAGCATGTTGGGGCAATTTTGTACGAAGAACTAGTCGAATTATTCACAGTGTCTACTTTACCTACTGGGGAAAAGGAACTCAAGTGACCGTGACTTCAGGTAAGATTCAGTTACTTAGACAATTTTAAAATGTCTTGATATGTATGCCATTTAAAAAACTATATTCGTATCCACATTTGGTCCCCATTTTGTACAAGTGGTACCAAAAATATTATTACTTATGGCCTTTTTTGACTTCTTGTGGGGAAAAAAACTGAAGCAACTATGACATAGGACAGGTGGTATACTTTTACTGTTCCTTTTTTGTTGTTGTTCTTATCAAACGCAGACTTAAACAACAACAACAACAACAAAAAGAACCGTAAATGTATACCACCTTTTAAATTTCCTAAATTTCCTAAAATTAACGTCTTTTAGGAAATTGCAAAACTGCTAAAGAAACCAATAAAAAAGAAAGACCAAATTGTGACGATCTGCAAAAATAGTGTCCATTAACAATAAAAGTGCCTTAATGCAATTTTGTACAAAGAATCAGTCAATTAATTCACAGTGATTACTTCGGCGACAACAGTTACTTTGACTACTGGGGAAAAGGAACTCAAGTAACCGTGACTTCAGGTAGGATTCAATGTATCAGACAAGTTTAATATGTTTTGACAGTTACACAATTAGGGAAAATATACTTGTATCCACTTGGACCATATATTGTAGAAGTAATGCCATAAGTATCATCACTGGCACAGCCACTTTAACTACTGGGGAAAACAAACCCAGAAAGACTAAATGGTGACTGTTCCGCAAAAAAAAAAGTGTCTTTTAATAATAAATAGTGTCTTAGTGCAATTTTGTACGACGAGTCAGTCGATTAAGTCACAGTGACTACTACGGCTACAGCTTTGACTACTGGGGAAAAGGAACTCAAGTGACCGTGACTTCAGGTAGGATTTAATTTATTAGACAAGTTTAATATGTCTTAACATTTACAACATGTTGGGAAATATATTCGTATCTGCATTTGGTATGAATATTGGACAAGTAGTGTCAAATGCGTATAACAAACTCAAGCGATCGTGACATAGGGTAAGCGTTAAACTTGATCTGTTCTTATTTTTATTCCTTAACAAATTTCAACTTAAACAACAAAAGAACATAAAATTCATGAACTCGAAAAAAAAATTGCAAGTAAGTAGTCAATAAAAATGAAGACACCCAATAGTGACCGCTTTGCAAAAATAGCATGTTGGGGCAATTTTGTACGGAGAATCAGTCGATTTATTCACAGTGACACCTACTTCGACTACTGGGGAAAAGGAACTCAAGTGACCGTGACTTCAGGTAAGATTCAATTACTTAGACAAGTCTAAAATGTCTTGATATTTACACCATAAAAAAAAAACATATTCGTATCCACATTTGGTCCCCATTTTGTACAAGAGGTGCCAAAAATTAACTCAAGTAACTCAATTAAAAATAAACTAAAGCGACCATGACAGAGGACAGGTGGTATACTTTTACTGTTCTTATTTTAATTATCAAATGCCGACTTAAACAACAACAATAAATTATAAAATGGATGGTCTTTTAAGAAATTACAAGGCTGCCTAAGAAGCCAATAGAAAAGAAAGATCAAATAGTGACCGCTCTGCAAAAATAGTGCCTTTGTAACAATGAATAGAGCCTCGGTGCAATTTTGTACGAAGAATCCGTCGATTAATTCACAGTGACTACTATTACGGCTACTTTGACCTACTGGGGAAAAGGAACTCAAGTGACCGTGACTTCAGGTACAATTCAATTTATTATACATAAAATGTCTTAATATTTACACCATTTAAGAAAATATATTCGTATCCACATTTGGTCCCAATATTAGTGTCAAATTTTATGACTTTCACAGCCATTTCGACTTCTGGGGAAAAATAAACTGAAGCGAAAATAATATCTAATTTTTATTTCTTATCATTCTGATTTTTATTTCTTATCAAATGCTGACTTCAACAACAATAACAACAACAAACTATAAAATAAATGATCTCAAAAAGAAATTGCAAGGCTGCTTAGGTTGTCAATGAAAAAGAAAGATAGTGACCGCTGTGCAAAGATAGTGTCTTTTCAACAGTAAATAGTGCCTTGGTGCAATTTTGTACGGAGAAACAGTCAATTTATTCACCGTGACTACGGCTTTGACTACTGGGGAAAAGGAACTCAAGTGACCGTGACTTCAGGTACGTTTTAATTTATTAGACAAGATTAATATGTCGTGAGATTTACATCATTTAAGAAAATATATTCGTAGCCACATTTGGTCGGCATATTTTAGAATTAATGCCAGAAGTATTATCATAGTCAAGGCCATTTCGACTACTGGGGAAAACAAACTCGAGCGATCGTGACCTTAACAATAAATACTGCGTAGGTGCAATTGTGTACGGAGAATCAATCGATTTAATCACAGTGACAACTATGATTACTTTGACTACTGGGGAAAAGGAACTCAAGTGACCGTGACTTCAGGTACGTTTCAATTTATTAAACAAGATTAATATGTCTTGTGATTTACACCTTTAAGGAAAATATATTCGCAGCCACATTTGGTCCACATTTTGTACATGTAGTGCCGTAAAATTTATCAATGTGACAACTGGTATGACTACTGGGGACAAGGAACTCAAGTGACTGTAACTTCAGGTAGGATTCAATTCATTAGACGGTTTAAAAAAAACCCTTTAAACTACACCAGTAAAGAAAACAATAGTATCCACTTTGGGTCCCCATATTGTATGAGTAGTGCCATAAACCTTATCACTGTGACGGTGCTTTTGACTACTGGGGAAAGGGAACAACGGTGACTGTGACTTCAGGTAAGAATGAAAAACAATTCTCTTTGATTAGCCTCGAATAACACAACTCAAAAAAAAATTTAACGATTCATCCAAGTCTAGTGATTTATACGCTTTAATTAAAATGCTACGGAATGTTAAACGAAGATGGAATTCAGCGACCCCAGGTGTAAATGTCACACTCTAAAGTAGAAAAAAAATAACCTAATTATTTAAAAAAATCTGTTTTTAAATTTCTTTTTTTTTTTTACAACTAGTGCTCTTATAGATAAATAAGAAAGAAACCAAGTGTCAAGAAGTGCCCTGAGAAACACAAACATCCAATTTTCAGAGATTATTTATAAATTAATAATAATTACATAATTTATTTAGTTATTTGGTGAAGTGTTTTTAGACATTACTAGTATAATATATCAAGAGATCGGACAGTTGGGTTCTTTTTGACTGATGCCTGAGTGGATTTGTGTCACTGTGACAATGCTTTTGATTACTGGGGAAAAGGAACGAAGGTCACCGTTACATCTGGTAAGAAACACTTTTTATTCATCTCGTAAAACAAACACTACTTTTTAAATTATTTGAAAAATTGTTAGGGGAAAAAAGTAAAAAAAACTTGCTCTAGACCAGGTGGTTTATGCCTATTACTGCAATCTGCGATTTCAATATGAGCCTGTATAACACGTTTAACAAAAAAAAAAAAATAATTACACTTTAATTTTATATCTAAAGATGTTTGTTAAGAAATGTTATGTTCAAGGCTTTTAGCTTTTAAGGTCAGTTTTCAGTAGTAATGCCCTTGATATGCTACAAAATAATTAATAATACAAAAGCAAATACAATATATATACAAAATAATACAAAAAAGCAAATAATTTAAAATATTTTTGGGAATATTTTAAGAACCGACAAATTAATCAAGTTTTTTCGGGTTGGTTGGATTTTTTTAATGAAGTGTGTCTTAAACTTCGACACGATATTGATACTTATGCGCTGCAGTCTAGTTTGAGTTGTTAGTTTAATGTATTGTGGTGTGCTGGAAGCTTGATCACTGTGTAACTGGGCTTTTGATTACTGGGGAAAAGGCACAGCTGTCACCGTAACAAGCGGTAAGTAATTCACCGTTCTTTTTTCATGTTGTTTTTTTTCCTCATAAATTTTTATAAAATTTTATAATTTATTTTTATTAATTTTATTTATTTACACAATAAATTTTTTCTCATTTCCTCAAAAAGCTTTATTTAAAAGCATAATATAAGATGTAACCCTGAAAGCCGGTGATAATCTTAAAAATACATGTTAGGGTTTTTATCATAATCACAATGCGAGCCAATTTTATTCAGTAAATGAATTATTACAATGCTAAATAAATATGCATTATGTGTAATTTATAACAATTTGTACATTTTGTAAAGCTTTATATACATTTGTGAATAATAATAATGCAGGTAAATATGGGGGGAAAATTATTTGACAGAAAATTCTCCTTGTTAGCGGTGTGTAAATGTGTTACATTTTGTGCGGAAAAAAAACAACCTTTTTAGTTAAAATCATGTACGCAACATGTCGCTATGTGCTTATCCATTAAATCGGAGTCAGTTGGTTCAAGAGGCATAAATGAAGTTAGACTAAAAGTGAAATTAATTCGTTTAGAAAATTAACTGATAGATTCTGTGCTTGTTTTTTTCTGTAAGCTATTTTCATTTTTTTATTATCCTTTTATTTTGAAAAAATTATTTAAGGAGTATTATTAATGCTTATTATTATTACTGGTTTTGTTAAATATAAGTGATTTAAAATTGTGAATTTAGTTTTTGTATTATGGTTTCATCCTTCAGAACCGTAATATGCAAATATTTTTCTTTTTTTTTAATAAAAACCATTAGATTTGTTAGACTCTCAGGATGCGATCTTCTTCATACCATATTGAGTAGTTTTATTCCAAAAATAAAACAATTTACTTTCATGTAAAACAAATAGTTAAAAAAATAATTTTTAAATTGCCTACTTTGTGGGACTCCAGACATGGTAGTGCATCCGTTTAGCAGAGTGTTTATTATAACATCAGAGTCTTTACAAATGCAATATGAAATGAAAAAATCTTTTGTAGTTTTCCAAAATTGTCGTGTAATTTGAAAATTCCGATGAAAATTTCGAGAACAAATTAAGTCGTAATACAAGGGCGGGGTCAGAGATCGTTCCACCAACACAAACACAATGTCAAAGTCTGAACTTCAACAAAATCTCATTCCGTTAAACTGGGTATGAAGTTGTCAGTAAGACCGGGTTTACAATAATATAATTGATGGATCGTGTGTGTGTGTGTGTGTGTGGTGGTGGTGGGGGGGCTTATATGTATCATTATTGTTGCTTTTGCTATGGCCGGGTTCTTTGTATGTAAGTATGTACATGTGTGTATATGTATAATAAATATATATATATATACGCTTAAATGGTGAGTAAAATTATGAAACAAAGTTGACAGTAAGACCAAGTATACAGTTATATCATTGATGCATCGCGTGTGTGTAGTGTGGTTTATCTAAGTCATTACTGTTGCTTTTGCTATGTCTGAGCTCACACACACACACACACACACACACACACACACACACACACACACACTCAATCGCACACATAGATAGATAGATAAGATACTTGAACAGTAAGTAAAATTGAAAAAAAGAAAGACAGAAAAAAGAAAAAGTATGTGTACTTAAAGGGGAACGTCCATTTGAATAAAAAATTTAATCAATCAATCAATAAATAAATATGACTTGTAATTTCAGCTTGCAGCCTCGATTAAAGCTAATGGCGATACGTTTTCTCTCTCTATCTTCCCTTCCAGCTGTGCAAGGCCCCCCGCAGTCCCTGTTTCCCGTTTGGCAGTGTGGCTCACCACAAGACGGTTTAATCACTCTGGGCTGTGTCACACGCGATTTGGCCATCGCTGATGGACTGGCTTTCAAATGGACGGATGCAAGCGGGAATGCACTGACTAATGTCGTGCAATACCCAGCTGTTCAAGCAAGCAAAGGGTACACTGCAGTGAGCCACGCACGCATCAAAGCTTCTGAATGGGACGCGAACAAGGCCTTCAAGTGCATCGTCGAAAATGCCAAAGGAAAAAAAGAAGCAGAACTGAAAAGGCCTGCACGTAAGCAAGAAACATCTTTTAACACCCTTTTGTCATTTTCAAATTTAAAATCAGTTGCCACTTTATTAGTCAACCTGCTTTATACAGAGTAAACACCCAAGAGACCATCAAGGGTACAGGTTCAAATAGCTTTTAGTAGCTAGCTGTAGTGTTCTTCTTTTTTGCTTTTTTTTTTTTTACCATAAGAACATGAATACAGTTGACCAATAAAAATAATTACAGGTACACAATTCAAAGCTTTACTCTAAAAGTTAATTACTCCACATTCGTCTTCACATGTACATATTAAACATTTAAAAGACAGTAACAAGAGGTTTCTGTTATGGTACATCATTTAAACTTGGGACTAACAGAAAATATTTATTAATAATCAACTAAAGTTTCTTTTCTTTTGCTGGCACCAGTGTTCCTGGTTCTAAGGAGTCAAAATAAAAAAAAAATTAAGATACAAAAGACTCAAAGGTCATATATTGACGGTTCCGACTTTATAACAGTTAGTGTTGATATTCCTCTTAGCTACATGTATAAGCTAATTAGCGTCTCAGTGTGAGTGTTATTCTTCAACAGAATGACGCACAGACATGAAATTGAACCAAAAAAAAAAAAAGGAAGAAACGTCTACAAGTTTCAATCCTTAAAGTATGTTTAAGAGAGAGATGGTGCATGTCTAATCACACTGAGACAGTCTGCTTTGGCAATTTAAAGTGTCTGACTACAGGTTTGGCATTCCAAGAATCTTAACCCAGTGGAGTATTTAATGCCCGGTGTCAAACATTTTAAATTCCAAAGCTTATGTATACTGTGTGCTCTTTCTCTGCCAATGCTAAACAAAGCCTGTTCACTTTTTTCATCCATGGCTTATGACTTCTCGCATGCTTGTTGCCACAGTATGTAATCAAAAACATGTGCAAAGGTTTGCTGTGGCATCAACTTCTCGTGATATGAGTGATAAATTCAATTTTACAGAGTAATTTACTATAATATAAAGGGTTCTCAGCTCCTCGCTTTTTAGAAATTATCCCCAATCACCCATTTAGATCATCCATGTCATTTAAGATTAGCTATGCGAAAGAAATCGTGATGGATAGTTTTATTGGAAGGTAATGAAGTTGGTGCAATGTGAAGGTTTAGGGTTAATTCCGCGTATGCCACAGCAGTTTGCTAATTTTACAGTGTTTAATCCCGTATGAAAATAATAAGAAATATATATATACATATCTTGTTTTACTGAGAACCCAGAAGTGATTCTGAAATTGAAGACTTTATAGAAAGCTTCCCAAAATAAACAATTATAAGATTTAATTTGGGTTATAAATCATAATAAATCGCAGTACGTGAAACTATACAAATGCCAGTACATGCTGCTCCTACTAAAGAATATCAAGTGCTCGAATACATTAGAATTTGACGGCACTCTGATGTAAGGTTTAGACATTTTGTGTCATAAATATACATCATAGCACTTTTGGGGCCTTTATATTCTGTGGCAACACCATCTATTCCTGAACTGCAATACCTGTCCATTGCTGCTGCATTCGGATCTGTGTGTTTGTTTTGCAGCTCCGCCAGAGTTACCTGCAAATCTGCTTCTAACAGCTCCATCCCAAACAGAAATAGAAAATGGAACAGCTACCTTCATCTGTTTAGCTTCAGATTTTTCACCTAATACACACACATTTAAGTGGACTCACAAAAACAACGACATCAGTAATAAGGTCAAAAGCACCATAACAACCCAGAATAAAGGTAATACCACTGCCCTAAGCGTTTTGCAAATCAGTGCCAATGAATGGACGGGCTCGTCGTCTCCAATTACATGTGAATTCAAGCAGAAGAAATGGACCCAGTCTGCATCAGCAAAATATGGTATGTATTATATAATTCTACCACTTTTTAAAATACTTTTCGTTACTTGTAGTTTTAGTTATTTGACTATTTTTCAGATTATGCATTCAGTGAATTTTTAGATTAAAATACACATTTGACTTTTAAAAAATGTATATTTCTACACCTTGTTTACAGTGGGAGGTGGCAGTGAAGACATAAAGGTGACCATAATCCCACCTTCCAACAATGATATGCTGATCCATAATTCAGGCATGCTAACTTGCCAAACTGAGGACCACAAAAGTTTCAAGACCATCAAGTGGCTTGATGAGGATCGGAATGTAATCGCTTCTACAAAAAAAACCCAGAACGGTCTTATCATTCTCACCACCCCTATCAGTTTTGCAGAATGGAGCAATGGCACAAAATTCATCTGCGAGGTGGCTAATGATGTATTTCCCGAAGAATTTCGTGAAGAAATCTTCCAAAGGAAACAAGGTAGGAAATTCTTGTACTACTTACACTTATTTTGTCCTGTTTATAATATCGATAATGAAATTATAGGAGATATTTTTGTCCGTTTACATGTGATTAATGTCACTACTCCCTCAGCTTCACTGAAACTGGGTATGCTTTGACCTTAACTGCGATTGTGATTTCATGTTTGTAGACAAAAAAGAAGCCCCCGAAGTTTACTTGGTTGGTCCACCAGAGACCTTGAGTGACACGGTGACCCTGATTTGCTATGTAAAAGACTTCTTACCCAAGGAGGTGGCCGTGTCTTGGCTTGTTAACGATCAACCAGTGGAGAATAACAACTATAAGCAGAAAATCACCAAAGAAATTGAGACAAACGGCCACTTTTCTGTGTACAGCCAGCTGGTTTTCCAAAGGTCACTTTGGGAGAATGGCGATGCGTTCACTTGCAGGGTTTTCCATGAGTCCATCAATGACAGGGTGAAACTCATATCCAGAGCCATCAGTTACAGTTCCCAGCAACCCACCTTAGTGAATCTTAGCCTGAACACTCCCTCAACCTGCTGTAATCAATTTAATTAATGCTTGTTTTTTTTTTTGTCCTGTCTTTTTTTTTTTCAATGAATGCAAAGTCCTTGTCTTTAAGTCTGTCTGATGCTTGTGTCCTTGGTTTTTGGAATATGTCTAATGCAATATTACACTGAAACAATCAGAATAAAAAAACTCCTTCAGCATTTACCCTCTGCAGTTCAGAACTTTAGTATTATATTTCACCATTTTATACACCACTATTCTAAGGATTGTGTTTATATCACATATCTGAGATATTGATTGGGTAAAATAATGGCATGGCTGGACGTGCACCTGAACTGCCTTTGAGTTAAGACAATTTAGTTACAGCCGTGCTTCATCTCAATCACTAACAACTAGTGCTTGTGTTTAATACAATACAGAATCCTCCAAAAGCTTTCCCATTCACATTGCATGTGTGTGTGTGTTTGTGTGCATGTGTGTGCATGTGTGTGTGTGCGTGCACATTCTTTGGAATCATTCTGTCAAGCTTTGTGTTAATCATGTGTTTTGTTGCTCTGTGTTAATAACTATACTAATATACACCCTCAATTCGGATTTAAGTAAAAAAGCAATAAGTTTAGTTAGATTTAGTTTGATTCCATCTGCAGCAAGCCAAGACACTCAGCCTCTCTTGCAACATGGAGAATTTTTTCTCCCCAATCCATTTAACTGATGGGTCAGGGTTCACCTTTATCATGTTTAATTTGGCAAAATGACACGCGTGGCCTTCATAACAAAATGCATTAAAAATAATGACGTATAAAAAAAGAGATATGAAATCACTTTATGGATAGTATTAGATAAATACAAATAAGAACCCGTTTTGAACAGTTACACCACTTTGACAAAAAGAGCACTTAACAACCAGCTTTCAATCCAATCATGAGAAATTACAAAGTCCTTGAATTGAAGCTACAGATTTAAAGAGCAATCAATTGGTTGCTGAGCAACCAATTCAAGAAATCCACTGTAATAAGAAAACCCAGAACCAGTCACCATGCTACAATCAGTCATAGAATGAATGCCTTTCCCCCATTCTGATCTTTGATGTGAACATTAACTAAATGATACCTATGATACCTGTATTTACATTCATTTTATAAGCTGCTTAATTCTAATTAGGGTCACGGGGATGCTGGTGCCCACCTCAGCCGACTCTGGGTTAGGGTGGGGTACACCGTGAACAGTTTGCCAGGCAATTGCAGGGCCAATATACGTACAACCATTCACACTTACTCCCACACCTAGGGGCGATCTGGAACACCCAATAAGGCTACTGTGCATGTTTTTGAACTCTTGGAGGAAACCGGAGTACCCAGAGTAAACCAACACAAGCACGGAGAGAACGTGCAAACTCCACACAGAAATGCCAGAGCTCGGGAATCAAACCCAGGTGTCCTTTGCTGTTGGGCAGCGGTGCTAAACACTGCACCACTGTGCCACCACCTGTATTTACATAACTCAATAATTGTTACAAGACTGGCTGATTAAATAACTGCATGAATGTGCAGTGAGTGTATTTTCTACAACATGTAAAGCATTTATAAAGCACCAACTGCTATCACAGTTAATCATCGACATGACGGCATGATGCAGACTGTTGTCACATTAGTAAGATGCAACAAGTGCGACGTCACTACTGAAGTCAGAAAAGTGAAAATGCAAGAATAGGCACGGCAAACGTGTGCACTTTCACACTAATACTTGTAAAAGTTGCCTGCCAATCCTGTGATCTCAAAATAAGCCCTGATAAAGTGATTGAGACACTTAAATCACTCCAAAGCTTAGTTTTTTCACTATAATAACTGCCTTGCTCTATATTATATTGTGTATTACATGGATACTTTATAAAGGAAGCAATAATGACACAAAGTATTGATTTTAAAATTGTTTAATTGCTTTCGTGAACGACTTGCTTCATAGCAACAATCTGTCATGCTTAAAAAGGTTTGGTGTTTGTATTTAAGAGACACCAAATCGCTGAATGCCCTGCTTGACCAATCAGAATTCAGTATCAGAGAAAAATATCTTTCATATGAAATGACAGTGTGGCAAACAAACACTCGCCCGCTTGCCAAATGCGAGTGAAATGCTTAACGGACGAGTTTACCTGATATCCGCTGGTCCGTATTGGCAAGTTGCAAATGCTGTGAACCCGCGACCCGTAGAATACGTAAAAACTGAAAAACTATGTTGTTACGTGTCCAAACATGGGAACCGTCATTATTGCTACCGAACAGCTGTGCTGCACGTTTTCTCTGTTGGGGTCCGTGTGGAG
Organism: Neosilurus hyrtlii; assembly: GCA_028564935.1. Classification (NCBI taxonomy): domain Eukaryota; kingdom Metazoa; phylum Chordata; class Actinopteri; order Siluriformes; family Plotosidae; genus Neosilurus; species Neosilurus hyrtlii. The sequence continues at coordinate 9,072,283 of JAOUQZ010000024.1, forward strand.
ATTCATGATCTCATTAATCATCTTGTTTCCAAGCAGGTTGAGTGTTGTGTATTTTCCGTAGATTTCTTTCCGTCTGCGCGGTCGTTCTCTTGTATAAAGAGACATTTCAACCAATGTGGAATTATATTACTGGGGTCAAAGACCCCAAAGCCAAGGACAGTGATAAGGCTGCTGGTAGTAGTGGTGCTACCTCTGCTGTTGATCACTGATAAACTGCTAATAGTGCTCCAAAATTTGCTTTAAAATGATGAACCTCCAGTCTGTTGTGTCCATATTTCGCTGTTTCAGATTTTTCTTTATAGTGGCTAACAATGGTGCCAAATTCTAAATATCTCAGAATAAAAAATATAGTTAGACAATTTGTGTTATTTTTTTGCCCCCAAAAACGTACATTGACGGACCAGTTGCAATTTGTACGGGCCAGTAGTGATTCAGGGCTATTTCCATGAGTTCCATGAGTCAGGCCACACTGAATGAGCTGTGTAATACTTCCATTAAATAAGAGCCAACTTACTGATGTAACGTTGTAATGCATGTAGCACGAGAGTGGTACTGGAGGATTACATGCTTGATATTTAGTAATGCGAGTCCACTTTTAATTCCTTACACTTAAGCTGTTGTGCACATATCTTTATACCTAGAGTGTATCCGGTGCTGTGTTTACTTGATGCTCCTGTTCTCACCATTCTCATTGTGTGTGTTTGAATAGATGTAGACTGCCTGATTCTGTCCACGTATTTCCCAGACATGAGCATGGAGAATGATGATAATATGGCAAAAACTGCCATAACATTTGTGTTTCTCTTCCTCATCACCCTCTTCTATAGCATCGGTGTGACTGTTATCAAGGTGAGGCCTGATCCAATATACATAAACAGGGTGAATTCAGGTAAAGTGGGACAAATACCAAAAAAAAAAAAAAAACGTAATATGCAGATATTTTTACTCGGTATGCTGTGTTTATATTTGGGCTGTTTCATGGTCAGGGTTGTCTTATTCAAATTATACAAAGGACCCCTTTAAGTAGGCACTTGCATACTTCATGACAGTCTCTTGTTTATTGGTGTAAAGAGGAAGAGTATTCACAGCTACACCAGTGAAATCTTTTCTCAATTCTGATAAATAGTGTCATCAAAGGAAAATATTGCTCAAATTTTGACCAGGTACAGAAATCAATTCTCTCCACTGTAATAAAAATAGTAGCTTTTACCTGATAAAATTCTGAATTGCCTCTTCATTACTAACTACCTTTTACTTTTGGAGGGGTATTTTCATACAATCTAGAAAGATGTTCTGCATGTAAGCTCTATTTATAATCTAAGTCGCTTTTTCGGGATCCTTTGTCCGTCAGAAATGTCTTCTCCGGAAAGTAGACGTTACATGTGGAGAACAGAAGTCCTTTTTTTCAGATATTAGTTGCTTTTCTAAAGCAGCATAGTACTGTATAGCTTGCTGAAAAATATAATTGGGATTGGATGTGAAAATCTTTCTGTACAGAGTTCCACATTAGCTTGATAAGCGTGTCCGACGTAAAGTGCCTTCTCCGGAAAACCACGATGATTGTCACTGATGCTGTTGTTACCGCAGTTAACAATATATACAACTACTCATTTACCCTGCTCAGATAATGTGTTTAGTGAGCTTTTATTCTTAGTGCTGTGAATTCTTTACAATTCTGAAACACTACAAGCAGATGTACTTATTCTAGAGACCCTGTACCTGTTATACTTTCACCCGGTGTGATTTAGACGCCATTATGATTGTGAAACAGCCCATAAAATCCCTCAGGTTACACAATGACTGCAAGAAAAAATTAATCATACAAGGAAATTGATCTGGGAAATGGTCAAAAGGTGCTGAATTCAATTTATATAAAAGCAGGTCTGATAATAATTCTTATTATACCTCTGTCAGAGGGCAACAAACTATTTTGTGGATGTTGTACAGAAAAAATCCCCCATCACGTACATCACACAACAAAGTCCATGACAAAAGCTTAGGCAAATTCCTAGTACAATTGTGGGTGTGTTATATGAAACCCACCTGTTGTGTAACATAAAATACCATTGTAGATCCTTCTCATGTTCTAAATTCTTCGGTCTGGTAGATAACTGTAGATAAGTGCTATATAAGGTCTGTTGTGCCATACCATATAACTGTGTTATGATTGAAATTCTTATTTCATATGCTCATCTGATGTGCCTAGATTCATAATGCCTTCTTACAATAATCCTATGATTGCTTTATGTTCAAGACTCGGGACTTCCTTGTATGCCCACATGTATCATAGAACATTTTTACAGTGCTAGGTTAAACCGTGCAGCAGTCAGATACAGCAATCAACCAAATATTAATACAAGGATATCAGACAAGTGTTTCTGTCAAATCAGTCATATGAACGTCGTACAATTTGACTTACAGACCTAATTTATTTTTTCCCACAAGACATAGGAGACATTTTATACGTGAAGACAAAAACACAGCATCAAATCCAACCTATATCAGTCCCCAGCAATTCCGGAAATAAGAAATTTAAATAAATAATGTGCTAAGATGTTATTGTAAAAAAACAATCCGCTTATAGGTGTGGAAAGTTTTCAATTCTGGTTATTATCACTAAAAGAAAATTAGCTTCCTTGTCAAATTTGTGAATTTTACTTCTTGTGCTGTGTTCATATAACATAGAATGGTTGACCTGGCAATATTTTATTATGCTGGCTACACTACAAATATAGTTCCAATCGGCCAAAACAAAATTCAAACTAAAGACAGGCAGTAAATTATATTGATTATCTGGTTTGAAGAGGGGGGCAGTGGTGGCCTGGTGGTATGGTGCTGGATTACTGATCCCAAGGTTGAGGATTCAAGCCCGACTATCACCCCCACTGCAGCTAACTGGGTTATCAAAGGCCGGCCATGTCTTTCACTGTCTGTGGTGAGAGGCATGTACAACAACCATTGCTGATTTTCATCAAGAGTAGGCTGCGTAGCCGTCAGCGTGTTTCTGCCCTGCGATGGCCTGGCGAGCTGTCCGGGGTGTACTCTGCCCAGAGTCAGCTGAGATGGGAGCCAGCCTCCCCGCGAATTTATTAGGTTTGAGCGGTTCAGAAAATGAATGAATGGTTGGAAGAGTAGCTGTCAAAGGGTTAGATATCTTTAATGTTTAATGTGAACAGTTGCTTTTTGAAACTGAGGTAATAGAAACAGAAAAAAATGGGCGAACAAATCTTAATCTGGATAAATTGATATGGACACTCAACTGGGTCAGAGAATCACCAAAAACTGCTCAAGAAACAAGCAAAAAGGGTTCAAGGTGTGGAACTGGTGTCCAAAATTTCATGGAGATGCCACCTTAGAACTAGGAGGAATCAAATGAAGCTTGGTGCCAGATACCTCAGCACACATTCAGAGGTGTCGTGGAGGCCATGCCACAATGGCTCAGGGCTGTTTTGAGAGACCTACTCAATGCTGTGTGGCAGGTGGTTTTAAAGTTATGGCTAGAGGGTGCAAATAACAGTTTTGATGCATCATTCAAGGATCGAATGAAAATCTAATCGAGATATGAATGACAAAATCCTACACGTTAACAGTCAACAAGTTTGAAAAAAAAAAAAAGTCAAATGTACGGTGCTTTGGGGGATTGGTTTATTGATGTCAGGAAAATATCAATGATTTGAAAATTCAAAACTGTCCCAGTATACTTGAATTCACCCTCCAAAACAAAGTCTATAATATCATGAAAATTATTTCAAAAAATATTTCAGTACATAAGTAACAAAAATAATTTATTGTGGTATCACATGATGAAGGACTACATTTTGTGTTCTAATCAGTTTTAAATTGTGATTTCAGGTGAAATGAGGACACAAACTATGAATGGAAATGAGTTCAGACTTCGCTGTTTTTCTTCCTTTTATTTAGACTTTCTACTATTGCCTGCTAGGCTTTTCACATATTTTATACCTGTAAATACTTTTAGACATTTAAATACTGGACATTTTACTCAAATTTGAAAATAAATCTCTTAAAAAAATATGCATCTAAAATCTGAATGTTTTCTATGTCTTTATTTGAATTACTGCTGGCCTTGACAAAATGTGTTTATTGTACGAGGCTTATTTTATAAAGTGTTGGATAAAAGGCAGTAATAGTTTTGTAATATTACTAAAAGTTTTGTAAAAGTTTTTAATTACGTTAGTGTTTCCTTCAGTTTCTGTTGTAGAAATGTCAGAAAACCTTTGTTATATCTTTACTTTGCTATACCTTTGTGAAGCTAATTTTCTTGTTTTACATATATATATATTATTTGTACACTGTTACACTCTTGATCATATCACTGAGCAAGGAAGAGAATAAAGAAATGCTTTACATAAAAGGCAAAACAATGCTTGTAAATGGTCTAATAATGGATGTTAATGTAGCACTACTTCCTGTGCAGGTGTGTTTCACTCCATCTCAGAGATATCAAACACATGGTTTTCACTTCTTCTTTTCAAAAAGGTTAACGTTTATCTTTGGCCTGCTGGTTGCCTAACGCTCTCATCTGCTGCTTGCTGTGTTCCCTGAAGCCTGTCCTGCACTCGTTCCTCTAGCCAAACCGCAAAACACCAAAACTGTGTGTATGTGTGTGTGTGTGTAGGGTGGGGGTAGACCCACTCCCACACACAGACACACCAATGTAATACTGCTTTGTTTTTGTACAGTTCAGGAATTATTGTTATGAAAAACAAATAGGCAAAAAAAAAAAAAACCTACATAAAACCAACATTTAATCTTATTGAATTTTAAGACTTTGGTACCCTGTGACTACACCTTTATGTTCATTTTTAATTAAATATTTTCTCTACTACTGAGGAATTTGTTTGTAATGCATTACAAATTATGTGAAATATAAATTTATTTTATATGCAATCACAAAAAACTAACAACAACAGAGAACAATCTAAATAGATTTATAAATAATCTGTCATACTAAGAACACATTTATTTTTAATTAGTATAGACATTGAGAACTCTACAAGGATATGTAATATAAACTGTAAATTTTATTATTTATTTTTTTATTTATTAGCTTATTTAACTAGTCTGACTTAGGACCATCAAAAATCTACTCCAATATGCTTTGAAAAATTAAAATGTATAGTAGCACCAGTAATATTAGTAGAAATAGTACTAGTAGTAGTAGCAGTAGTAACAGTAGTAGTAGTAGTGATAGTGGTAATAGGTGTCATAGCAGTAGTCAAATTCCAGATACGTTTAAAATGAAGTTCCTTGTGCATTTAGGATACACATATATTTCCAGTGACATCTTCTTAGTCATCATAATGTTTGTAGTATATAGTTTTACAGTTCCTTAATAAAGTGTAATGCCAGTATTTTAATACACATCAAATGTGTACCAAAAAGGCAAATAACCAAGTTAAAAGAAGTTCAACTATCTACTAAATATATCTGCCTTGTCCTTGAATTGTCTTTCTTACTGTTTATAGCATCACCTACCATCAAGCCCACCATCACCATCGCTGTCAATAAAAGTCCCACAGAGGTTAATCTGCTTTGTTTAGTGGAGGGATTTTTTCCCAAAACCATCAGTGTTCAATGGTTTAAGGATGGTCAGCTGATCCCAGAAAAATCATCGGAAATATCACAATGGTCCAGCAAAGACCAAAAAACGTTTCATACGATCCGAAAAATCAACATTAATTCTCAGGAAATGGATAATGGCAAAATATTTACCTGTATAGCCACACACATGTCCACGAACTTCACTCAAACATGGAGCAAGTGCAATGGTGAGTTCCACATCAAAACAACGCATGATAAAAACCCTCCATTATATCCAAGTTTTAAGTGAATTAATTCGCATATATTGCAGGTGAGCCGATATCCAAGCCAGAGATACATGTGGTGAAGCCGTCTCTTGAATCTCTATTGAAAGATTCACAAGTAACAGCCTCCTGTGTTGTTGAAACTACATACAATACCGAAGTATCATGGGAAATAGATGGAGTTGTAAAACTGGGTTACCGTAATACTACGATACAGGGCAAGACTATTAGCAACATGGCTTTCGCTACAAAAGATTGGAAAAAAGTGAAGAAAATAAAATGCAAGGCTGAACATCCCTGTATTACCCAAGTGGAGAGGGAGATCAGTATTACAGGTAAGGTGTATTCCAATTTTCATACATGTACTCAGAATAAAACCACATCACACCCCAATGACACAGTTATTTTGGATTTTTAAGACAAGTTTAAGATACACTGAAAAATACAATACAGTTGAGCATCGCAAGTGTGTTTTGCCGTGTAGGTAAGAGCAAACGTTTAAGCCGTAATATTAAATACCAAGCATACAAACAAAAGCTTTCAAAGCAGAAAAAAAATTTAAAAAGGACACAAGACTCAGAACTGTGTTTTCTCTGATCCGGAAAGATCTACAGTACATTATAACATGTTGAGACTTAATGCTCCTCAGAGCCTTTGACGACGACTCCAACAGTGACGATCAGAAGACTTGCAGACACAACGAATGCAGACAGCGTAGTGCTAGAGTGTACCGCACAAGATCTGCCCTCTGGTGAAGTCGTCGTCACGTTCCACGACAACAGAGCAGTGATCTCTACCCAGTACATGACTCTACCCAAAGGCCTGGGTACTCTGATGGCACGTGCCACTGTTCCCAAACCAGACAAAACCAAAGGCCACAGTTTCACCTGCCAGATTCAGCGAAGCCGTTCCGACGTGTGGAAGTCCGGTTCTATAGGAAATCTTTTTGGTAAGGAATATTTCAGTTTCAAAATCTTCACTGTCTGAATACCACCAATATGTGGAGGATAAACCTTCTTGCGATGAAGTGTCAAGAGATTAGAGAGTATTTCTGCTTCATGCTAAAATATTTGAGCTTCTCTGCAGGTGAACCTTCAGTGACACTTTCAGTTGTTTCCAGTGCTAATAAACACACATCAACGACACAAACACTTCGTTGCACTGCAACTGGATTTAACCCTCAGATCAAGTGGCTCCCCAAAAATGAGGCGAATCCTGAAGTAACGATGGGAGCAGATGGACGTATGAAAGTGTCCAGCGAGATATCGGTTACATGGAAAAAATGGAATGAAGGAGAAAAATTTACCTGCCAAGTAACAGATCAGGGTGGCTCCAAAGCTGTGCAAAAAGTCACCAGTATCTGTGAAGGTATTCTAACACTGACCTACACATCAGAAACGTTCATCATCGTTATACAAAATCTCAGTCAGAGATGCATGTAGGGTGTTTGTACCACTCTACACTAATGGCTTTTCTTGATCTCCAGTGATTTCATACTTTCATATATTGCAGGTGAGCCGATATCCAAGCCAGAGATACATGTGGAGAAACCGTCTCTCGCGTCACTATTGAAAGATTCACAAGTAACAGCCTCCTGTGTTGTTGAAACTACATACAATACCGAAGTATCATGGGAAATAGA